>NW_027020025.1:1539862-1558041 GCF_013076305.1 Rhopilema esculentum | reverse complement strand
CTTTCTTTCAATCTTCATTTGCTCTTTCCTTGACAATTTGCTGAATGTCACTGTCTGGAAAGATCCTTTCAATGGATGGTAGCCCCTTTGGTGTATGAAGTATAAAACCAGAGTATGGAAAACCAATGATGAGCAGCTGGAACTGCATTTGGTAGTAGTAGGAGTGACTACAATTCAGTTCATTTAATGCCTTTATTTGATTGGAATTTTGTAAATGTCCTTAATCCTTAAGATTTTGAAGCATTTTATCTCTGCAATACCTTCAATTTCCATAAAAATAATTGCCCATTAAAACAAGCTTTTTCCTGGTGCCCTTCTCAAATGCATTCCTTGCAGCAGACCCCTCTTTCATTCCATACTGCATAACTGCAGTTGAAATTTCTTCCTTAAACCAAAACAAATGTCTTGACATGAGAAGCAGTTCTGGGTTATTGTCACAATTCAGCAAGACTTTGCAGCTTTAAGTTGTGGCTGATCTGTCTTGCATTTAAAACAGAAAGCACAAAACAGGCTCAACAGAACACTATGCAACATAATAAATTTTGGCTCTTTTTCCAATGTTGTATCAGCATCAGTTCTGGGATTGACACTCTGACCGATAGCCTAAAAAAAGAGGACTGTACAAAACAAACAATAGAAAGGACATCCTAAGCGCAAGGACAAATTCCTTATTGCTAAACCTAACCTTGCATTGTGAAAAAGGACTAGAAATATAACCACAAAATATATAAGTGAAACAATGGCTCACTGTTTATGTCTCAACGACAAAGATTATATACATTAATACTGATAGAGTTAAAGCACACTAATTTCAACTCCAAAAACTTATCAAATATATAGCGACAAAATACGACTTCCAAGCGGACCCAAAGACCATAATGTATTACTCCAAGATTACGGGGGTATCTACCAGCTGTAAGCAAACTTTTGCAACTTGAAGTGCTACTAAAGGATTCCTGTAAGAAACCTGCTTAAGTAAGTGGATGGCCTTACATACTTGCTTAAGTAAGAAGGAATTGTATGACTGCACACAAATGACTAATATATTTTAACCGATATAAGAAAGAAATAGATTCTTAGAAATGCTCTACGAATAACGATCTTCCGTAGTAATTCCTTACAACAAAGATAGGTAAGTGTCGCTTAGCCTACAATACCTCAGATACCAACCGTATCTGTGTAATTATCCTATGCGCCCTTATTTCGCATATAAATAAAGGTGTACTCACAACCTTTTGCACATCAAGTCTATCTTTGTCTTTACTTTGCCTTGACGAAACTTTCACGTATCTGTTGGGCTTCAGAAAAAGAACTGATTAACAATGAGCGAAACTCCATTCATATACGTTTCTACAAGTATTGACCCTATAGCAAGAGAAACGATTTATTCTTTATTCTTAAGCTTCTTCAACATCAAAATATTAAAATTTACAGCAATTTGTTATGTTATTGTTAAAAACCATCCGAAGGGTCGATGACAAGTCAACACTTGGAAGCATTCTTGTAGCAGTTACTTCCCGAGTACTACCGCTCTTATGGACGCCCAGTTGGTTTTGAGAGTTTCCTTTGACAATTTGGATTTTAAAAAAGTATTTACTGTTCATTTTCAGCATCACAACTTCATTCTTTTTCATTAGGAAAAATCTTTTATCCAACAATGCTCAGAAAGAGAAAAATTAAATTTTGATAATGGGGCTTTGATTTCAATCCCTCAAACATTTCCATTGCATTTGACAATTCCATCAAGAGATGCAACAAGATAAGAAATGAGTTTTTGATAAGGCCAGGCTCCTCAATTAAAAGTTACAGCCATCTACCTTTGACAATTTTTGTGAATACAAAGAGCGTATATGTGATTCAGAAGTCTTTCCATGATGAGTACTGGCAGAGGAAAAGGGAGAGTAGTACATGGAACATGGTTCAACATGGAATATGGAATATTAAACTTTCTTGATGGTTCAACAGAGTTTACTGCAGCAGTAAAGAGATTTGATGCAGTTATGTGGTACATAATTGATATGTGATAGAATTTCCATGCTTCATTAGATGCCTGTGCACGAGTTAGTTTTTCTTTTTTTCCTGATTTCAGTTTCACCAAGGCTATTCATTGTGCTGCAAAAATACTCCATCATCTCATTGAAAGCAGGACAAGATATATTGTGAAAATCATTGAATGGAACTGAATCCTCAAGAATACACAAGTTTACATCTGAATCATCAAATGGGGAATTCAAAGATAATTCAATTTCAGTTGAAATAGAAGAGGCTGACTCCTTCAGCTTGTAAAAATAAAAAAGGTACTGTTTGACAAACAACTTGCAAGCTTTGACTTTAAATGTTCAAGTTTTTGGTCTTCCAGCTTTTGTTCTTTGAGTGCTCCTGGATCATAGTATTTTGATTTTTTTGGGATTATTATCTTTTGCAAACATCACCGGTTCAATTTGAGAGAACAACAAAAACCTTATACAAAGTATCCTTAATGGTAGCTTTCATGCAGACATCAAATTATGTAAAATTATCATCTTGGCAACAGAAAACTTTTTTATATATCCTCCATAAAAGAACTGAAAAGATTTCAGCTTCTTGTAGTTTTTGCAGATTTCAGTCTTTAATGTAATATGCTTAAATTTCATTGTTCTGATAAAAAGATAGTCATACAGCTAAAAAATGTTGAAAATGGGAGTATTACGAAGGTCTGGAATCCAAGGTAAATGGCCACAATGGTTCAAAGAGGGCATGATGTGAGAATCTTTCACCGTCAACAAGTAAAAAAGACTCTGCTGTGCTCGGCATAACCATTTCTTGTTGTTCCAAACGGGAATAGATCGCAAAAACTGGAAGGATAAAATGCTCTCGGATTAGGCTCCCTTTTGGCCCTAGCTTGCCACAAACTGTTGTTTTGCTTTTAGGAGCAAAGTTTCACGCTTCGCCCTGGTAGCCTTTTCCTCAACTACTTTAGTTCAAGTTGGTTTATGGCAGCTGTGGTGTTATTTTAATTAGCTTTGACTCTCAGTGTCTGTGTTGATAGCTTGCAAATACAGAGCAGAAGAAGTGCTGGTCCGCCTCGTGTGTCAATTTCAAGATAGTGTTGGCCTAGTCGTTGTGTTTTCATCCTGCAACCTGTGAGACCGTTTATTGGAATGTTCAGCTTTGTCCATTTATTCTATTTGACAACTTGGATATAGATATTTGTTTCTAAAATTTATTGGACAGTGGTCTAACTTTTGGTTTACGTGCTGGATCACACATATCCAAATGCCCGTGGCGGACGTGGCTAATCCTGTATCTAACTCGGAGTCAATGTCAAGGCAGGAGGTCATGGAGCATTTCTCTAGCGTGGAATCCTCGCTGGAAAGAATTTTAGGGGTTTTTCCTCCTTGCAGCAAGGGCCAAAAACTTCTCCTGGGAATGCTGCGCAGGCTATTGTGCCCCCTCAAACCCCATGTCCTTCGGAATCTGGGCATTTATTGCAAGGTTATTAGGGTTGCAGTTCCACAGAGCACAATGGGGGGAAGTCAGGCTCTGCATGTTGCAATCTCTTCAATTTTGCCTCCTGTCCCCAGTTATTTGGTGGATAGAATTAAACTTGGCCATTTTGTGGATTTTACTTTGCTAAGACCATGCAATTTAAAACACTCGCCAGTTGCAGAACCTTCCCCTGTTCATCTGGCAAAATTGGCTAAATCAGAGTTGCAACCTATCTGCACTTTTCAGGATTGGTCGGAAGCATGGGCAGTGCATGGGGCCATTATTGCTCAGAAGTGCCCGGACAAAGTAGCCAATCACTATAGCTATTTTTTATTGTTGACATCAGCTCATAGGGACATCCCAGGGATGGGTTGGCTGGTGTACGACGTTGCTTTCCGGAAACATGCTGCAGAGAAAGATTTTGATATCTGGAGGGTGGTCATGCCAACCTTATGGATGACGAGGGTACGTTCCAGGGGCACCCTACCCCCAAGGAAGATGCAAACCAAGTCTCAACACCCATGCTTGAAATGGAATGCGGGTATTTGCTCCTATAATAACTGTGAATTTTCACATTACTGCCAAATTTGCAGAGGCCCACACCTAAAACTTGTGTGCCCTAGAAATGCTGCTCTAATGGTTCAAGCTGGATCCGAGACCGCTACCAAGAATGAATCTTCCCAAGCCAGCAAGCATACCCGCAAATGCCTTTCCACTGGTTTCCATGGGTTACCATCATTTACTGATATATCTAGACTTTATTTACCAGAACTTGCGTCTGTGACTTCTTTGCATATCGACACATGGTTTAGTTTCTTATAAGATTCTTGTATTAATGATGTGCAGTGGGTTATCGAAGGGCTAAAAAATGGTTTCTTTCTTGATGTACAGGCTCCACATACAAGGTCGGCAAAGCGTAATTGCCGGTCTGCTTACAAACACCCTACTGTTATTAATAATTATTTGCAGGAGGAGCTTAGTGCGGGATCCATGGCTGGGCCTTTTTCGAGTTACCTCTACAGGACTTGCACATTAATCGATTCTGGGTGATCCCCAAGTCAATCCCAGGAAAATATCTACTTATCACAGATCTGTCTTTTCCAGTGGAAGCAAGCACCACTGACTGAATTACAGACAACGAAGCAGCCATCGCTTATTCTGGCATTCCAGAGGCATTAAAATTAATTATGTCCCTTGACGCCAGCTGCTTTTTAGCAAAATTTAATATAAGTATCATCTACTGCCTATTCCCCTTATTATGGGAGGGTAATTATTACCTTGATTTGGCACTTATCTTACGTTTGGCTTGAGTTCAGCCCCTGCAGTCTTCACTCATTTTGCTGACGTTCTACAAAAAATTTATGAACACGAAGGTCATGTTCCTCACATTCTACAGTATTTAGATGATTTTCTGATCGTGGGGGCACCCACCTCTACCCAAGCACATGATAATCTGCAAAGTTGCAAACAGCTATGTGAGGCCCTGGGGGTCCTCTTGGCAAAAGAGAAGACAGAGGGTCCCTCGACATCAATAACTTTCTTGAGATTTACTCTTGACACAGTCTTCGTTTACCTCCAGCAAAGCTTACGAAGATTAGGTCGTCGCTAAGTAACTGGCTACATCGTCGCTCATGCACTATGCGGAAGCTCCTTTCACTAATAGGTACGTTACAACATTGTTGCTAAGCCATTGTGCAAAGAAGGCCATGCCATTCCTGCATCGCCTTATTGACAGGTCTTGTTTGGTCGATGAGCTTCATCTTCATGTTCCTCCCTCCCTATGGGAAAGGGAGGACATTGCTTGGTGGATCGAACTAATGAACCCTTGGAATGGCCGGAGCTTATTTTACTTTCCAACGTGGGAACGAGTCCCAGACACTTCTATATCGTCAGACACAGCAGGGGCTGTAGGTTTTGCTGCAATCAATAGGCAGTCTTGGCTTGCTGCGGAGTGGCCTCCTGGGACTGAAAACTTAAGTATTGTGGTGAAGGAACTTCTCCCCATAGTCCCAGCAGCCCATATTTGGGGAAATTCATGGTCCCCTGCGCGCATTGTTTTAATGTGATAATCAAGCCGTGGTTATGCTTTTGTGAAAGGGTAGTTGTCAAGACCGTCATTTGCATACACAATTTTTTGATTGTGCATACACAATTTTTTGAATGTGCATTCACACTTTTTCAAAACTCCATGCACTTTTTTAAAACTTCATTAATCATTTTTTTGCGGCAACAGCAGGCCATACAGCCTATTTGCAGGAAATTCCAGCTTATTTCATTTTAAGAAAAGTTCACCAGCAGAACCAAGAATACCCAGACCACCAAGAGAATATTTCTCTGTAGATGGCAGTGGGGTTGATGTTAAAATTGAAGAAATCTTTTCCATTTAATTAAATGAGCAAGACAGAGATTTTGTTAAACAAAGGGGACAAAGACATTCTCTTGCATGGAGGGAGCTGAGGATTGGGAGGATAACTGCTTCAGTTGCACAAGAGGTGCTGCACACCGATATGAATAACCCATCAAAGACTGTTGTCCGCAAGACATGTTGCAAACCAAAGCCTTTAAATGTACCCTAAGTACTCTGGGGTCAAGATAATAAAGATGTGGCCCTCAAGGAGTATGAAAGGCAACTGAAAGCATCCCATAAAAATTTTATCATTGAAAAATCAGGCTTGAAATAAGATGCAGAATTCCATTTCCTTGGGGCATCAGCAGATGCAGTTGGGCATGGCGATTGCCATGGAAGTTTTTTAATAGAAGTAAAGTGCCCCTTTAAGCACAAAGACACTGGAACTATTGAAGAGTGTTGCAAAGACCAAAAATGTTGCCTTGATGATAATCAGGTTTTGAAGAGTGACCATAAATATATGACACAGGTGCTGATGCAGATGCATGTGTATGAAGTTCAATATTGTAATTTTGTTGTATGGGGACCAAATTTTTGTAAGGCAAATATAATTACATATATTATAATTTTTTTCAAAGTGTAAATCACCTTGTTGATTTCTATCACAAAATTATTTGTAAGGAGCTTGTGACCAGATCTCTTGAAAATGAAACAGCTTCAAACAATCAACAAGAGGTAGCCCCAGTTTACTGCTACTGCCAGAAGCCTTGTGATGATACCGAACCAAAGGTAGGATGTGACAACCCGTCATGTCAGTACCAATGGATTCATTTTCAATGTGCAAGGCTGAAGAGACCACCACGAGGAGCTTGGTATTGCAAAGTTTGCAAGAGAAAGAAAAGGAGTGAGACAAAGTAGCATGAAACACTCAGTAATGTTTTACGTTTGTAAATTTACTTACTATCTTTTTCTTTTAATACAATTCCAGTAGATAAATTAATTAAGGCAGAGCACACTTTAACAAGCTTATCAATATTGGGTGTTTCAGTTAATATTTCATTTCTAGGAAATTTAACTACAGTTAATGGTAGAGGCCCTTGCAATATTTTAAATCTGTTTTTTTATTGTCCAACACTTAGTTGTGTTTTGCTTTTTGTGAATGCTGGTGTAATTAGCTCAGCACATCCTTGAGAAGAAATCCTCTGTCAGCAAGCATTTGATCACCAGGCAGGTGATACTTTCTGCTTATAAATCCAGATGATCAAACAATTTGGACATCAGTGGCTCCCCCCCCCCAGCCATCAGACAAAAAGGTTACTGCTCCAAGAGGGCTACAGCTTATTAAGTACTTAACTGTACTAGGTTTTTTTATAATTAGAGTAAACCTGAGCACGCTGTTTTGAATTCTTTGGACGATCGATGAAAATCTTAAAGCAATCTATGAAGCTTGTAAGCCTGGGAAAATTCTGCCTAAAAACTGGAGGCAGAGTTTTTCTAATATGATCTCTGTCTGGCCAACAAACAAGAAACCCAAGCTTTGCATACATCAAATCAACAATCTTTTGAAATGTAGCATTGACTGTGCTTTGTGATATACCAGTCTGGTATATCTGGTTTCTCACTGGCAAATTTTTAATTGGTTTCTTTAGTGATGGGGTAACAAAATCACATGTGATTTTGAAAACATTAAATGACAGCCCTGTCAAATAGGTTGCATTTCCTTTCATCACTTCAAAGTTGATATTTGTGAGAAAAACCTAAAAAAATAATATGAACTGTCAAAAATAATATGCCATAAATAATAATGTTATCTGAATATAAAATTTCGTTTTTGATTCACTAATCAAAGTTACTCCTAAATGTAGTGACTCAGATGTGAATGGTCTTCTACACATTTTTTAATCTTAACTCGATGAGTTGTAGCTGTCAAAAATGGTTTCAAACCTTTTAAACAACTGTACTGTACCTATAACCTCAGCTGGAGGACCCGACAAAGAAATGTGCGTGTCTTTGTGGCAAGTTTCACCATCATTTTGTGAAACAATTTGGATTGAGATGCTTCTCTGTTAACCTGACAGCCATTCTAGTTGGAAGTTTTTTATCTTTCCTAAAAAAGTCCTCGTTATGTGCCCACTTTGCTACTCTGCCATCAAATTTAAAATCATATTTAAGTAAATTGTTTCTCACAGACTCAAGCAAATGCAGAGGTTGACTAAATTGAGTTCATATTTGCTACCAGATTGTTACCATGTCATAGATTGCAAAATATTTGTTAACATTTAGCTCAAAGAATGATTTATCGTCAGAGACTTTCATAGACTTCAAATAGCTCATGAAGTTTGACCCCTATCACTCACTAAAGAAACAACAGATAGGCCCATGGCTCCCGAAAGGGTCATGGCTCAATCTTCTTAAACTGCAATTTTTCAAAAGACTCATTGCAAGGCAAGACAGTATGTTATAGGCTGCTTCCATATTTGAATAATCCCTCTTGCCATCAAAATTAATTCTGAATTTCCAATTGCCCCAGAAGGTTACCCATTACCAAAATCCTCAGAGCAAAAAATGGAGTCATTCTTTTGGTCATAAAAATTGAGACTTCAGAGACACCTCATCCATAATCAGAGGGCAGGATTTTTCTCCAGGAGGTAATTGCTCTACTCTTTCCTTCAAGACAAAAAGTGATTTTTCTGTAAAGCCACAGCAAGAACCAGAAGCATACAAGGCTTGTTAGGGTCTTTTGCATGGCAAATAAAAATCGGGTAGGAATTGAATCTTGAAGCCTTCTCACTTACGTGGTAAAAAGCTTTAGAAGAATCATCATACCTCCTACCTTTTTTGGTAGAGGAAAGCTTCACTTGCTACTTAACAAAAGTAAACAATTCAGGAAAAATAGTACCCTTACGAAGTCCAAGAGCCTTTTTCTCAGCTTTTTGCCTTTTTCTATTTTAATTTTGTCCTTTAGGTAAGAAATCCTTTGCCTCTTGACTATCATTGGTTTTTTGAAGGTGTAACAGCTTGTAGTGATTTTAATATTGTAAATTAGGCCATATTCCTACTTCATGCCATCACCATGACATCCAACTACGTTATTCACAGCATCACCTAGCACATGACATTCCTTTCGCCATTGATCACACGTTCACACATCTATGTCATGCTGATTTCTTCCCAAGTCTAGATCTTTCCTTCTCCATTGCATCATCATTACATCATCACAACACATCATTACTCAGCACAATTATTTTGTAAATAAGTATGTTGTGACTTGGGCGGAACATAGGTGTGTACCACAGAGAGACACATGCTTTCTAACAAGAAGATATATATATATGATTATATGTGATTATTTATACTCAAGAGAGCGAACCTCTCTCCATGCCTCGTGCATCTAATTCTCATCAATACTATAACCTTCTTCAAGCAGCGCTTAACACTTCTTACCAACCGCTCCCACATTCCTCCCTGCCAGGGGGATCGATCTAGGATAAAATCCCATGTTACTCCCCGGGTTTCTAAGTAGCTGCTCAACTTAGGACTTCGAATTAATTGTTTAACTTCTTTGGACATTGTTTTGAATGTCTTAGCATTATCGAATATGATCCTTATTGGTAAACCTCTGCGAGCAGTGAATCTGCGGAAGGAGCGAATGAACGAGTCGACATCTAGGGCTTCCACGAGCTCTAAATGGACTGCACGAGTTGCAGCACACGTAAACAAACAAACATAGCTCTTATTATCTGTTTTCCCTTTAGTATAAATACCCTTATTCATCAAAGGACCGGCAAAATCTACTCCCACATTGCTAAACGGGGGTGAATCATCTACCCGTATTTTTGGCAAGTCAGGGGTGACATTAAATTTAAAAGTTGACCCTTCAAACCACTTACACTTGCCACATCTCCTAATATGCTTTTTTGCCATTTCTCGACCCCTGAGTATCCAGTATTTCTGACGAGCGCAGTTCAACGTTTCTGATATTCCATCGTGGAACACCTTACTGTGTGCCTCAGCAATGACAAGTTCCGAATAATAACTTTTCGACGGTAACAATATTGGCGTTTTACTTTCATTGACAACGCTTGCATGCAGAAGTCTTGACTTACACCTCAATAATCCTTGTTCATCAGTGAACAAATTAAATTGGTTTACCAGGGGTGGTACCTGCTTACTTTTCGATTTTCCTATAACAAATTCTATCTCCGAGTTAAACGATTGTTGTTGAATTCCCTTTATTAATACAGTTTCTGCTTGACTGATCTCATCTGCTGTAACCCATTGATCTAGTACCAAATTTTCCTTGCGAACGGACGATCGTAAATTGTTCAAAAATCTATGCACCCAAGCTAGAGAACGCAACAGCCTACCTTTACTGCTAAACCTGTTTATGTCTATTATATTGAGAACACTTGACGTTTGTTGGCCCTCAGTACTTAAATTTACGTGAGTGACTTCTGATTGTTTTGACCCTCTCTCCTCCGCAGCGGCAGAAGAGGAGGACTCGGTAAATGCTTGTGCGGGCCATTCCTGGGGAGGAAGATGTAAAAACGGCGGGCCCTTTAACCACAAGTTAGCACTGGATACCTTACTTAGATTTTTACCCCTAGAGGGTAGGTCGGCAGGATTTAGTGAACCTGGACAATAATGCCATTCTTCCCTTTGCGAGACCTGAATAATTTTTCTTACTCTATTATGGACATAAGGCTTCCAAGCTCGATCGTTTTTTATCCAGCAAAGAACCGCAACCGAGTCGACCCAATAAAATGATTGAATACGTGAGTGACCTAATTCATCCTCTAGTGTGGTTCTTATCGTTTCTACTAACTGAGACATTAAGCAAGCTCCTAGAAGTTCTAACCTAGGTATTGTCTGCCTTTTCAAAGGTGCTACCTTGGCCTTTGACGCAATGAACTTTACATCTACTTCCCCCGAGGTGTACATAATGCGAAGATAGACAACGCAAGCGTATGCTTTCTCACTGGCATCAGAGAATGCGTGAATTTCCATTTTCTCAACCGTATTTCCCTCTTGAAAAACAAAACGAGGTAGTTTTACATTAGGTACTTCATTTAGCTGCTTAAGAAGCGAATCGAATTTAGTCCTATAAGAACCCTGCAGTTCCTCATCCCAAGGTAATTTAGCCTCACATAATTCCTGAAATAGAAGTTTCATGTTAATAACGAACAAGCTGTAACATCCAAATGGATCAAAGATTTTCGCTGCAATTTTGAGAACGGACCTTTTAGTGGGCGGTAAAGATTTGGCGAAAATAGCGACACTGCCAATAGGAATTATCAATAGATCGCTGTCTGTATCCCAGTTTATGCCTAAAATTTTGTTGCTGTTTGAGGGCATACCGACTTTATATTTACTATAGGATTGATCATCTTCTTGAACCTGTGGAGAGATGTTAGAGGGGGTACTATCACAGAGAGATTTATCAGCTGGATTTATCTTATCTAATAGAGCTGCCTTATTAGAGTTCCATTTCCGAAGATTGAAACCACCCTTCTCCATTATGGCTTGACAATTTTGATAAATTTCAAAAGCTTCGTCAATAGAAGCCGCCCCGCATGACAAATCATCACAATACAAGCGATTTAACACCTTAGTCGATTTAGGATGTTGATCTGCAAATAAATTGACATGATAGCGAATCGTGGCACCTAAAATGCCGGGAGAGCAAGTTAAACCGAACGAAAGGCGTTTTATTCTGAATTGAACAACATTTGGAGACGCTGAATTGACGTCATCATACCATAAAAACCTAAGGGCGTCTCGGTCGGAATCCTTAACTTCTATTTGAAGAAACGCTTTTTCTATGTCTGCAGTTAAGGCAACAGCATGTACTCGGAAGCGAATTAAAGTTTCGAACAAAGGTGGTATAAAATTCTCACCTACTTCCAACCTGTCGTTCAAAGAAAGAGAATTTTCATTAGAACAGGCGCTTCCGTCAAAGACAACTCTCACCTTCGTGGTAACTTTATCGTCACGAAGGACACAATGATGGCTAATGAAATGACTGTTTTCATGTCTTAACTGATCGTTTGGCACAATTTCAATGATATCATTAGTTAACTGCTCCTTAATAATAGAATCATATTCCTTGAGCAATTCTGGTTTACCCTTCAATCGTGTGTAAACTGACTCGAGTCTACCTAAACACATTTTATAATCAGATGGTAATGGAGAATCATAGTTTTCCTTCCAAGGAAGGCTTACCGAATACCTTTCACCAGTAAACTCGATATCCAAAACCTTTTTGCTTGAATTCTCTGATTCACCGACATTTTGTGATAAGCCCCCAGCTTCGTGTTTCCAAAACGTTGCTAGAGCTTCCTTCAATTCCTCGGTTTTTGCAGGGTTTTCATTAGTTTCCTCATTCTGAGCTACGAATAGAGAACTTGATCGCATTTCGAAGGTAAGATGAGAAACAACATTAGATGAAAAATCAAATTCACTTTCGCCTGGGATTTGTCCTGATAGCAACCAACCCAATTTACTGCTTATTGCAGTGGGACCCGATCCTCCCTTCAAGGCATCTCCCAATACAAAATCAAAATAACTGTCAGCGCCAATGAGAATATCTATGCGATTAGAACGTCCTAATTTGCGATCTGCGAGCCTTAAACCATGCAAATGCGAAAAATCTATGATATCTAACTTTGCACCTAAGGGTGAACAAATAACGGGGTTAGTAAGCGCTCTAATTTCTACACTCTCGTTATCTTCGGTTTCTAAATACAACTTTACTTTACTGCATTCAAAAGGTTTAAACTTATCTGAACCAAACGTGTTCAATTTCAAATTTTCTTTGTTAACAGTGTCCAGCAATAGTTTCTCCTTTAGTTCTTCTCGAATGTATGAGCGTTGACTGCCATTGTCAAACAAAACTTGAACTTCGATCTTCTTGTCCCTGTTTTTTCCATACGCATACGTTGTAGCTGTTTGTAAGAGCACACATCCCTGTTGCGTAGCGGTAGCCGTGATAAAGCTGTCTTGAATTTTTGCATTCTTCGGTGGCTTATTTTCTGCCCTCTCGTTGTGTGATTGGCACAGAGATTGGTGATGGCGTCCCTTGCACTTTAGACATCCCCTTTGGCTTCTGCAGTCTTTTTGCAAATGCCCTAAATTCAAGCAATTAAAGCATCTCCTTGCCTTCATGAGTATACTTTTCCTGTCTTTCACACTAGTCACATTGCCGCATTCGTAGGAATAGTGGTCTCCTTGACAATAGTAGCATTTAACTGTCAATAGATGCAATAAAGGATCGAGTTGTTCCTTGTAATGATAATGGCACCTTGGATTGTGGAGGATTCCTTTCATGCCGTCTAGTCGACTGCGCTATGTTGTTCGCGATCTCCCTCGCTTCAATTTCTCTTCCGACGATACCAAGAATTTCTGTAATGTTCCAACAGTCTTCTGCCCTCTTTCTTGCGATTTGCATCGTAATTTCCTGTGGGAGGCGAGACATGATGATTGGAATCAAAAGGTTCCCATAACTTTCCGAAGGTATTCCCAGTGACTGTAATCCGCGAACTTGTTGTATATCGAATGTGTTGTATATAAATTGTCGTATATCTTTCTGAGATTTTCCAGTCCTTCATTTGGATGGTGTTGGAGCTTCAGTAATTTTTCCATGTGCGCATTGATTATCTGGTGTTTCTTCCCGAAACGCGATTTAAGAATTTCGATAGCGTGTTCATAATTTACTTCTTGTAAGGTCAAACCCTGTACTGCTCGATATGCTGGTCCCTCTAACAGACTGAATAGATAGTTCAGCTTGTTGATGCTTGATAAGCCAGGATTACTGTGCACTGCGCATTCAAAACTTTCCCAAAATGAATTAAATTGAGTTATGTCACCACTGAACTTCGGTAAACTTATCTTTGGGAGCTTCACAGTCGCATGAGCACTACTTGAGGCAATACTTCCGTTCAAATTTCGAGATGGCGATGCTGGAGTAGGCCCCCCGAGTGGAACTGCTTCGTGCTGTGTTTCACTGCCAGCCCTTGCTGGCGACGGTATTTCGAAACTTCTGCCCGCCATGACATTTTGAGTGGTGGGTAGCGAGAATGAGCTGCGATTTTCCCTTTGGAAATCTTCGATACGACTAACTGCTTCGTGAATTTTTGCTTCCCATTCCGAGGAATCTTCGACTTCATTTTCGATTTCCTCAACATTGCACGAGTCCAAGACCTTACTGTCCAAGTCTCTGAGATACAAAAGTTTCTCCTTTAACGAAACTTTTATCGAGTTCAAGCGAGCGATTTTTTCTTGAGATGATTGAGCACTATCGATAATAGCAAAAGCTTCTCTATAAAACTTCGTAACTACTGAGCGATTGCCTTTTCGTAAGGCCTTCCACCTTTCCAGGCGGCTTCGATCCTCGTCTTCTTCGGACGACATTCTGCGAAAATAAAATGGTATACCTACTGCCCCTGCCCCACGTTGGGCGCCATATGTTGTGACTTGGGCGGAACATAGGTGTGTACCACAGAGAGACACATGCTTTCTAACAAGAAGATATATATATATGATTATATGTGATTATTTATACTCAAGAGAGCGAACCTCTCTCCATGCCTCGTGCATCTACTTCTCATCAATACTGGCGACGGGAGGGTGTAATGCGAAGAGATGCCGGAAATGCCAAATATGGTAAGACCTTCTCACCATGTGTCCCGGAGCCCTGGACCAGAATGGAGGTTTTCTGTCTCCTTCGCAATAAAGTATGTTAATTTGTATGTAATTCAGTCAGTCAGTCAAGTTCAGTTCAGATCAGAGTTATACAGCAATACACTGCCTCTCTCACTGGCTCCGTGTTCTCTGCACGTTAAATAAGATATCGAAGCAAACATCAACGAATGAAAGTCATAGGATATGATAGGAACCATTGCAAATCATGCTACATATTATCGATCCTATAATGGTGACCACGACGTGACCTGCAACTCCATCGTTGGTTAACTGGTTAACTCTACTTTGACTTCAACACCAACACAATTCAACCGGACTCGTCATCATAAACTCAGCAAAACTCACTGGAATTATCGACAACAAACACATGGATACAGTACCACAAATCGCCACATGCATCTTGGCAGCACCAACACCACGGATCTCTCCAGTTTTCCACATCCAACTTCTCACAGGTTCTTGGTCATCTTATTCATAAAATCTTGGCAAACAATCAACACACTGCAGCACTCGACTCACCGTAGTGCCCCCAACGCATCGCAGCACTCGACTCACCGAAGTGCCCTCAAACGCATCGCAGCACTCGATTCACTGTAGTGCCTCCACGCAACAACATCGCTTAATACCTCCTCAACAAACTGGTTCCTGGTCATCCAACGTAAAAACTTCGCACAATTCTCCCAAATCACGAAAAGAAGAAAACACCGGCTAGGTCACAAACTCTTATTGCAATTACAACGGTTGGACATTTAAATTTCGAACACTTAATTTTTTTATCGCAATTCATGATTATTCATTTTATCAAAACACATTTTCTTCCTGGTATATCCACTATGTCATAAGAAACAGAGAGTTAACTGTTGAACTAGCCATCGTGGTGGATAAACGAGTTAGTAGAGGAATAAATACGCGATACTTAACGCCATTTTTATAATATCAAGCAAACGAATAAAAGAACACGAGGTAAGATCACAGGGTTACAAAGTTACATGGCCCAGTCCTCCTAACAACAACAGAAAATTTGTAACTATGATTAAAAACTAAAGTTTAATACTTAACACCCCCACTTAAACTTTATGTAGTAATTATATAATTATGAATTCTAGTTAATGAAGAACAACAAAACGCAATGTTATCAAATAGTTCAAGTTTATATTCCCATCATTACTGCAATAAATTTCTTGAGCTTGAAACTGGCAATTGGCTTTGTAAAGACATCTGCAATGTTCTTCGCTGTTGGAACATAAATCAGATCCATAATACCTTCTGAAACTATTGATCTTAACAAAATGATATTTTATGTCTATATGTTTTGATCTTTGATGTACCATAGCATTTTTAGCTAGAGCTATTGCACTTTGGTTATCACAATGCAGTACAAACTTGTCATATAAAGTAGAGTTTGTCACGTCTTTCAATAACTGCATTAAGAATATTGCTTCCTGTGTTGCTTCTGCTAAGGCCATATACTCAGCCTCGCAGGTAGATAGAGCAACTGTTCTTTGTTTTCTACTTTTCCAGGATATCATGGGTCCGCTGCTTACTAACTGGTATGCATAGCCAGTAATGCTTCTTCTGTCTTCCGAATTAGCCCAATCTGCATCACAATATCCGAATAAATGCATTTCGTCTTTAGATTTGTAGAATATCAATTTCTGATTCATTGTTCCTTTCAGGTAACGTAATACATGTTTTGCCATGGTCTCGTCAGCTGAAGTAGGGTTTGCCATGTGTTGTGCTAATTTGGTGACAACATAGCACAAATCAGGTCTAGTTGAAGTCATGATATATATCAAGCTTCCAACTATCTTTCTATACAACTTGGAATCAATTGGATCAGATGTATTTTCATTTGCCTTGTATGAACTTTCACAAGGAGTACTTCTTGTCTTGCAATCTGTCATGTGAAATCTTTCAAGCACTCTCTTAATATATTCAGTTTGATTCATTGTAATTTGGTTACCTTCTCTGCTGAACTGTATGCCTAAAAACCATCCAATTTCTCCTAGGTCTTTCATCTTGAATTTTTGGCAAAGAAAACTTTTTACTTCATTGAGTGAAGACATGTTGCTGCTGGCAATGATAATATCATCTACCCATACAATGATTATTATCATCGTGCTCCCAGTGTTCTTAGTGTATACACAAGGATCTGCAAGGGACTGTTCTTCCTGCATAGCAGTCTTCCAGTGACTTGCTTCACTAGAAACTAATGCCTCGTCATAGGTTGTTGGCATTTCATCCATACACATAGCATAACAAAAGTCAACTGTATAACCAATATCATCTGATTCAGTTACATAGTCCTTGAAATATTTTGGCAGTGTGCGTTCTCTTGTTGGGTATCTCCTTTCGTGTCCCTTTCTTTGGCTGTCTTCACCTGGAGGGTCTAACTGAGCAGACTGTTCAACTGTTTCCTGCAATTCAACCTTTTCATCTTGGTCAGGTTGTCTCTCTCTTCTTATAACTATGTCTTCTGTGTCAATGGCCTGTTCATACGAACTTGTACTGAATTTCACACATCGGACTTTCCTAATATTGCCACTATTTGGAAAGTAAATCAAGTAAGCAGGACTGTTTCTGTCATACCCAATAAATATGCCTTTCTCACTTCTGGCATCTAACTTTGTCTTGTTCTGTGTATATGCAAAGCACACAGAGCCAAATGTATTCATATTACCAATGTTAGGTTTATGGCCTGTGAATGCCTCCACTGCTGTCTTCTCTGTTCTTGGATTATAGCACCTATTCCTCACATATACTGCTGTCATCACAACATATACCCATAGTGACTTTGGCAGTGTAGATTCCAATAACAGACACCTTGCCATATCAAAAATGGATCTCCAGGACTTTTCCACTGTTCCATTCTGGTGAGGAGAATAAGGTGCACTCATTTCCTGTTTTATTTTATTCTCTATCAATAGCTGTTTAAACTTCACACTTGTGAATTCTCCTCCATTGTCACATCTCATCCTCTTAACTGTTCCATAGACTGCAACATCTGCTAAGAATTTCTCCATTGCATGAATGGCATCATTCTTTCCTTTCAGAAAGTACACCATGATCAGACTTGAGTAATCATCTACAATAGACATCACATATCTGAAGCCATTTCTGTCTGCAGGTTCTATCGGTCCAGCCAGATCAACATGTACCAACTCAAGTGGTGCATTGGCACGTTTATCTGGACTTCTGTTTCTGTACTGTGTCATTTTACCCTCTGTACAGATGTCACATTGGAAACTATCTTTACTTGTAATCTTCATACCATCTACAACACCTTCCAATTTGATAATATCTCTTGAATTACAATGTCCCATTATTTCATGCCATTCTTTCAAGGTGTGTGATGTACTCTTTGTCAAGACTGTACTGCATAGGTAATAAAGTCTACCACTCTTCTTTATATTGAATTTTGTGCCATTTGGACTGATTAATTCTGCTGAATTTTTCTTGAAATTTATTTCTGCCCCCTTTTCTGTAGCAGCTTGTACAGATAGGATGTTTTGCTTGAATGTTGGTACAAAAAGAGCATCTTTTAGAATTGCTTCTTGCTCATTACCATCAGAGTCTATAAGACAGATACGTGCATCTCCTCTTCCCTGTGCAGTATTTCTTATTCTGCTCCCATCAGCTAGTTCAATGAAATGTTTTTCTGAGT
>NW_027020025.1:1501364-1527211 GCF_013076305.1 Rhopilema esculentum | reverse complement strand
CCGGACCGTCATCATAAAACTCAGCCGAAACTCACTGGATTATCTACAATCAATACAGCAATGGAATCAGTACACAAATGCACTGCATAGACTTGGCCCCAGCATCACACCACGCATGCTCTCAGTTTCCACATCCAACTTCTCGCATCTTGGTCTCTTATTCATAATCTTGAGCAAACAATAACACGATGCGACTTGATGCTCCGTATGGCCACCACGCATCGCAGCCTCGAACTCACCGTTAGTGCTCAACACGCTCGCAGCACTCGATTCACTGGAATGCTCACGAAAAAACCAATCGCTTTAATACCTCCTCAATCAAATCGGTTCCTGTCATCCAACGTAAAAAATTCGCCACATTCTCCCAAACCTCCACGAAAGAAGAAACACCGCCTGGTCACCAACTCTTATTGCACTTACAATGGTTGACATTTAAATTCAACACATTAATTTTTGTATCGCAATTATGGATTATTCTTTTATCAAACAACATTTTCTCTGGTATAGTTCCACTTATTAGAAGGCAAGTAACAGATAACCATTGTTATCTTTGAGTACCCAGAGAACTTTTTATTTCTTACCTCGATGTTTTGGTTCAGAAAAAACAAGGTACAAGCTTTCGACGTTGATATGGACCTTGCAAATTCAACAATTTGTTCTGTAGTCTGCCTGGAAGATTTTGGGAAATATATATATAAATCATTTAAAGCATGACTTGTAGCGATGATTTTGTGCTGTTGTATCTTTGAAGGAATTTATTAGTGGTCAAGTTGATTCCGTTTTTGGCGTTTTGTCCAGACCACAGTAAACACGCTGATAGCAGGATGAAACACATTTAATACTTAAATCCAACTTAAAAACATCTGACAAACAAACAAACTTCCACACCGAAACAATAAGTATGCAAAGGTGCAATTGAATATCAACTCAAAGGTGATTGTAATCAATAAACTATTTTTTCGCGCTCTTTTTATTCATAAGCGGCATGCAGCGCCAACTACACACAAAACTCCCCGCCTAGATTGAAGTTCAAGGCAGCGAGAACATTTTCTTAGCTTAGGCTTTGATCTACCGGTGGGTTGTGAGGACCGTACTCTGTGTAGCTGCCTCACCGTGGCACGATCTGCAGTTCAGGGAAAGTAAGCGCGCAGTCGAGGTGAAGTGCTTCTCTGTAGCACGGTTGAAATCCGTATTATTCTCATGTATAGCTTGTCTTTTCATAGAAGCCACCCCACCAAGGAGCCTTTGAGAGGTTAAATTTCCAAGTGACTCTCCACTGCACGAGAAGTGCTTGTGCCTCTGTTGATTTCAGGATTCTCCTAAACGTTTTTGAAAATGCTATAAACGTTTTTGCGTTGTCCTTAATGATAAATTCTGGTGTTCCACCACGACTTGCGAATATTCTGAAGCAAAATAGGAACAATTTCATGCTGATATCAGAGACTAGCTCCAGATGCACCGCTCTGGTACTACCGCATGTAAAGAGAGCTAAATATACTTTCTTAGTGAAGCCAGACGAATTTCTCACGAATAGAGCTCCTGCAGAGTCAATTCCCACAGACGCAAAAGCATACCTGCCAACCTCCCAAGCTTAAAAATCTGGATATTCGAAATTTTTCTTTATTAAAATCTGGAGATTTTGCTAAAAACCTGAAGATTTTGCGTGGCGAACTTTTTCACCAAAAATAGCAAGATTTACCCATACACTCATTGCTGTTACTGTAAAACTGTATCCTGTATACTATAACTTAAACAGTTTTCACAAACATTTTCTGTTATAGTACAAAGTTGCTTTTTTGCATTCTTCAAAACTTCTTCTTCTGGTTGCCATTTATAACAGGGAACCACTGATTCCCCACTGATTCTTGGAATCAGTGGTTCTCGTTTGCATGCAAACATAGGAGCTAGAAGCAGGACATGGGGCCGAGGGAGTTATTCTAAGCCAACCAGCGATGTCAGCAGCGCTGTGATGTGATTCAAGAACGATAACACAGAAGAGGGAAATTGTACATAAAATCATGCATAAAATTTGCAGGGGAAAAGCTGAATAAAATCTAAACATCTTGAAAATCGCTGCATTGGTAAATTGAAAATAAGTTTTTGAAAAACTGTGTGAAATGAACAAAAATTCGTGTGAACGTGAGATTGAGGCCAAAACCGTGAGACACACGGCAAAACCGTGAGAGTTGGCAGGTCTGCAATAGGATGTGAATCTTTAACTCTAAATTTTGGTAGCTGGCTCTGTGCATAGCTTTCATAATAGGGGGTGTGGGAAAAAGAGCATCGTAGTAACTGTAAATATAGTTTGTTTTGGAGTCTTTCAGTTTTGTTCCTCAGTGATTGATATAACTTTTTGCATGTTTAATAACAACAAATGGACATGAGAATATATAGTTCTGAGTTTGGAAAAACATCAGTCCTATTGTTATCATAGTCATGCAAAAAATAGCCACAGGAGAATCTGGAGATCTTTATAAGTACTAAATAATTAAAGTTTATAGTTAAAAACAACAACATATATGTCAATGATATAATGATTCCTGCAGCTGTAGTTTTGACAGGCAACAATTATTCAAAGTTTTCTCTCCTATGTTAAGCCGTAAAACATCAGGATCCCTGGGGAACAATCATTCTTGAATTCTCAAAAACATTTTGTTGCACCAACAGTATTTGACTTTTGGAAACAAATTAATGCTACTTGCTCGAGAGTATTTGGGGATACAGAATTATGCATTTTAGGTGATTGTAGCAGTGATTCACCTGGGCATTGTGCAAGGTACTGCAGCTATGTTGTAATGGAGAGTGAAAAGGTGCTGTTTTGGACATGCAAAAGTGGATAAATGGGAGAAAAAAGAATCTGCAGCCAATAAAATATCTTATTTTTTTAATTGTTATTTATAAACCAGTTTGTTGCATTACAAATGGTCATTAATAAAGTCAAGGCATAAGGGGGTTGTGGTAATTTTGCCGACGACCAAATTGTGGTAATCGACAAAATTGTAACTGTGTGTAAGTCTATTCACCAAAATTGTTCAGGTATTTATCCAGAAATTGAACATCTGTCTCATTCCATTGATACATGGCATAAGAGTAAAAAGGAAGTGAAGTTGAAGGAAGGGAAGCAATAAGTAGATGCCATATATTGTTATTTTTATTTGTTCCTCTCCCTGTTGCAGCTTAAAACCCACATAAAAAGACTCTCAACAACAAAAGCCAAAAAATTCAAACACAATGCTCCAGCGGATCCCTGGGTCAAAATCGCATAGTGGTTCAAAAGACACCGCTCGATCTTGGAGACGCTTACCAGCCAAAACCGCTCGGCTGATTTTCCAAATTCTTTTTTCCACTTCGTCCTGGATCCTCAAACTTTTGCTCGAGGGGTTTCTATTTTTCGTTTTTCCTCCCTTTTTTATGGATATTTGTACGTTTTCTCCCGGGTTCGTTCCAAAATCGCTCTAATCCTCTCGATCTCGATTAGTGCTCTCCAAGGTCTTTGTCCCGCCTTTCTAAAGGTCCTTTCTCTCTCATTTCTCTTCCTCTCTACAAAAGATTTCAAAACTTCTTCCTCCAGCAACCCTTCAATTTGAACGGAGGCTTTTCAAATCCGTTTTGCTTTCCACAAAGAAGCTACTGTGTGCCGATAATTTCGGTGATTTGGAATTGGATAAATCTACGTGCACTGCTGCTTGGCATTCCTTTTCGAACTTGAAGCGGTTGTCGACGGTCGTGTTCTGTGCTACAGTGCTATAGTGCTACAGCTACAGCTACAGGTGAGTCTTGCTAGCTTTTTATTATAAACATTCTCGCTAGCTATGTTCCTTTCCTTTTTATCGATCGATCGATTGATCCATTGAAACCCTGTTTGTTATTATTTCGTTTGCAAGTGCCATGTAATTCGTGCTTTTGACGATTTTCCTTTTCTTCGTTTTATTAGCTACGTACACCCGCTGCTGCCCGTTTTTTGGGTTCTGCGATGGCTGCTGGCTGTTCCCCTTCTTCACTGGCATCAGAATCGATGGCATGCGAATACAAGTAAGCATTGTTGTTCTTACCTGTTTTCGAAATTTAAATTATTTGACATGATTCTCTGCTCATTTGGATAAAATTGCACTAAAAACCAGCTGCTAGAACCCCGTCGCAAACGAAAATTTTTTACCTCTTCTCGTGGTTTTGTGCTAAAAGGAAACTGGATTGGCTTTAAAAGTATGAAGAATTGTGGTAGATTTTTCCTGCTGTTTATTCTTGATGCAAGAAGATTTGATTTTCATAGGAAACCCGTTGTAATACGAATTATGTAATCCCGCCAGCCCCCAACTTTTTATGCCTATCGAGAATCCTTTGCAGCAACTTTTCCCAACCGCCTTCCTTTTTTGTAGATAAACGATCGGATTCGCTGACTTTTTGGTACAAGAAGTGAGTATTTTTCGATTAAAATTTCACTTTTTGTACGATTTCCTGCTGTGAAAAAAGGGATTTGCCTGCCCCTTGAGTTAAAATTAGTTCTAGCTTTTTGAGAGCATTTTGGGAATTGTAAATAAATCATTCTGGAAGCCATTTCAAATGACTTTATGCTTAATTTGATGAAATTACACTAAAAACCGGTCGCTTACTGCTAGACCCCCGCCGCGAACGGCGAATTTCTACCTCATTTCGTGGTTTTGTACTGAAAAAAAGCTGGATTGTTACGGTAGATTGTGCCCGCATCATTTTCGGAATTGTAAATTAATCATTCTAGAAACCATTTCAAATGACTTTATGCTTATTTGGGTGAAATTACACTAAAAACCGGTTGCTGAAAGGAGTCGCTAGACCTGCCACGAACGTTTTTCTCTTAATGTTTTACCTCTTCGCAGTTTTGTAATTCAAGGAAAATGGATTTGCTGTATTGCTCGCTTAACGAGAACAATTTCAAATGATTTTATGCTTAATTTGATGAAATTACACTAAAAACCGGTCGTTTACTGCTAGACCCCCGCCGCGAACGGCGAATTTCTACCTCATTTCGTAGTTTTTTACTGAAAGGAAGCTGGATTGTTACGGTAGATTGTGCCTGCATCATTTTCGGAATTGTAAATTAATCATTCTAGAAACCTTTTCAAATGACTTTATGCTTATTTGGGTGAAATTACACTAAAAACCGGTTGCTGAAAGGAGTCGCTACAGCCGCCACGAACGTTTTTCTCTTAATGTTTTACCTCTTCGCAGTTTTGTAATTCATGGAAAATGGATTTGCTGTATTGCTCGCTTAACGAGAACAATTCCAAATGATTTTATGCTTATTTGAGTGAAATTACACTAAAAATCGGTTGCTGAAAGGAGTCGCTAGACCCACCACGAACGTTTTTCTCTTAATGTTTTACCTCTTCGCAGTTTTGTAATTCAAGGAAAATGGATTTGCTGTATTGCTCGCTTAACGAGAACATTTTCAAATGATTTTATGCTTATTTGGGTGAAATTACACTAAAAATCGGTTGCTGAAAGGAGTCGCTAGACCCACCACGAACGTTTTTCTCATTAACCATGCTGTCATTAACCATGGAATAACATCTTCATTAATCTTTTTGTTCTTCATCTAGATCAAAGATCGTTTCAAGCAATAATTATGACGCAGACATGATTCTCAGACCTTCGAAACGAAATTTATGTCATTTATGCTGGCGTTAAATCAAATGATGAAACAAGAAAAAACTTGACTGTGGAGAAAAGGACTAAAGTTATATAATATAGATTAGCTGTTGTCCGTAAATTGTCTTTTGTTAATTTGTTGTTAGAGTAAGATTCCTTTCTGATGCACGAAACTTGGCTTTTTTCTATCTTTCCATTTCCTAAATGCTTTGTTCCTGCAGTGTTTCAAAAACTAATTGCGACGAAGATATGATATGTGGACCTCAAATGTAAAGATTAACTGAGTAATAACTTTATAAATCTTTCGAGTTTAGAAGAGGAGTCATTAAATTTTTTATGAATAGACATAATTTTTTAGGAATTTTGATGCTTAAGAAAATTTTAGATGATATATATCTAAAAGCTCCCCAGGAACTTATTGTATGAAAACTTTAATGTTTGATTCAAAAATGGCCTTAGAAAACATTTATAAGCGCCCTATAAGTCAACGAGGGCTAAGAGTGTATGATTGAAAAACTTAAAAATTTGATTCTGACTAAAAAGGAGAACTTCTAGGAGTAACCAATGAAAATGTGTCAACGAGGATAAAGAATTGATGGGGCTGGCAGAAGCATGTTGCTGTCAAGTTTAAAGTAGAATTCAGAATAATTAACAAAGCTTTCAGCATCACAATTCGCCGAGAGATAAAATAGGATGGAAACTTTAAAACATTACAATTAGAATCAGCAGGAAAAATAAAGAGGGTAACCCGTGAAAATATTTAAACAAGGACCACAAATAGATCGTGGCTTACAAAATGTATTCTAGAAACTTTCTGTCTTGCCTCGATATTGCAACCGTTTAAGTATCAAATTGATATGTACATTTCAATGAATGGAAGAGTAGCTCCAAGTCAATCTCGCTCTGCGGGCACCCTATGGCCTCAAAATGGAATAGTAAGATTAGCCACTGAAAGACAAGAGTGCTATTAACCTCGATTTCAAAGGAGTTCAGATGGTGATGAAAGCTATGATATTGCTAATTGGTAATCATAATAATCAAGGAACTACTTATTGGATTGATTCTATTAAGAATTTCGCAAGTATGGGTATCTGGAGCCAGCAAGTAATTAAGTTTGGGTTTTACTTTTCTACAACGATTCACTGAATTACAATCAAGGTAATAAAGCATTACCTTCCTACAGGAAAAAAGCTCTTATCTCAATAGGGTTGTTGCTGCAAGTAAATAATAATTTGTCCTCGAGCAATTATTTCCTGCTCTTGCCAATAGTATATGCTACTCACAGTAGGCGTGACTATGGATTGGATTAATTATGTTTGTCTTTTGTCATGTTTAGAATGTGCTTGCCTGCTTGCTGTATGATATTATACTTTTTGCTTGCATTCCTTATTAAATTGAAATAATGTAGGAGGGCATTGTTTTTTATTCTGATTTTCAGGATAGATTCAATTTTAATTTGATTTGTGAGAGGAGTAAACAGAAAAGTAAAGTTGGGAAGTCTTAACATAAATTTTATGGAAAATTAAAACAGGAGACTTAGGGGGTAACCAATTAAAATATTTAAACGAGGAACACGAATAGACCTGGGCTTGCAAATGTTTTGAAGCAACTTTCAATTAACGGAAGACTAGCTCCCCTACGAAGACCGCTACGCGGGCTTGCCAGTGACCCTACCGTAGAGTACATAGATTAGCCTCAGAAAAGACAAGAATTTTCTTAAAACCCCCTGTGAATGATAGTAAAATTAGCCTCGGTAAAGACAAGAATTCTTTCGAAGCCCCCAATGAGTATGCAGATTAGCCTCGGAAAAGACAAGAGGTGTATCAACCTCGATTTGAAAAAATTAGCTCCGCACAGGTCACGTGATAAAAAATTACTCGCACTCCTGTGACTATCGCTAGGAAGGGGGGAGCCTCTACCCTTCTCTATTTCAGGCGACCCCCTGACTAGCGATAGTCACAGGAGTGCGAGTAATTTTTTATCACGTGACCTGTGCGGAGCTAATTTTTTTCAAATCGAGGTTGATACACCTCTTGTCTTTTCCGAGGCTAATCTGCATACTCATTGGGGGCTTTGAAAGAATTCTTGTCTTTACCGAGGCTAATTTTACTATCATTCACAGGGGGTTTTAAGAAAATTCTTGTCTTTTCCGAGGCTAATCTATGTACTCTACCGTAGGGTCACTGGCAAGCCCGCGTAGCGGGCTTCGTAGGGGAGCTAGTCACTATAACTAAAATTCGTATATGCAAATTAACCCCGAACAAAAGGTCCCCACTGCCCGGCGATTAAGAGGGATTCCAGCCAAAACTGCTCGGCTGATTTTCAAAATTCCTTTTTCCCCTTCATCCTCGATCATTGGTTCACCATCCTACGGTCTCCTTTTTCTCCTTTCCGTTTATGTTCCTGAGATATTTACGGTTTTCTCCCGGGTTTGTTCGAAATCCTCTCGATCACGATTAGCGCTTTCCGCGGTCTTTGTCCTGCCTTTCTAAAGGTTCTTTCTCTCTCTTTTCTCTTGCTCTCTACAAAAGGTTTCAAAACTTCTTCCTCCAGAAACCCTTCAATTTGAACGGAGGCTTTTCAAATTCGTTTTGCTTTCCACAAAGAATCTACTGTGTGCCGATGATTTCAGTGATTTGGAATTGGATAAATCTACGTGCACTGCTGTCTGGCTTTCCTTTTCGAACTCAAAGCGGTCCTCGATGGTCCTTTTCTGTAGCTACAGCTACAGCTACAGCTACAGCTACAGCTACAGCTACAGCTACAGCTACAGCTACAGCTACAGCTACAGCTACAGCTACAGCTACCATGTAATTCGTGCTTTTGACGATCTTCCTTTTCATTTTAGTAGCTATGTACGGTACACGCGCTGCTGCCTGATATTTGGTTTTGCAATGGCAGCTGGTTGTTCCCGTTCTTAACTGGCATCAGAATCGATGGCATGCGAATACAAGTAAGCGTTATTCTTCTTACGTGTTTTGGATATTACTTATTTCAAATGATTTTGTGCTCATTTCGATGAGATTCCACTAAAAACCGGCCTTTAAATACCAGCTGCTTACTGCTAGACCCCCGCCGGGAACGGCAAATTTTTACCTCTTCTCGTGGTTTTTTGCTAAAAGGAAACTGAATTTGCTTTATTGCAATCAAGGTATAAAGAATTGTGGTAGATTTTTCCTGCTGTTTATTCTTGATGCAAGAAGATTTTATTTTCATAGGAAACCCGTTGTAATGCGAATTATGTAATGCCAGCCCCTAACTTTTTATGCCTAACGAGAATCCTTTGCAGCAACTTTTGCTAACCGCCTTCCTTTTTTGTAGATAAACAATCGGATTCGCTGACTTTTTGGTACAACAAGTGAGTATTTTTCGATTGAAATTTCAGTTTTTTCTGTATTTTTATTTATAGTATTTTATTTCCTCCTAAGTTTAAATTATTTCTAGCTTTGAGAGCATTTTCGGAATTGTAAATGAATCATTCTAAAAACCATTTTAAATGACTTTGTGCTTATTTGGGTGAAATTGCACTGAAAACCAGTTGCTAAAAGGAGTCACTAAACTCGCCGTGGATGTGTTTCTCTTAATATTTTACCTCTTTGTAGTTTTTTTCCTTCAAGGAAAATGGATTTGCTGTATTGCTCGCTTAACAAGAACAATTTCAAATGTTTTTATGCTTAATTTGATGAAATTACACTAAAAACTGGTCGCTTACTGCTAGACCCCGCCACGAATGGCGAATTTCTCCCTCTTTTTGAGGTTTTGTACTGAAAGGAAGCTGAATTGTTACGGTAGATTGTGCCTGCATCAATTTCGGAATTGTAAATGAATCATTCTAGAAACCTTTTCAATCGACTTTGTGCTTATTTGGGTCAAATTACACTAAAAACCGGTTGCTAAAAGGAGTCGCTAGACCCGCTACAAACATGTTTCTCTGAATTTTTTACCTCTTGCATAGTTTTGTGCTTAAAAGAATATGGATTGGCTGTATATCGATTTCTTTAAAACGTGCTTTCATTAACCATGGAATAACATCTTCATTATTCGTTTTGTTCTTCATCTAGAACAAAGATCGTTTCAAGCAAAATTTATGACGCAGACGTGATTCTCGGACCTTCTAAACGAAATTTATGGCATTTATGCTGGCGTTAAATCGAACAAAGAAACAAGAAAAAACCATGACTGTGGAGAAATGGACTAAAGTTATATAGATTAGATGTTGTCCGTAAATTGTATTTTGTTAATTTCTTGTTAGAGTAAGATTCCTTTCTGATGCACGAAACTTTAGCTGTTTTTTATCTTTCTATTTCTTTACTGCTTTGTTCCTGCAGTGTTTCAAAAGCTAATTGTGACGAAGATGTGATATGTGGACCTCAAATGTATAAAACTGCGTAATAACTCTATAACTCTTTGGAGTTTAGAAGAGGAGTCATTTATTCTTTTATGAATCAACATAATTATTTAGGAATTTTGATTCTTAAGAAATTTTTAGATAATATATATCTAAACGAGCACCATGGACCAATAACGGCTAACAGGAATTTATTGTTGGAAAACTTTAATGTTTGATTCAAAATTAACAGAGGAACTTTAAAGGTGGCCCCAAATTATATCTTAAAACAGCATCAAAAGTCAACAAGAAGTGAACGAAATGCTACGAGAAAGATATTCACGTTGGATTCAAAATGAGCATTACAGCTTTAAGAATGGCCTTAGAAAATATTTATAAGCGCCCTATAAGTTGACGAGGGCTAAGAGTGTATGATTGGAAAACTTAAAAATTTGATTCTGACAAAATAGGAGAAATTCTATGATTAACCCATGAAAATTTTGTCCTTCAAGGAAAATGGATTTGCTGTATTGGTCGCTTAATAAGACCATATTCAAATGATTTTATGCTTAATTTGATGAAATTATACTAAAAACCGGTTGCTTACACTAACCTTAACGTCCAGAAAAATTATACTCTCCCTGGAGTGCTCCCCTGTAAACTTAATGGTATCGTGGCTACTGTTAAGAAAGTAGATGAAGGTCTCAAGCTTCTCCTCGCCATGTGTCCAGATAAATAAAACATCATCGATGAATCTCATCCAGACAATTGGTGTGTCCACTGATTCCCTCAACAATCTTTCTTCCAACCCAGTCATAAAGAGGTTTGCATAAGCTGGAGCGAACTTAGTTCCTATAGTGGTGCCTAACTTCTGTCTATAAAAACTATCATAAAATTCAAAGTAGTTGCTTTCGAGAACCAGAGATGCCAATCCCACTAGGGTATCAGTAGCCACGTTTGGGTTTTCCCTTCTATCCAGCGCTTCCCTGATGGCTTCCAGACCCTCCCCATGTGGAACGCTAGGATAGAGTCCCACAACATCAACTGTGCACAGTATAGCCCCCTCTGGTATCCTACCTATTTCACCTAACTTAGACAAGAAATGATTAGTATCCTTAATGTAAGACCTACCGAGGCTAACCAGTGGATTGAGGTGGTCATCTAGATATTCCGATATATTTTCTGTAACGGTGGTGCCAGAATTGGAAATGACTGGTCGACCCTTAACCCCACTTAATCCTTTATTAATCTTAGGTAACAAATATAACCTACCTAGTTTCCCCTCATTAACTTTAAGAAAATCAGTCACTTCCTTTTACCCGGGATCCTCCATTCTAACTCGTTAATCCTATTGTTAACGGCCTTACCCAATTCTATTGTGGGGTCCACCTCAATCTCCTCGTAAACTTGCCTATCACCTAATTGCCGGTTAGCCTCTTCTAAGTAACCCCCCCTGTCCCAAACTACAACCGCTGAACCCTTGTCTGCTTCTTTGATAACTATGTTCCTATCCAGTTAAGATTATTTAACGCAGTAAGTTCAGAAGAGGAAAGGTTACTGTGATACTTACCCTCCGCCTGGACAGACAGCACCTCCTTTTCGAATTGAGCAAGATAGGATTCTAGCAAAGGATCAGTATTAGAAGGACTCCAGCTGGACTTACATTTAAATTTAAGGCTATTCTTATCCAAATTGTTCGAGTCAGTGTCCCTAAAAAACCAACGTAGACGCATCCTTCTCTTAAAGATGTCCAAATCCACCTTGAGCTGCGCCTTGTTTAGGTCAGTTGGTGTCGGTGAAAATTTCAAACCCTTTGAAAGAAGACTTACTTCCCCTTCCGAAAGGACCCGATGTGACAGATTCAGCACATTTCCACTGACAAACCGCCCAGTTACTCTGCCAGTGGATCCATTGCATTCCATAAAAGCTGATTGACACTCATGCTTCTCCGATTTCACTGTTTCTGCTGGACGTTCTCCTGGACGCAGACCTTCTTCGCTAAACAACTCCTTATTGATGTGTGTCTGAGTCAGTAGCCATTTCCAATCTTCAGAGTTTTGTCGATCAGCCCCAGGAATCTTTAAAGCCTTACGAAGTCTCCTCTCCCCCAACAAATCATAAACCTCTCCCAACTGTTGCTTGACATGTTCCATCTCCTCTCTGGTCAAGTGCTCCCGAAAACCCGCCATTTGATCATAAGCCATCTTTTCCGCAATAAATATGTCGTCTCTATACTTGAGCAGCATCAAAGAAAGAAGTTGTCTCTCTGCTACTCTTAAAATGCCTTTCCAAGAATCCTCGAATTTGTCTTTCTTCTCGCCAGGGTATGAACAAGCTTTCTTCAATCACAATCCAGCAGGAACCGAAACATGAAAGCGGCAAAACTCCAGAAAACTTTGATGATGTTCCAATTTCATAAGTGACGTGAATGTCCGAATAATCAAAATAACATGCTTCATAATGTAACATCCTACTATACCTATTCTAAGCAAACTAAATATATATGTATACAAAAGCTCTAGACTGTAATGTTTTTAAAAAATTTTTAAATAGATGATCAGTGAAAAAACAACTTGATTAACGTTACGCAATATGCTTCTTCAGAATAACCTTCATTTACATTTGGAGCGTAAAATAAGGAATACAAAACAATAGGACAAAAGAACACATTTTACAAGCAAGGACAATAATGGCTAATTATACGACACAAGTAAACTTTCTAGGCCCAGCTGAAGGTGAGAAAAGCGGAATAAATACAATAGATAAAAGAACAAAAGAGAAGCATGAAGGCAGATGGTTAACTACCCAGGAATGCACAAAAACGATAAAGGGTGAATGATGTCTGTCCCTACCATGAGGATTAGAAAATAATATTATGTGGAAATAATAAACAGCTGTGAAAAGAAGAAAATAATGCAAGAGATGTTTCAACTAACCTAATATTGAGGCCCCGGGGCGCGAAAGTTTCTAACTTATACTGCCAGAAACTTTCACGTATCCTACCATTCCCATTAAGTCTATCTATAATAGTTACTTTAATATCTTCGAGAAACCCATGATGATCCTTCCCTGCAAAATGCCGGAAAAAATCAGCCTGAGGTATACCTGAAGAGCCCCCGATAAACTTACGATTGCACGCCTTGTAGTTATTAAACCTAAGCCTAAACGGCATGCAAGTGCTACCCAAATACTGTATACCACATACTTTACATTCCATAAGATACACAACATTGGACGAATCACAGTTAAACATAAAATTTATCTTATATTCTTTATCAGTTATATGGGAAGTAAAAGTATCAGTGTCACACATAACATTACACACTTGACATCGAGACTTGCCACATGGAGTACAACCCCTATTATGAGTGGTCCCTGCCCCCTCATTATAAAGTTTCGCCCTAACTAGTAAATCTTAAAGGTTCTAACACCGTTTAAATGATATCAAAGGTGGCTGAGGAAACACCTTCCTATGCTCTTCCGATATCGTCAGCATAGAATGGAGTCTCCCGGCCACCTTGCCCAAATTATTCAAGGCTGGATGGTAAGAGGTAACCAATGGAACCCGCCCACTCCCATTGTGATCTTGTTTCCCATTAGCCTTATCCAGTAATGTGACCCTATCCTGCTTACGTGCCTTATCTATCTGTTCTATTTCTTGTTCCATAGTTAAGAAGGCATCTGCTTTGGTTGCAGATGAAACACCTGGTTGCATCACAATTTGATTTCCATGACTTGGCTGCTAACAAAAAACACATTGAAAAAACACTGGAATAAACATCATCTTTTTCTAGTATACATAATTGAAAAGTTGTTTCCATGGTTATGAGGAACCTCCACCCTCAGACATGTATTTTCAATTGATTTGCAAACAATTTCTTACCTTTCCCTATTTTTTATTTTCAACTAATTTTTGGTTGGTCTGATAGAATCAAATAAGGCAAAATGGCATAGGGTCCAGTATCTTTATTGTTATATTTATATTTACTGCGGCCTAATAGGCAGATTGTAGATGATTTAAACTACGGCGTGCTTCGAACGTAACTTTTTAGAACTGTCTAAACATAACAATATATCTAGGGTCTGGGTCCTAGCGTCCTTTCGCTGAACAAAACATTACATTTACTCTTTTCTTAATAAAAAAATTAAAACAAAATCCTTCAACATATTAATCGGGAGTTTATTGGATCTCCATAAAACTGTGTCTGTATACGACTGCGTGAAGATCGACGAACAGGAATTTCTTTTGTGGCTCTTTTGTGATATTCGACATTATCATCATCATCAGCAGCAGCAGCAATGTTACCGTCAAGTCTTTGTTGGACCTTTTTGAAGAATGAAGAGCTACGGGAAATGAAATGATCTCCGTGTCTAGCAACAACCTTTGATCCATGAACACGAACGACTTTGTAGGGTTGCACGTTAAATCTAGATGAGAACTTGTTCGTTTTCTTTTGCATACAGATAACCAGGTCACCTACTTTAATATTGCATTCTTTCGTGTTTCTGCGTTTATTAGCACAGTTCATCGCATTTTCCTTTCTTAGCTGATCATTCTCTCTCGCTTCACGATGTCTGTTTATGTTCTTGTGCTTTCTTGGTAGCATGGGCAGCTTTCCTTTAATAGGTCGATTGTACAATAACTGTGCTGGCGGAACTTTTGTTGTGGTATGTGGTGTGATTCTGTAATTCAAAAGGAATTTGTGAAGCTCTTGTTGCCATTGTCGTTTTTCAAGAATGGCGGTGCAAATCGACTTTCCAAGGGGTTTCATGAAAGATTCCACTTCAGAGTTTTCTTGTGGCCATAAAGGCGTAGATGTTGTGTGACGTATACCTAATGCTTTCATTTACCGGTGAAATTCATTTCCGAAAAATGGTGGGCCGTTATCAGACTTCAATTTATCAGGCATACCATGACGTGCAAAAATAGCATCCAGCTTTGGAATGATTGCACTTGCTGATGTTGATGGAACAATATCGACCTCTGGAAATCGCGAATATGTATCAATAACGACAAACAGATACTGTCCTGTTGGCAATGGTCCATAAAAGTCAACTTTAAGTTCTTGCCATGGTCTTTCAGGCAAAGGTGGTGACTTGAGTGGTTCTTGTGCATTTGGAGCACCTGTAGCTTGGCATGCTAAACAGTCGGCTATCTCTTCATTAACTAAGTTTTCGAGCTTAGGGAACCACACGTACTCGCGAAGAAGTGCTTTGGTTTTAGCTGTACCTTGATGTCCTTCATGGGCGATTTTGATGACGTGTCTTTGAAGTGACTCAGGTATAATGATTCTAGTTCCCCTCAGCAGAATATTGTTGGTGAGATCAACAGATATCTCATGTTTTATTGCGCGAAAGGGTTGTAAGATATCACCGTTCCAACAATTACTCCTGATAGCTGCTCGTAGACACCGCAATGTTGTATCTTTATCAGTGGCAGCCTTGATTTCACCCAAAGAAAGAGCAGGAAAAACAGCTTCTTGGGTGACGAAATTGATGTATTCATCAGCTATATTTTGCTTCTTGTATTCAGCTGAAGTTGGATGACGTGAGAGATAATCGGCAGGGTTTCCAATCCCTGATTTATACACAACTTCAAAGTCGTTTTGTTGTAAGCGCAGCATCCAGCGTTCGATACGCGCTGGTGGTTTGGAGCAAGGGTTTGCATAGATAATTTCCAACGGTTTATGGTCGGTAACTAACATGAATTTGGAACCAAATAGATATAAATGATAGTGTTCAATCCCCCATACTATGGCGAGTGCCTCCTTTTCTGTTTGCGAGTAGCGTAGCTCGACGGGTGATAATGATCTACTTGCAAAAGCAACAATATTTTCTTGCGCACTTCCAGGCTTTCGTTGCCACAAAATGGCTGATAGTCCGACTGGACTAACTGTAGTTTCCTTTTCGATGTCAAAGTAGCTGACGACAGGCCTCGACGTGAGAAGATCTTTTAACGTGTTGAAAGCCTCTTCACAACGTTCTGTCCAATTAAACTGAGCGTTTTTCTTTGTTAGATTGCGTAATGGCTCTGTAACCGTTGCATAATCGGGTATAAATTGAGAGCAATAGTTTGACATACCCAATAGACTGCGTACCTCTGTTGAAGTAGTGAGCGTGGCTGCATTTACAAACGCTGCTATTTTCTTCGGGTCAGGGCGCTTTCCTTCTTTAGAAAAGATAAATCCAAAAAATTCAAGATTCTCTTTTAAAAATTTACACTTTTCGAAGTTCAAGGTAAGGTTAAGTTCTTTCAATCGTCTTAAACATGCATTTAGGTTTTCATTGTGTTCGTTCACATCTTTTCCAAAAATTATGATGTCATCGGCGATGTTTTTGACGCCATTAAGTCCTTGAAGGGCAAGCTGTAATGTGTGCTGAAAAATTTCACTCGCACTTGAAGTTCCAAAATTCAGTCTTTTGCATCGAAATAAACCAATATGAGTTGTAAAAGTAGTTATCTGACGACTACTTGGACAAAGTTCAAGCTGGTGGTAAGCTTGCGCCAAGTCAAGTTTTGAAAACACTGTAGCACCATTGAGATCGATAGAAATATCCTTCACAGTTGGAATAGGATGACAAACTCTTTTAACTGCTGTGCTTGCAGCTCTCATATCAATGCATATTCTGATATCCCCATTTTTCTTTGGTACGCAAACAATAGGAGAAACCCAATCAGTTTGTTCATTCTCCGGAACGCGCTCAATTATGACCTGATCTAATAGTTTGGAAATCTCGCTCTCCACTTTCTTTCGAAGATGAAAGGGAATTCTCCTCCTGCACTTTTGTGCGATTGGTTTGACTTTTGAATCGATTACTAAGTCAATTTGTTTTCCTTTCATTTTACCAAGGCCTTTGAAGACATCTGGATATTGATTAACGATATCATTCAGATCTTTATTTTGTATGTTTCCAGTTGGTGAGTGAACTTGGTTTAAATGCAAGCTAATTAAGCCAAGGTCTTGGGCCGTTGATGCGTTAAGTAAACAGCCTCCATTGTCTTCCGTGACATAGAACTTTGCGATGGCATAACGTTTCTTTGTTTCCACCAATGATTCAAATTTGCCCTTCATTTTCACGGGCGTTTGCGAGTTGTAGGCATAGGCTTTTATGTTTGTGGGTTGTAATGAAATACCCTTGAGTTGACTAAAAGTTGCATTATCAATGATATTGATAGACGCACCAGTGTCCACTAGGAAGGAGATGCGTTGTCCTTTGATTTTAAGCCGGGTTTCTAAGGGTTTTTGACTTGAACCCCCTATTGCATAACAATAGTTTGATGAGCTGGATTCGCTGTCGGAATCCGTTGACTTGCACACCGGGTTAATTTTCGATTTAGACGTGGTAAATGAAGACTGGCGGGTGTCTTGTTTGCTCAGACAGAACTTAGCGATTTTGCTTCCCGCAGCGATGACAGTTTTGACCTTTTGCAGGGCATGGCTTCGATTTGTGTGGATAATTGCCACCACAATTTCTACATTTTCGTGCTGAAGTTTGTTGTTTACTGAAACTCTTTTTCTGTTTGATAGCTTGTAAATTGTCCCTTGACTGTTTACCCTCGATATCTGCCGTTTGAATTTCCGCTCTGCGGCCGTCTAGTAACATATCTTTAAGGGTGTATTTAGGATCTTTGAGAGCTTGTTTACGCAAACTTGTGGATTTGCCTCTGATTACGATTTGGAGCTGTATTTCAAAATCAAGTGAAGAATCAGAAAACTCACAAGTTTGTGCCAAATGACGAAGTTGAACGTGAAATTGATCCAACGTCTCATTTGGTTGTTGTACGGCCTGCCTAAATTTGTACACTTCATAAAGCCTGTTCGTTTGGGGCTCGAAGTAGGCAGTGAGTTTGGTTACGGCAGTTTGGTATGCATCAGCAGCGCCTGTATCGGATAATTGGCGAAATATTTCCCTCACTCTTGAGCCAGCTTGATAGAGGAGTAGAGCTCGTTTACGTTTATTGTCAGTGATATCATTTGCTACTAGAAATGTTTCAAAATCTTGCAGCCACACTTTCCATCTCGGGCCTACCGAAGCACCAATCTCTGCATCTCGGTCGAAGGGCGGCATGCTTGGAACGATGTTAACTGAAGCCATGATTTACCGATCACTGTAAATGTTACATTACTTTTCCTCGTCGCCAATGTTATATTTATGTTTGCTGCGGCCTAATAGGCAGATTGTAGATGATTTAAACTACGGCGTGCTTCGAACGTAACTTTTTAGAGCTGTCTAAACATAACAATATATCTAGGGTCTGGGTCCTAGCGTCCTTTCGCTGAACAAAACATTACATTTATGAGGATAAAATTCAGAATCAAAGCAAAACGGCGATGGGAATCCAATTTTTACGAGATAACTTAAATTAAATTAAACGAATACTAATATTTTGACTTGCATGCAGGGCTTCATCAGTGTCCAGTATTTTGCCTACTAGTTTTCTTGTCTAGACCAAATGCTAAAACCAGGGTTACTAAGGGGGCATGTTAAAGATATGATGTGGACAGGACATAAGTTTACCTTTCCATTTTTACAACACTTAATGACATTGTAAGACTGCTAATTTCAGGCCTTTCTCTCTAGTGCATTCGTTTGATTTTCCTCACCTAATCACTCTTGTTTATCTGTAACTTTCCTTGCTTGTTGATTTGCAAACAATTTCTTACCTTTCTCTACTTTTTATTCTCAACTAATTTTTGGTTGGTCTAATAGAATCAAATAAGACAAAATGGCATAGGGTCCAGTATCTTTATGAGGAAAAAATTCAGAAACAAAGCAAAACGGCGATGGGAATCCAATTTTTACGAGATAACTTAAATTAAATTAAACGAATACTAATATTTTGACTTGCATGCAGGGCTTCGTCAGTGTCCAGTATTTTGCCTACTAGTTTTCTTGTCTAGACCAAATGCTAAAACCAGGGTTACTAAGGGGGCATGTTAAAGATATGATGTGGACAGGACATAAGTTTACCTTTCCATGTTTACACCACTCAATGACATTGTGAGACTGCTAATTTTAGGCCTTTTTCTCTAGTCCATTCGTTTGATTTTCCTTACCTAATCACTCTTGTTTATCTGTAACTTTCCTTGCTTGTTCCGCATTTTCCTATCACGTGTATTAGGGTAATCTTTGTATTATTATCAGTAGCTTCATACCTACGTCAATTATCAGCATTTTAAGTAGATCGCCATAGCAACCCAGTATTTAAGGATATCACGCTACCCTACCCCGCTCGTCACTTAGTAGATTAATTCTTTTTACCGTTTCATTTACGTATGTCTATTGTTTTTAGTTCAGTATATATAGGAGCCCCGTACCCCGTCCTAGGCAGTAAGAATTATGGAAAAGTAGCAGCAAGAGAAAGCAGTTTAGGCATGCACCGTTTTATGGGCAAGATGCTTGTGAAAGATCTTGTCGCCTTCGTTTTGCTCTTAGTCGTTTTGAGATATTTATAGGAGATATATCAGTTTTGAGAGACCTCTGAGATAGTTCTTGAGAAAGATTATGCCGATGTCACGCGTTAATTATTATGCTGTTGTTAGTATGCAAGTTATGTAGCTGCCGGGACGATTTTAGAAAAGAAGGAAAGATTTAACCGATTTACGTTGCATCATTTATTGGCCATCCTCTGCTTTTTACAATATTTCACTTCCTCTTCACTCTGCAAAAGTATTTCTCATTGCAAAGCTTTGATGCATCCTTGCATGGGCATCCTTCCTTTTTGCCACTTTTGTGGTAACACGTGGTGGCACAGACACAGGTTATCTTGGAGAAAATAATAGTATTATGCATATAACAAAGGTAGGCTATTTTGCCATATCACATCAATTTATAGATCTGATAAAACCTGCGTGAATTTCAATATTACACGATGAAAAATTTGAAGAAAATCGTGACTGGCCAAGTGTTACCCTTTTGAGTTTTATTGTTCTGTGAATATAATTGTTGAAATGCAAAGGGAAAGTGTTGATATATCAAACATAAAAGTAAAAGATACAAAAGTTTACGTACCATAGATGCTTGACATCCTAAGTTCAGCAAGATCGGGCACAGTCGCTGATAGCCCACTATTTGAAAATGTTTGAGAGCTGCTGATCTCCTCTGAAATTGACGACCCAACGATGGGTGATCCATAAATATTAATTCTTTGCTTCATTCTTCACACACACGGTGCTAATCTTAGTAGTAAATTGAGGCTGCACAGCTTTGGTGCGAAATGATTGAGAAATGCAAACAGGAGCCGCGCTTGTTTGGGCTGCAAAGGCTGATGGATGACATGCATTCTTTAAGGCTGTCAATTTACCAACTTAAGCATTTTGTCGCTAAAGTGGAGATATGATTCAAGTATTCAAATATTTAAATGGGATGATGTTGGAACTGCTAAGTTATTCAGCATAGGTCAAAGAGAATTTCACAACACACGCTGAGATTAATTGAAACTAGTACAATTAAACTTTCAAAGCAATTTTTCTAACAGAAAGATTCATCACTACCTGGAATAGTTTGCGGAAAAAGTAGTCCAGGTGCAAAATTTCAACAGGATTGAGAAGACCAGAAATTAGAACTGGAAATTTTTGTTTAAACATAATTTTGTTATTAATGGGAAAAAAACGACTTATGACATTGGGAATTTTTATTTGACTGTGTCTACATACAGACAACTCATGTTGCATATCAACAGATGTGTGCACCCTGTCATGTTTTGACCAGTGCTTCTACATTGCAAAAAAGGCTTTGATTCATATTTTCAATTGCTATCTAGCATTTTCTGGTTCCCAGAAGATTTTTTGCATCTACAATGTTTTGGTACTGATGAGAAGTGAATGTACACAAAGCTTTGCAATCAGTTTTTGGAGCTGTTTACCACTTGGTTTGTGACATGCGCAATAACATTGAGTCTAAACTGGCTGAACAGGACATTAAAGGTACCATCAAAAACGATATCATCAGCTTCATTTTGGCTACATAGATAAAGAATCAAAGAAAAAACATCATTGATTCTGCCAAGTCTAGTGCAATTGAAGCTCAGTTCATCAAGTTAATTGAGAAATGGAAGATGCAAAGTAACAAGGGTGTTGCATTTTCAAAAGATATGAAAAAACAAAAGATTCTGTTGATCAAAATCCTATGAGTGCCAGGGTTCGCACTTCAGCTTGAATTGGCTCTCCTCCGGGTGTTTATGCACACAATACCAAGAGAGACTACAGAAAGGAAACTGACGCTAGCGGAGACTACTCAAGCAATTCATGCCTGTGTAACAAATGCTATCTTTCTATGTTTGGAGCCAGGGAATTTAAAGTCAGCACAAAGCAATCTAGATATTCTGTAATCTAGATAATCTAGATAGACAGGGCACATGGTATAACAATCTAACAAACTTGCTAACCTTTGTTTTCTTGACGTAATCTAATAGATTAAGCTATGGACTTTCAAAATCCGTCCAGTACCTTTTTGAAAATTCCTTGTTATCACATGAATGATGACGCAATTTTCATAAAAATTTCAACATTCAAAGTGATGATGGAAATGAAATAATCTAATGAAACTTCGTTTTTGCAATTAGCTTAAAAAGATCTTTGCTGATATCGGCATTTGGAGCTATGACATCATCAAAAATTTTATGACGTCATTTATTTGATGTACAGTGAATTATCTGAAAGCGCTATGAAAGACCCCATACCCATGTAAAATCAGCAGATGTCTTAAAGAGGAAATGAAACCAATTTTTTTTGTTAAATCCTGAATCCCCAGAATAAATTATCCACATGGAAATCCAAAATAACTTATAATCCAAAAGTTCAATGTATTTAGAGAATTTTCGGCTAAACTACGAGGGCGATACTGACTTCAGTTTTTCAACGAAAAAGTGGCACCGACCGCTCGCTGTTTAACTAGTCTCGTTTTGAATGTTGTGACGTAAAGTTATGGACACGTGCGGTGTTTCGCAATATTTACATCCCGTTTCTACGTACTGAAACTTTAGATTAGCTATGGAGTCAGGTAACAAAACTAAGGTTCGTGTTGGTCTACGATGTGTTGCAGGCACTTTAGACAATAAAAGCTGTTGTAATGACAGTTATACTAAGGATATAAGCATCCATCGTTTTCCAAAGGACCCTGCTGTACGCCGGCAGTGGACTAAATTTGTTAGAAAGCGTAGGACCAATTTTGACCCAAGAGAATTTTCAAACCCCGTCCTCTGCTCAGATCATTTTGAACCAGGTTGCTACACAAGGAGCGTAGCTAGTCTACTAGAGGGGTACGACACTTCAAAAACAAAAAGGTTTTTACAGCGAGATGCTGTTCCGACAGTATACGTGGCTTCAACCGGAAATGAAGGAAATTCAACGTCTCAGTCTAAACGGGAAAGAAGAAAGGTAAGATTTCATTTTCTTTGTCTACTTCATTTTTCAATATATTCCTTTAATTAACGTTTATATAAAGCAAAAGTTACGATACATAAAATGACAAGGTCAACTACAATATATATCTCTGTTTGTTGAGGCCCCTTTCAAACGTATACATCTTGGTTTAAACGTGGAGCTCGCGTTTAAACCTTCCCCCTTAAAATTAGTAGATTGGGTACAACAGAATAAAAAGTTAACAGAACTCGCCACTTCTTGTCCGTTTACACAAAACAATTGGTTTTATCAAAATCGCCCCGTGATAAAAGTTTTCATAACAAACTATTGGTGTTAATTGTGACGACTTTTTTTAGAATGTTGGCATTGCAATTAAAAAAACAATATTTTGTATCTTCTACAAAAGTCGGGCCCTTCCAATTTGAAGCTTTACAAAATATATGTGTGCATATAAAACATTTATCAAATTTTATCGATTGCATCCGGGGCGGAGCCAAAAATTTTTTTTGGAGGGTTAAAGAAGTAACTTTTGCCAACAAAAAGGGCGTATCTCACTCATTAAGGTTGTGGTAAAAAAATAAATACCTTTATATGTTGTTTTTCTGTTTCAAAGTTCATACTTTAATGCCATACTTTGAAAGTTCAACTACTACAGAAATGTGAATAAGTTACAATTGTTGCAAAAAGGTTACAGGAAGAGTACAAAATTGCTTTTTCCGGCAAAAATCCTCAGTGTTGGGGGGGGGAGGGGGTACCACACCTACCGAACCCCCTTGGCAACGCCCCTGGATTCCATAAATGTTGTAGCTCAAATTCACATTCTGTTTTTCAGGGTGTAAGAGATGCAATGAATGTAGTTTCTGTAGCGGATACACAAACGGACCTATTTGAAGAGCCATTATTCGACGAAGCAACATCTTCTAAAACTGATAAATCGCAGACAGTCTTTACAGAAACCAGCATGGAAGCAACTCCATTTGTAGATGTGTCAAGTCTATCCTGTCAAGATTGCAAGGTGAAAGCATCAAGATTGAAAAATTTGAACCGAAGAGTGAATCGCCAAAATCTGAAAATAATAAAACAGAAAAGGAAATTAACAAGGCAAAAGAATGTAAGTTCACGGTACATAATAATATTTGCCGATATGCCAAATTTCAATTCCATCTCATTTCCATATAAATTTATTTTTGTAACCCATTCTCATTTACGCTTTGTTTGTAGGCAATCAATTACCTAAAACGCAAAGTTAAGAAATTCAGAGAGTCTAAACAAGGACAGCCAACTAAGCTCGTAAATAACATGGACGTTGAAGAGACAGACAGTGATTCTGATTCCTGCAAAAGTTTCGCTGAAAATGATGATGAGTGGAATCCAGTAGGAGCTGAAGATGAATCTGAAGACAGCGACGAAGAATTTGTAAATGAGGAAGAAATAGACAGTGATGAAAATGATGATGATGAAAAAGTAACCAATGAAACAAGAGGGAACATTAGGTAAAACTATCATGATGACATCATTGTATAATCAAATTTTTAATTGAAAGTGAAATTATATGACAGAAAAGGTATGAACAGAATTCTCCACCATACTGTTATATTCGATTGGGGAAATTTGACAACTTGTTGAACTTGTAAACAAAAGAAAATCATACGGAAGGAATATATGTGTAATATTGATCCCTCTTTATAGTGTATTCATTCATTTATCATATGTCATTTATTAAAACAAGTAAAATAACTTTTTTGGAAAGAAATAGTATATTAGTAAAAGAAAAGTTATTTACTCCTGCTGAAATTTCACACCCATCTGACAAATGCTATTTTACTTTCCAGCAATGATGCAACCTACACTGTCGGGAGTGAACCAAAGTTCATTTTATTTTACTCGCTGCTATTCAACCTGTTTAGTATGTTCTGTTTCCGATGTAGAGCTGATCATCCATCTGTATCAATGAAAAAGAATGGAACCATGGTGACAGTAAGGCAGGATTGTACGGCATGTGGAGAAAATGCATTCACCTGGAAGTCCCAACCAACGATGAAGGGCGGTTTTCCAGCAGGCAATTTGTTGCTAAGTTTTGGAAGCCTTATGGCAGGTGCCTCCATAAGCAAGATACTTCTGGTTTTTCGGCACATGGGATTATCAGCATATACGGCTAGAGCCTACTACTATCATCAACAGAAGTTCCTTTTTCCATCTGTTCTAAGACATTGGGAAGTCTATCGTTCAAAACTGGTGAGTGAGCTTGCCAATAGAGAGGATCTGGTATGGTGTGGTGATGGTCGATTCGACTCGATGGGCCATAGTGCGAAATATGGTGCCTATACCATGCTTTGCTGTACATTGATGAAAATTGTTCATTTTGAAATTGTTCAGGTAAGGTTCCATATTTTATCAAAAATGATATAAATTATTTATACAGTAAAATCTATTTTATTCAACTGTTGAAATAAAACTACAGAAAAATATGAAACTTTACTTATTTATGTGTCAGGGGACAATTCTAAAAATTATCAAGGTGGGCTCTATGGGTTCTGACAGGATGAGCTTTGCACATTACCACAATTCCAGTTCTTTTCTCTTGATAAATCTATCAAAATTTAGAAAACTTAACACTTACATGCTAAGTTAATGCCTGAAAATCAATTAAAATTATGATGAATTAATGATTTCCTTGAGTTCTATCCCCCTGAGCCCATTTGAAATCATCTCTTTAGTGCCAATCTTACAAGTGTTTTTTCTTCCTTCCTAAAGGCAAATGAAACAAAGGGTAGCAATCAAATGGAACTGGAAGGAGTAAAGAGATCGTTTAGTTTTTTATCATCTTTTTGTATATATGTACCAATATTTATATCGGATAGACACTACGGAATCACAAAATGGATACGTGAGAACCAGCCTCAAACAAAACATTATTTCGACTTATGGCATGTGGTGAAATCAATTATGAAAAGGGTAAGAAGTAGCGGGAAAGAGAAGGGATGTGAGATACTTCTTCTGTGGATGAAAGGGATTCGAAATCACCTTTACTGGTGTGCAACCTCAACTCAAGTTGGATTCGGAGACCTTGTTTTGGCAAAATGGAAATCATTTACTAATCATGTTGCAAATAAGCACAGGAATCACGAAGACCCCCCTATTTAAAAATGGTGTCCATGAACCAATTACTGAAAGAAGAAAATGGATCAAAATAGGTAATTATACATCATTCCTTTTTGTTGACATTTTGTTTCAATAACACTAGTTTGTGGAAAACAGGTAGATTTTCTTTCTCATTTTTCCATATATACTTTACAGGTACAGCGCCATTTGACAAACTGAAGGCAATTGTATCTGATCCAAAACTTTGCAGTGCAGTTAAGATGCTATCATCCAATGACCAAACCAGTTGTCTTGAGAGTTTTCATTCAACTCTTAATCAATGGCACCCAAAAATGTTGCATTTCTCCTGGATGGGAACGAATGTAAGGTAAAAGTTTGGCACTGAGATTCTTGCAAAGAGCAACGCTATTTACAACTATTTTCAAACA
>NW_027020025.1:1463730-1491781 GCF_013076305.1 Rhopilema esculentum | reverse complement strand
AAATTTTTTTTAAAAAACTGGGAGGGGGCAAGAAAGGGCAAAGAAACTTTCTGGCGACTATTCTATTCCTGGGGGTCAGAAGAAAAGAAAGATTCCTAACAAAGTTAAAAAACGATTGAACAGCTATCGAAGAAATCTTGAAGTTTTAATAGAAATTTTTTTTAAAAAACTGGGAGGGCGGCAAGAAAGGGCAAAGAAACTTTCTGGGGATTATTTCATTCCTGCAGGCCAGAAAAAAAGAAAGATCCCTAACAAAGTTAAAAAACGATTGAAGAGCTATCGAAGAAATCTTGAAATTTTAATAGAAATTTTTTTTAAAAAACTGGGAAAGGGGCAAGAAAGGGCAAAGAAACTTTCTGGGGATTATTCCATTCCTGCGGGCCAGAAAAAAAGGAAGATCCCTAACAAAGTTAAAAAACGATTGAACAGCTATCGAAGAAATCTTGAAGTTTTCATAGAAATTTTTTTTATAAAACTGGGAGAGAGCAAGCAAGGGCAAAGAAACTTTTTGGGGGCCATTTCATTTCTGGGGGACAGAAAAAAAAGAAAGATCCCTAAAAAAGTTAAAAAACGGTTGAACGGCTATGAAAGAAATCTTGAAGTTTTAATAGAATTTTTTTTAAAAAACTGGGAGGGGGGCAAGAAAGGGCAAAGAAACTTTCTGGGGATTTTTCCATTCCTGCGGGCCAGAAAAAGAGAAAGATCCCTAACAAAGTTAAAAAACGATTGAACAGCTATCGAAGAAATCTTGAAATTTTAATAGAATTTTTTTTTAAAAACTGGGAGGGAGCAAGCAAGGGAAAGAAAATTTTTGGGGGCCATTCCATTTCTGGGGGCCAGAAAAAAAAATATCCCTTAAAAAGTTAAAAAACGGTTGAACAGCCATGAAAGAAATCTTGAAGTTTTACTAGAAATTTTTTTTAAAAAACTGGGAGGGGGCAAGAAAGGGCAAAGAAACTTTCTGGCGACTATTCTATTCCTGGGGGTCAGAAGAAAAGAAAGATTCCTAAAAAAGTTAAAAAACGATTGAACAGCTATCGAAGAAATCTTGAAGTTTTAATAGCAATTTTTTTTAAAAAACTGGGAGGGCGGCAAGAAAGGGCAAAGAAACTTTCTGGGGATTATTTCATTCCTGCAGGCCAAAAAAAAGAAAGATCCCTAACAAAGTTAAAAAACGATTGAAGAGCTATCGAAGAAATCTTGAAGTTTTAATAGAAATTTTTTTTAAAAAACTGGGAAAGGGGCAAGAAAGGGCAAAGAAACTTTCTGGGGATTATTCCATTCCTGCGGGCCAGAAAAAAAGGAAGATCCCTAACAAAGTTAAAAAACGATTGAACAGCTATTGAAGAAATTTTGAAGTTTTAATAGAAATTTTTTTTAAAAAAACGGGGAGGGAGCAAGCAAGGGCAAAGAAACTTTTTGGGGGCCATTCCATTCCTGGGGGCCAGAGAAAAAAGAAAGATCCATAACAAAATCAAAAAACGATTGAACAGCTATGGAAGAAATCTTGATGTTTTAATAGAATTGTTTTTTAAAAAACTGGGAGGGGGCAAGCAAGGGCAATGAAACTATCTGGGGGCCATTTCATTTCTGGGGGCCAGAAAAAAAGAGAGATCCCAAACAGAGTCAAAAAACGATTGAACAGCTATGGAAGAAATTTTGATGTTTAATAGAACTTTTTTTTAAGAAACTGGGAGGGAGAAATTAAGGGCAACGAAACTTGCTGGGGGCCATTCCATTTCTGGGGGCCAGCAAAAAAAGGAAAGGGCTCTTTCAAAGTCAAAAAACAATTGAACAGCTATGAAAGAAATCTTGAAGTTTTAATAGAAATTTTTTTTAAAAAACTGGGAGGGAGCAAGCAAGGGCAAAGAAACTTTTTGGGGGCCATTCCATTTCTGGGGGACAGAAAAAAAAGAAAGATCCCAAACAGAGTCAAAAAACGACTGAACAGCTATAGAAGAAATCTTGATGTTTTAATAGAAAATCTTTTTTAAAAACTCGGAAGAGGCAAGCAAGGGCAAATAACTTTTTTTGGGGCCATTCCCTTCCTGGGGGCCAGAAAAAAAAGAAAGATCCCTAACAAAGTCAAAAAACGATTGAAGAGCCATGAAGAAATCTTGAAAGTTAAATACAAAATTTTTTTCAAAACTGGGAGGGGGCAATGAAGGGCAAACAAACTTTCTAGGGGCTATTTCATTTCTGGGTCCAGAAAAAAAAAGAAAGATCCCAAACAAAGTCAAAAAACGACTGAACAGCTATAGAAGAAATCTTGATGTTTGAATAGAAAATTTTTTTAAAAACTCGGAAGAGGCAAGCAAGGGCAAATAAATTTTTTTGGGACCATTCAAGTTCTGGGGGCCAGAACAAAAAGAAATATCCAAAACAAAGTCAAAAAACGATTGAATAGCTATGGAAGAAATCTTGAAGTTTAAATAGAATTTATTTTAAAAACTGGGAGGGGGCAAGCAAAGCCATAGAAACTTTCTGGGGGCCATTCCATTTCTTGGGGCCAGAAAAAAAAGAAAGATCCCAAAAAAGTCAAAAAACGATTGAACAGCTATGAAAGAAATCTTGAAGTTTTAATAGAAATTTTTTTTAAAAAACCTATGAGGGGGCAAGCAAGGGCAAAGAAACTTTCTGGGGACTATTCCATTCCTGGGGGCCAGAAAAAAAAGATCCCCAACAAAGTCAAAAAACGATTGAACAGCTATGGAAGAAATCTTGAAGTTTTGATGGAAAGATTCTTTGAAAAACTGGGAGGGGGCAAGCAAGGGCAAACACTCTTTCTAGGGGCTAACCCATTCCTGGGGGCCAGAAAAAAAAAGAAAGATCCCTATCAAAGTCAAAAAACGATTGAACAGCTATGAAAGAAAACTTGATGTTTTAATAGCAATTTTTTTTAAAAAACTGGAAGGAGGCAAGCAAGGGCAAACAAACTTTATAAAGGGCCATTCCATTTCTGGGGGACAGAAAAAAAAGAAAGATCTCCAACAAAGTCCAAAAACAATTGAACAGCTATAGAAGAAATCTTGATGTTTAAATAGAAAATTTTTTCAAAAACTTAGAAGGGGGCAAGCAGGGGCAAAGAAGCTTTATTAAGGGCCATTCCATTTCTGGGGGCCTGAAAAAAATAAAGATCTCGAATAAAGTCCAAAAACAATTGAACAGCTATAGATGAAATCTTGATGTTTAAATAGAAACTTTTTTAAAAAAATTAGAAGGGGGCAAGCAGGGGCAAAGAAGCTTTCTTGGGGCCATTCCATTTTTGGGGGCCAGAAAAAAAGGAAGGTCCCTAAGAGCGTCAAAAACGATTGAACAGCTATGGAAGAAATCTTGATGTTTTAATAGAAATTTTTTTTAAGAAACTGGAGGGGGAAGCAAGGGCAAAGATGCTTTCTGGGGGCCATTCCATTTCTGGGGCCAGAAAAAAAGAAACAGCGCCAACAAAGTAAAAAAACAATTGAACAGCTATGGAGGAAATCTTGATGTTTAAAAATAATTTTTTTTTTAAAAACTAGGAGGGGGCAAGCAAGGGAAAGAAGCTTTCTGGGGGCCAGAAAAAAAAGGAACTTCCCTAACAACGTCAAAAACGATTGAACAGCTATGGAAGAAATCTTGATGTTTTAATAGAATTTTTTTTTAAAAATTAGAAGGGGGCAAGTAGGGGCAAAGAAGCTTTCTGGGAGCCATTTCATTTCTGGGGGTCAGAAAAAATGAAACAGCGCTAACAAAGTAAAAAAATAATTGAACAGTTATGGAAGAAATCTTAATGTTTAAAAAGAATTATTTTTTTAACAATTAGGAGGGGGCAAGCAAGGGAAAGAAGCTTTCTGGGGGCCAGAAAAAAAAGGTAGAACCCTAACAACGTCAAAAACGATTGAACATCTATGGAAGAAATCCTAATGTTTTAATACAGAATTTTTCTAAAAAACTGGGAGGGGGAAAGCTAGGGAAAAGAAGTTTTCTGGGGGCCATTCCATTTCTGGGAGCCAGAAAAAAAGGAAACAGCCCTAACAAAGTAAAAAAACAATTGAACAGCTATGGAAAAAATCTTGATGTTTAAAAAGAAGCTTTCTGGGGGCCAGAAAAAAAGGAAGGTCCCTAACAACGTCAAAAACGATTGAACAGCTATCGAAGAAATCTTGATGTTATAATATAGATTTTTTTTAAAAAACTGAGAGGGGGCAAGCAAGGGCAAACAAACTTTCTGGGGGCCATACCATTTCTGGGACCCAGAAAAAAAGGATGATCCATTAGAAAGTCAAAAAACGATTGAACAGCTATGAAAGAGATCTGGATGTTTTTATAGAAATTTTTTATTAAAAACTGGGAGGGGGAAAGCAAGGGAAACAAACTTTCTGGGAGCCAGACAAAAAAAAAAGATCCCTAACAAAGTCCAAAAACGATTGAACAACTATGGAAGAAATCTTGATGTGTAAAAAAATTTTTTTTAAAAAACTGGGAGGGGGCAAGCAAGGGCAAACAAACTTTCTGGGGGCCATTCCATTTCTGGGGGACAGAAAAAAAAGAAAGATCCCAAACAGAGTCAAAAAACGACTGAACAGCTATAGAAGAAATCTTGATGTTTTAATAGAAAATCTTTTTTAAAAACTCGGAAGAGGCAAGCAAGGGCAAATAACTTTTTTTGGGGCCATTCAACTTCTGGGGGCCAGAACAAAAAGAAATATCCCAAACAAAGTCAAAAAACGATTGAATAGCTATGTAAGAAATCTTGATGTTTTAATAGAATTGTTTTTTAAAAAACTGGGAGGGGGCAATGAAGGGCAAACAAACTTTCTAGGGGCTATTTCATTTCTGGGTCCAGAAAAAAAAGAAAGATCCCAAACAAAGTCAAAAAACGACTGAACAGCTATAGAAGAAATCTTGATGTTTGAATAGAAAATTTTTTTAAAAACTCGGAAGAGGCAAGCAAGGGCAAATAAATTTTTTTGGGACCATTCAAGTTCTGGGGGCCAGAACAAAAAGAAATATCCAAAACAAAGTCAAAAAACGATTGAATAGCTATGGAAGAAATCTTGAAGTTTAAATAGAATTTATTTTAAAAACTGGGAGGGGGCAAGCAAAGCCATAGAAACTTTCTGGGGGCCATTCCATTTCTTGGGGCCAGAAAAAAAAGAAAGATCCCAAAAAAGTCAAAAAACGATTGAACAGCTATGAAAGAAATCTTGAAGTTTTAATAGAAATATTTTTTAAAAAACCTATGAGGGGGCAAGCAAGGGCAAAGAAACTTTCTGGGGACTATTCCATTCCTGGGGGCCAGAAAAAAAAGATCCCCAACAAAGTCAAAAAACGATTGAACAGCTATGGAAGAAATCTTGAAGTTTTGATGGAAAAATTCTTTGAAAAACTGGGAGGGGGCAAGCAAAGACAAAGAAACTTTTTAAAGGGCCATTCCATTTCTGGGGGACAGAAAAAAAAGAAAGATCCCAAACAAAGTCAAAAAACGACTGAACAGCTATAGAAGAAATCTTGATGTTTTAATAGAAAATCTTTTTTAAAAACTCGGAAGAGGCAAGCAAGGGCAAATAACTTTTTTTGGGGCCATTCAAGTTCTGGGGGCCAGAGCAAAAAGAAATATCCCAAACAAAGTCAAAAAACGATTGAATAGCTATCTAAGATATCTTGAAGTTTTGATAGAATTTTTTTTGAAAAACTGGGAGGGGGCAAGCAAGGGCAAACACTCTTTCTAGGGGCTAACCCATTCCTGGGGGCCAGAAAAAAAGAAAAGATCCCTAACAAAGTCAAAAAACGATTGAACAGCTATGAAAGAAAACTTGATGTTTTAATAGCAATTTTTTTTAAAAAACTGGAAGGAGGCAAGCAAGGGCAAACAAACTTTATAAAGGGCCATTCCATTTCTGGGGGACAGAAAAAAAAGAAAGATCTCCAACAAAGTCCAAAAACAATTGAACAGCTATAGAAGAAATCTTGATGTTTAAATAGAAAATTTTTTCAAAAACTTAGAAGGGGGCAAGCAGGGGCAAAGAAGCTTTATGAAGGGCCATTCCATTTCTGGGGGCCAGAAAAAAATAAAGATCTCGAATAAAGTCCAAAAACAATTGAACAGCTATAGAAGAAATCTTGATGTTTAAATAGAAACTTTTTTAAAAAAATTAGAAGGGGGCAAGCAGGGGCAAAGAAGCTTTCTTGGGGATTTTTCCATTCCTGCGGGCCAGAAAAAGAGAAAGATCCCTAACAAAGTTAAAAAACGATTGAACAGCTATCGAAGAAATCTTGAAGTTTTAATAGAATTTTTTTTTAAAAACTGGGAGGGAGCAAGCAAGGGAAAGAAAATTTTTGGGGGCCATTCCATTTCTGGGGGCCAGAAAAAAAAATATCCCTTAAAAAGTTAAAAAACGGTTGAACAGCCATGAAAGAAATCTTGAAGTTTTACTAGAAATTTTTTTTAAAAAACTGGGAGGGGGCAAGAAAGGGCAAAGAAACTTTCTGGCGACTATTCTATTCCTGGGGGTCAGAAGAAAAGAAAGATTCCTAACAAAGTTAAAAAACGATTGAACAGCTATCGAAGAAATCTTGAAGTTTTAATAGCAATTTTTTTTAAAAAACTGGGAGGGCGGCAAGAAAGGGCAAAGAAACTTTCTGGGGATTATTTCATTCCTGCAGGCCAAAAAAAAAGAAAGATCCCTAACAAAGTTAAAAAACGATTGAAGAGCTATCGAAGAAATCTTGAAGTTTTAATAGAAATTTTTTTTAAAAAACTGGGAAAGGGGCAAGAAAGGGCAAAGAAACTTTCTGGGGATTATTCCATTCCTGCGGGCCAGAAAAAAAGAAAGATCCCTAACAAAGTTAAAAAACGATTGAACAGCTATTGAAGAAATCTTGAAGTTTTAATAGAAATTTTTTTTAAAAAAACGGGGAGGGAGCAAGCAAGGGCAAAGAAACTTTTTGGGGGCCATTCCATTCCTGGGGGCCAGAGAAAAAAGAAAGATCCATAACAAAATCAAAAAACGATTGAACAGCTATGGAAGAAATCTTGATGTTTTAATAGAATTGTTTTTTAAAAAACTGGGAGGGGGCAAGCAAGGGCAATGAAACTATCTGGGGGCCATTTCATTTCTGGGGGCCAGAAAAAAAGAGAGATCCCAAACAGAGTCAAAAAACGATTGAACAGCTATGGAAGAAATTTTGATGTTTAATAGAACTTTTTTTTAAGAAACTGGGAGGGAGAAATTAAGGGCAACGAAACTTGCTGGGGGCCATTCCATTTCTGGGGGCCAGCAAAAAAAGGAAAGGGCTCTTTCAAAGTCAAAAAACAATTGAACAGCTATGAAAGAAATCTTGAAGTTTTAAAAGAAATTTTTTTTATAAAAACTGGCAGGGGGCAAGCAAAGGTAAAGAAACTTTCTGGGGGCAATTCCATTTCTGGGGGCAAGAAAAAAACCCTAAAAAAGTTAAAAAACGGTTGAACAGCTATGAAAGAAATCTTGAAGTTTTAATAGAATTTTTTTTTAAAAAAACTGGGAGGGGGGCAAGAAAGGGCAAAGAAACTTTTTGGGGATTATTCCATTCCTGCGGGCCAGAAAAAAAGAAAGATCCCTAACAAAGTTAAAAAACGATTGAACAGCTATCGAAGAAATCTTGAAGTTTTAATAGAAATTTTTTTAAAAAACTGGGAGGGAGCAAGCAAGGGCAAAGAAACTTTTTGGGGGCCATTTCATTTCTGGGGGCCAGAAAAAAAAGATCCCTTAAAAAGTTAAAAAGCGGTTGAACAGCTATGAAAGAAATCTTGATGTTTTAATAGAATTGTTTTTTAAAAAACTGGGAGGGGGCAAGCAAGGGCAATGAAACTTTCTGGGGATTATTCCATTCCTGCGGGCCAGAAAAAGAGAAAGATCCCTAACAATGTTAAAAAACGATTGAACAGCTATCGGAGAAATCTTGAAGTTTTAATAGAAATTTTTTTTAAAAAACTGGGAAACGGGCAAGAAAGGGCAAAGAAACTTTTTGGGGGCCATTTCATTTCTGGGGGCTTGAAAAAGAAAAGATCCCTTAAAAAGTTAAAAAACGGTTGAACAGCTATGAAAGAAATCTTGAAGCTTCAATAGAAATTTTTTTTAAAAAACTTGGAGGGGGGCAAGAAAAGGCAAAGAAATTTTCTGGGGGCCATTCCATGTCTGGGGGCCAGAAAAAAAAAGATCCCTAAAAAAGTTAAAAAACGGTTGAACAGCTATGAAAGAAATCTTGAAGTTGTAATAGAATTTTTTTTAAAAAACTGGGAGGGGGGCAAGAAAGGGCAAAGAAACTTTCTGGGGATTATTCCATTCCTGCGGGCCAGAAAAAAAGGAAGATCCCTAACAAAGTTAAAAAACGATTGAACAGCTATCGAAGAAATCTTGAAGTTTTCATAGAAATTTTTTTTTATAAAACTGGGAGGGAGCAAGCAAGGGCAAAGAAACTTTTTGGGGGCCGTTTCATTTCTGGGGGACAGAAAAAAAAGAAAGATCCCTAAAAAAGTTAAAAAACGGTTGAACGGCTATGAAAGAAATCTTGAAGTTTTAATAGAAATTTTTTTTAAAAAACTGGGAAAGGGGCAAGAAAGGGCAAAGAAACTTTCTGGGGATTATTCCATTCCTGCGGGCCAGAAAAAAAAGAAAGATCCCTAACAAAGTTAAAAAACGATTGAACAGCTATTGAAGAAATCTTGAAGTTTTAATAGAAATTTTTTTTAAAAAAACGGGGAGGGAGCAAGCAAGGGCAAAGAAACTTTTTGGGGGCCATTCCATTCCTGGGGGCCAGAGAAAAAAGAAAGATCCATAACAAAATCAAAAAACGATTGAACAGCTATGGAAGAAATTTTGATGTTTAATAGAACTTTTTTTTAAGAAACTGGGAGGGAGAAATTAAGGGCAAGGAAACTTGCTGGGGGCCATTCCATTTCTGGGGGCCAGCAAAAAAAGGAAAGGGCTCTTTCAAAGTCAAAAAACGATTGAAGAGCCATGAAGAAATCTTGAAAGTTAAATACAAAATTTTTTTCAAAACTGGGAGGGGGCAATGAAGGGCAAACAAACTTTCTAGGGGCTATTTCATTTCTGGGTCCAGAAAAAAAAAGAAAGATCCCAAACAAAGTCAAAAAACGACTGAACAGCTATAGAAGAAATCTTGATGTTTGAATAGAAAATTTTTTTAAAAACTCGGAAGAGGCAAGCAAGGGCAAATAAATTTTTTTGGGACCATTCAAGTTCTGGGGGCCAGAACAAAAAGAAATATCCAAAACAAAGTCAAAAAACGATTGAATAGCTATGGAAGAAATCTTGAAGTTTAAATAGAATTTATTTTAAAAACTGGGAGGGGGCAAGCAAAGCCATAGAAACTTTCTGGGGGCCATTCCATTTCTTGGGGCCAGAAAAAAAAGAAAGATCCCAAAAAAGTCAAAAAACGATTGAACAGCTATGAAAGAAATCTTGAAGTTTTAATAGAAATTTTTTTTAAAAAACCTATGAGGGGGCAAGCAAGGGCAAAGAAACTTTCTGGGGAATATTCCATTCCTGGGGGCCAGAAAAAAAAGATCCCCAACAAAGTCAAAAAACGATTGAACAGCTATGGAAGAAATCTTGAAGTTTTGATGGAAAGATTCTTTGAAAAACTGGGAGGGGGCAAGCAAAGACAAAGAAACTTTATAAAGGGCCATTCCATTTCTGGGGGACAGAAAAAAAAGAAAGATCCCAAACAAAGTCAAAAAACGACTGAACAGCTATAGAAGAAATCTTGATGTTTTAATAGAAAATCTTTTTTAAAAACTCGGAAGAGGCAAGCAAGGGCAAATAACTTTTTTTGGGGCCATTCAAGTTCTGGGGGCCAGAACAAAAAGAAATATCCCAAACAAAGTCAAAAAACGATTGAATAGCTATCTAAGAAATCTTGAAGTTTTGATAGAATTTTTTTTGAAAAACTGGGAGGGGGCAAGCAAGGGCAAACACTCTTTCTAGGGGCTAACCCATTCCTGGGGGCCAGAAAAAAAGAAAAGATCCCTAACAAAGTCAAAAAACGATTGAACAGCTATGAAAGAAAACTTGATGTTTTAATAGCAATTTTTTTAAAAAACTGGAAGGAGGCAAGCAAGGGCAAACAAACTTTATAAAGGGCCATTCCATTTCTGGGGGACAGAAAAAATAGAAAGATCTCCAACAAAGTCCAAAAACAATTGAACAGCTATAGAAGAAATCTTGATGTTTAAATAGAAACTTTTTTCAAAAACTTAGAAGGGGGCAAGCAGGGGCAAAGAAGCTTTATGAAGGGCCATTCCATTTCTGGGGGCCAGAAAAAAATAAAGATCTCGAATAAAGTCCAAAAACAATTGAACAGCTATAGAAGAAATCTTGATGTTTAAATAGAAACTTTTTTAAAAAAATTAGAAGGGGGCAAGCATGGGCAAAGAAGCTTTCTTGGGGCCATTCCATTTTTGGGGGCCAGAAAAAAAGGAAGGTCCCTAAGAGCGTCAAAAACGATTGAACAGCTATGGAAAAAATCTTGATGTTTTAATAGAAATTTTTTTTAAGAAACTGGAGGGGGAAGCAAGGGCAAAGATGCTTTCTGGGGGCCATTCCATTTCTGGGGCCAGAAAAAAAGAAACAGCGCCAACAAAGTAAAAAAACAATTGAACAGCTATGGAGGAAATCTTGATGTTTAAAAATAATTTTTTTTTTAAAAACTAGGAGGGGGCAAGCAAGGGAAAGAAGCTTTCTGGGGGCCAGAAAAAAAAGGAACTTCCCTAACAACGTCAAAAACGACTGAACAGCTATGGAAGAAATCTTGATGTTTTAATAGAATTTTTTTTTAAAAATTAGAAGGGGGCAAGTAGGGGCAAAGAAGCTTTCTGGGAGCCATTTCATTTCTGGGGGTCAGAAAAAATGAAACAGCGCTAACAAAGTAAAAAAATAATTGAACAGTTATGGAAGAAATCTTAATGTTTAAAAAGAATTATTTTTTTAACAATTAGGAGGGGGCAAGCAAGGGAAAGAAGCTTTCTGGGGGCCAGAAAAAAAAGGTAGAACCCTAACAACGTCAAAAACGATTGAACAGCTATGGAAGAAATCCTAATGTTTTAATACAGAATTTTTCTAAAAAACTGGGAGGGGGAAAGCTAGGGAAAAGAAGTTTTTTGGGGGCCATTCCATTTCTGGGAGCCAGAAAAAAAGAAACAGCCCTAACAAAGTAAAAAAACAATTGAACAGCTATGGAAAAAATCTTGATGTTTAAAAAGAAGCTTTCTGGGGGCCAGAAAAAAAGGAAGGTCCCTAACAACGTCAAAAACGATTGAACAGCTATCGAAGAAATCTTGATGTTAAAATATAGATTTTTTTTAAAAAACTGAGAGGGGGCAAGCAAGGGCAAACAAACTTTCTGGGGGCCATTCCATTTCTGGGACCCAGAAAAAAAGGATGATCCATTAGAAAGACAAAAAACGATTGAACAGCTATTAAAGAGATCTGGATGTTTTTATAGAAATTTTTTATTAAAAACTGGGAGGGGGAAAGCAAGGGAAACAAACTTTCTGGGGGCCAGACAAAAAAAAAAAGATCCCTAACAAAGTCCAAAAACGATTGAACAACTATGGAAGAGATCTTGATGTTTAAAAAAAATTTTTTTAAAAAAACTGGGAGGGGGCAAGCAAGGGCAAACAAACTTTCTGGGGGCAATTCCATTTCTGGGAGCCAGAAAAAAAGAGCCTTAACAAAGTCAAAAAACGATTGAACAGCTATGGAAGAGATCTTACTGTTTTAATAAATAATTTTTTTAAAAAACTTGGATGGGGCAAGCATAAAGAAAGAAGCTTTCTGGGGGCCATTCCATTTCTGGGAGCCAGAAAAAAAAGATCAATTAGAAAGTCAAAAAACGATTGAACAGCTATGAAAGAAATCTTGATTTCTTATAGAAATTTTTTTAAAAAACTGGGAGGGGGCAAGCAAGGCAAACAAACTTTCTAGGGGCCAGACAAAAAAAGAAATATCCCTAACAAAGTCTGAAAACGATAGAACAGCTATGTAAGAAATCTTGAAGTTTTAATAGAATTGTTTTTTAAAAAACTGGGAGGGGGCAAGCAAGGGCAAAGAAACTTTCTGGGGACTATTCCATTCCTGGGGGCCAGAAAAAAAGATCCCTAACAAAGTGAAAAAACGATTGAACAGCTATGAAAGAAATCTTGAAGTTTTAATAGCAATTTTTTTTTAAAAAACTGGAAGGAGGCAAGCAAGGGCAAACAAACTTTATAAAGGGCCATTCAATTTCTGGGGGACAGAAAAAGAAGAAAGATCTCCAACAAAGTCAAAAAACGATTGAACAGCTATGGAAGAAATCTTGAAGTTTTGATGGAAAGATTCTTTGAAAAACTGGGAGGGGGCAAGCAAAGACAAAGAAACTTTATAAAGGGCCATTCCATTTCTGGGGGACAGAAAAAAAAGAAAGATCCCAAACAAAGTCAAAAACGACTGAACAGCTATAGAAGAAATCTTGATGTTTTAATAGAAAATTTTTTTTAAAAACTCGGAAGAGGCAAGCAAGGGCAAATAAATTTTTTTGGGGCCATTCAAGTTCTGGGGGCCAGAACAAAAAGTAATATCCAAAACAAAGTCAAAAAACGATTGAATAGCTATGGAAGAAATCTTGAAGTTTAAATAGAATTTATTTTAAAAACTGGGAGGGGGCAAGCAAAGCCATAGAAACTTTCTGGGGGCCATTCCATTTCTGGGGGCCAGAAAAAAAAGAAAGATCCCAAAAAAGTCAAAAAACGATTGAACAGTATTGAAAGAAATCTTGAAGTTATGATGGAAAGATTCTTTGAAAAACTGGGAGGGGGCAAGCAAAGACAAAGAAACTTTATAAAGGGCCATTCCATTTCTGGGGGACAGAAAAAAAAGAAAGATCCCAAACAAAGTCAAAAACGACTGAACAGCTATAGAAGAAATCTTGATGTTTTAATAGAAAATCTTTTTTAAAAACTCGGAAGAGGAAAGCAAGGGCAAATAACTTTTTTTGGGGCATTCAAGTTTTGGGGGCCAGAACAAAAAGAAATATCCCAAACAAAGTCAAAAAACGATTGAATAGCTATGGAAGAAATCTTGAAATTTAAATAGAATTTATTTTAAAAACTGGGAGGGGGCAAGCAAAGGCATAGAAACTTTCTGGGGGCCATTCCATTTCTGGGGGCCAGAAAAAAAAAAGATCCCAAAAAAGTCAAAAAACGATTGAACAGCTATGAAAGAAATCTTGAAGTTTTAATAGAAAATTTTTTTAAAAAACTATGAGGGGGCAAGCAAGGGCAAAGAAACTTTCTGGGGACTATTCCATTCCTGGGGGCCAGAAAAAAAAGATCCCCAACAAAGTCAAAAAACGATTGAACAGCTATGGAAGAAATCTTGAAGTTTTGATGGAAAGATTCTTTGAAAAACTGGGAGGGGGCAAGCAAAGACAAAGAAACTTTATAAAGGGTCATTCCATTTCTGGGGGACAGAAAAAAAAGAAAGATCCCAAACAAAGTCAAAAAAACGACTGAACAGCTATAGAAGAAATCTTGATGTTTTAATAGAAAATCTTTTTTAAAAACTCGGAAGAGGCAAGCAAGGGCAAATAAAATTTTTTGGGGCCATTCAAGTTCTGGGGGCCAGAACAAAAAGAAATATCCCAAACAAAGTCAAAAAACGATCGAATAGCTATGGAAGAAATCTTGAAGTTTAAATAGAATTTATTTTAAAAACTGGGAGGGGGCAAGCAAAGGCATAGAAACTTTCTGGGGGCCATTCCATTTCTGGGGGCCAGAAAAAAAAGAAAGATCCCAAAAAAGTCAAAAAACGATTGAACAGCTATGAAAGAAATCTTGAAGTTTTAATAGAAAATTTTTTCAAAAAACTATGAGGGGGCAAGCAAGGGCAAAGAAACTTTCTGGGGACTATTCCATTCCTGGGGGCCAGAAAAAAAAGATCCCCAACAAAGTCAAAAAACGATTGAACAGCTATGGAAGAAATCTTGAAGTTTTGATGGAAAGATTCTTTGAAAAACTGGGAGGGGGCAAGCAAAGACAAAGAAACTTTATAAAGGGTCATTCCATTTCTGGGGGACAGAAAAAAAAGAAAGATCCCAAACAAAGTCAAAAAACGACTGAACAGCTATAGAAGAAATCTTGATGTTTTAATAGAAAATCTTTTTTAAAAACTCGGAAGAGGCAAGCAAGGGCAAATAAATTTTTTTGGGGCCATTCAAGTTCTGGGGGCCAGAACAAAAAGAAATATCTCAAACAAAGTCAAAAAACGATTGAATAGCTATGTAAAAAATCTTGATGTTCTGAAAGAAATTTTTTTATAGAAAGTTTTAATAGAATTTTTTTTGAAAAACTGGGAGGGGGCAAGCAAGGGCAAACAATCTTTCTAGGGGCTAATCCATTCCTGGGGGCCAGAAAAAAAAAGAAAGATCCCTAACAAAGTCAAAAAACGATTGAACAGCTATGAAAGAAAACTTGATGTTTTAATAGCAATTTTTTTTAAAAAACTGGAAGGAGGCAAGCAAGGGCAAACAAACTTTATAAAGGGGACAGAAAAAAAGTCACTTCCTAGAAGTTCTTTGTAATGAAAAGCAGATGCGCATGGGCTAAATGGAACAAATTCTCATTCCCATCCTTCTTTTTCAAACTGGCGAATCAAGCCATCAATGTGATAAAGTTGAAATGAATTGGATCGTGACAATGTCAAATCAGAAAACTGGATACCAGGAACCAGGGCTAGGTGGTTTTGTTTGAACAAAATGATAAAAAAGAGAATAATCTGTAATTATTCGTCAATTAATTTCTATATTGTGCACAGATTTGTTACCAACCTCTTGGAATACTGGTTACTTTTATCTCTAAGGGCCACAAAATGGCGGACATTTGGGGCAAATGTAGCATTTTTCTCTTCAGTGGTGGGGGAACTCGTAGGGCCTGGTTGGGTGATTCCCTCACCACTCAGTATGTTAAAAAATGCCCTGTTCCTCATTGTCAATTCCCCATCTTGTTTCAGCAGTTTAAAAAACTTCATCATCTGCGGTAACAAATTGCCTTAATTAGGCAGAGAAATGGTTTGTCACAAGGTGTTGATACAGCAGCTTTGATCTTTGATGCTGTAATCCTGTCAGCTCTGAAGGAAAACCAAGCTTTGAAAGCTGTCTGATTCCTTGTATCTTTTTCCACTGCCTTTACTTGATCATCTGTAACTCTGGTTCTATCAGCTTCGGGATGTTTCAGCATTGGGATCATAAAGCTCAGTAAGAAGAGATGGTAATTGCTTTCAACTGTTCCAGGAGTATACCCATCAGCAAAGAGCGAATGAACAGATAAAAATGCTTTGCTTTGGAAATTTCTTCCAGAAACTTTGAAAAATTTCCATTACTTGCTTTATAAATAGTTTTCAACTGACCTTTTGGTGCTTGATCTCGACCAGATGGTTCATTGCCATTTTCAATCTTTCTTTCAAGTCTTTTTTTCAAGCTGTTTGCAGATGTGAAATTGATTTTTTTGACAGGGGCATACTTAACTTGAGACTTAGCTGAAGGTAACTTCCAGTTAGCAGCTACTCCTGCCACTGTTTGCTTTTCATGAATTTGAACAGCAGCTTGCACGTAAAACATTGTAGAGGCAACGTGAGAACATGTTTCTTGCCATCTCTGTGTAAAATTCCTCCCTTTCGATGTCATACTTGTTGCTCACTTGATTCTTGATTGTTGTGACTACCAGTTGTTGTGGAGGTCTACCAACATGGCCACCACTACGACTGCAATGTATTGTTGTCCAAATCGCAAAAAGGTTTATAGAGGGAATTTGGTATCAACTCAATATGATATTTGAAATGGAAGAGAGCGTAGAATAGAATAATTTTTGTTGGGAAAAATATGGTAGAAATTTTCTAGTGTACCATCTGCTGGTTCAGAGATTTAATGTTAAAGTGCCAAGAGAACATTAAAGGAAACACAACAGTTGTATCTAATTCTTCTTCTTTGTACACCGTACTGATTATCTATTTCTCTACCGCCGTTTCTGTTGTTTCTTACGCTACAATACGGCGTTTTATATACTTTAATCTACACAAACTAAATATGGCTATATTGCAGCCGCTTAGCAGTTGAATTGTGCATTTTATGATTGTTGGGGAATTGCGCAAAGTTCGCTGCGCAGCCCCATATTCCCATGGGGCCTAAAGAACAAGTGGCAGTGAAGACGGTACATGGATGGGTGTTGTCAGGACCAGTTTCAGGTAAGAGTGGCAATTTTGATTCTGATATTCTTGTTTCCCTTGTTATTGAGCCTACTCCTTTAAGTAGCAAGGGCATGTTAGATGTGAACAAAAGTATTCATAGATTTTGGGATTTGGAAACTGTTGGGGTAAGAATTGATGATGATGTACATCAGAAAGCTATAAATGACATACCCTTTAATGGGGAACGTTATTCTGTAGGCCATGTAGCAGGGCTAGAAAACCCTGCAATTTTAGGATCTAGAGGTGTTTTAGGTACTGAGTTGAAGAATGACAGACTTTAGTGGGAAGGTCCCAAATGGTTGATAGTTGGTGTAGAGAGTTCACCTAAAGTTTCCTATGTTGAAGAATCTTCAGAAGTGATTGAAGAAAGAAAGAGAATGTAGTTGTAATGTCTCTATCAGAAGAGCCTATGGGGTTGAGTGAAGTAATTTATATCAATCGGTATGGCACTTGCTGAGTGTTGCATCATAAATGTACAGGTTTATCAGCAATTTGAGGAGGAAAAAAGCCAGGAAAAAAATCATGAATGGAAAAGTAAGGAAAAGAAAATAATGAGAATGAAGTGAAAATTGAAGTACGGAGTAAGAGAGGGGCAAATATACGTCCTCAGCCCACAGCAGCTAGCAATGCACGCACCAAGATCAAACTCATTATGATCCATAGTGGATCAAGGAGGGGGAATGTTGGGGAAATTTGCGCTGTGCAGCCTCATATTCCCACGAACGCATCACAATAGCTGATATTCTTGTTGTTGTTCTTTAGCACTAATGACTAATCTGTTAAGCTTGTCACTTCGTCTTGAGATTCTATATAATGGCGTCAGAGCAATTGTGCAAATCACATAATACTAATATTTAGCTTGTTAATACCTTTTATTGTTATGTTTTGTAATTGGGAGTGTCTTTAGAGTAATTATTTTTGCAATAAACAGATTGGGAGTGTAGAGTGTAGAGTGTAGACGTAGAACGTAAAACAGAGATTGATTAATATGATGAGAAATTGAAGATTGATGTAATTTTTCTGTTCAATATTCTGGAGAACCAGCACTAGATTAAATGTTTTCATAACAATGATACAAGCATGAAATTTGGTACAACAACAAAGTTTGACACGCTGATTAAGATCAGATGCAGACCCACTTTAAAAATGCCCCCAAAAGCTATTTTTAGATTGGGGTACCTATACCCAGTCCTTTTTGGACTTTCTCCATATCTTTTAAACTATGCAAGATATAAATCTGAAATTTAGTTTTCTGACATAAATTTACATGCTTAAAAATATGAAATGCAGGCCCCACTTCAAAATGCACTGAAAAGATTTTTTTAGGTTGGGGTTCCTGTAACCAGTCCTTTAAAAGCTTCAGGACTCCAAGCAACAAGTCCCTTGAAGAGTCGCTTATTTCACATGCTCCTAAGTTTCATGAATCATGTAGAAATAGTTGTGACAAGTATCACTTCGAAAAAGCAATAAAGAAAAGACAGCTTTCTGAAAAAGAAAAGGACAATATAAACTCATCCGATGGAACAAGATCGTTAGACCAAAGCGCTAACTTTTTGGAATCAGAGTGTTTCTTTTTTGTGATCAAGTTGATACGGATAAGAATCTCCGAACTGCTAGCACATTAAGGCTAGATCAGTGAATACGTGCTGCTGCAACTCAGCTTTGTGATGAAAAACTACTAGCAAAGCTAAGTCAAGGGGATATAGTTGCAATCGAGTCGAAATACCACATTAAATGCCTGGCAAAGTTGTGTAACAGATTGAGACAACTTAAGAATAGAGAGAGCAAAACTGACAAGTCAAAAGTGTTAGTTTTTGGTATAGCATTATCCAAGATTGTTCATTACATAATTCAATGTAAATAACTGCCAGGAAGATCGCCAGTATTCAAGCTAAGTGACATCAAAAGCCAATTTATTCTGACCATTGTACTTTATGGCGGTGATCCAGTAAGTTTTAATAGCACTAGACTGGATGGGAAGCTCATGAATCACATTCCAGGACTTCAAGCTTTAAAAAAAGCAGAGATCTTTTGTAAACCTTTGAAGAAAATAGTGGCAAAGCTTTTTAGATGCTTCCTCAAAGGACTCAGAAAAGGATTGCATGGTTCTTGCTAAGGCAGCAGATATAGTAAGGAAGGATATGTTCTCCAGCTTTCCAGAATTTGAAGGACATTTTTATGCAGATTATGTGAAACCGTTGGTACCAGCTAGTCTAGTGTACCTTGTTTGAATGTTGCTTGAAGGGACAAACTGTCCTGCAGATAATGAAATGGTAGAAGACACAGATATCTTCGCCCAGGATATTACTCAGCTAATACGATACAATGCACCAGATGCAACAGAAATTCAGTGGAGGAAACAAATTGGAGTGTGAAACCCTGCTTTCAGTGTATGTTGGTTTTTCGGTGTTATTGATAAGTTAGCTCATTTTGCTTGAGTGTTAGACAACATTAACATCTGACAGGATAGACAACATTAAGTCATTAAGTACTATGTGATAGATACAAGAGACCTGATTTAGTCTGCCCACCTTGCTTTTTTACTACAGCAGTGATTGATAATATTGATCATATTTCGACATCAACAACTGCAAGACGGCATCTCCACGGTACCGGGATATCACTTTTCCAGCATCCAGATAAAGCAGCTCAGTACGAACTGTCTCAGTTTGACCTTGAAAGTGGAGGTCGTCATTCACAAAATGCTGAACTGCCAGAGTACTAGACTGACATTTGTCCAGTAGCTGAAGTGAAACAAAGCTGAAAGTTTCCTGGTCAGCACTTAATGAAAAGACTACAAATGCAAAGCCACATCCAAAATGCTTGTCAGCATTAATGCCTCTGATCGATGAAAATATAAATTCTTTTCCTATGGTTAAGCATACCATCAAGATAATAAGGAAGGCTGTTGATCATCTCAACCCTGGCCAGAAACCAATAATTACTGCAGATCAACCGGTCGATGCACTTGGGAAACAAGTCCAATGGCAGTTTCCAGAGTTATTTGGTGAGGACAAGTTTATTCAAAAAGGCATTCAATAAGGAAATTGAAGAGAGAATTGACCTCAATTATGACAAATGGGTAATGTACAAAATAGATCAGTTAGTGCAATTTAAGCATTGGTATACAGCAGGGGCAGATCCAGAGAAAATTTGAAGGGCAGGCAGTTGATAATAGGGACGCCCAAAAATTTTCAAAAACTTGTGATGAGAGTACTCTCTATACAACAATTTCCGACTCTAATTGCCGGCAGAAGGTTTTCTATTCACATTTTTTAAAAATTATTCCAAATCAATTAAGATAACTAAAGGCATCTATTTAAAGTTTCTCTTTTGATTGGAAAATTTGCTTGCTGAAATTTGATCTTGGATTTTTCTTGGAATAGCGCTCTAAAACTACATTTGTTGTTGGGAGCATGTTCCTGTAGACTTGTAGAAGTACAAGGCTTTCCATTCGCTGCTCCGTCATTGTGGCTCGAACTGCTGTTAAGGTAATCTGTACTTGCGAAAAAAATCGCTCTGCTTCCATCGTAGTGACTGGCATTGTAGACAAGATTCGCAGGAGTTTCTTGATGTTTCCAAAAGAGTCACTCCATTTTTCAGCAGTCAAGCATAAACCGCCGACTTTCTTGCACATTGGCAAGAGCACACATTTTCAGTTCGGCGTTCGTTTCAGTGGAACTTTCAAAGGGGGGACAATAATCAAACCTTGAATTCATTAACTATGTAACAGAGCCAATGACTTGACGTTTGGAAGCAAATACCAAAATATATACTTACATCATTTTCCACCTCTGAATTCTGCATTTAAAGTCACTTCATCTGACAAGAACATCTCGTATTTTCAATGGCAGGTAAGAGCTCCTCAAAGGTTACATTGGCAATGAAGGCAGGAATTAAAGTATACAATTTCATGGACAGCCTTTGTTGTCTTCCAAAGCGTGACTTCATGTCCTGCAAAACATGGTCTAGCATCGAAAAAAAAGGTTGACCTTGAAATAATCCTCAGCTCAACCATCGGCAAATGCATTCTCTCTGTCTTGGGATCTTTTGGGTCACGTGGCTTAGCCTCTTGGATTCCGAGCAGTGCTACCCTTTCCAACACTTTCTCATAAAGAGATGAGGCTTCATGTACATTATCACTTTCTTCCTCTATGATCCTGACAACATTGTCGATTTCTTGAAGTGCTTTGGCTAGGTCTTTCCCTACTCATTGCAGGCTTTTGCTTAAAACAATTAAATGACCAGACATTCTTGCCAAAACTTCAAACGCAACAAGAAATTCAAACCCAGAGATACTTTTCTGAAGGATTATGGCAGCTATTCAGACGTTTTATCGTCCCAATCTTGAATAGCATCAAGAACAGCCAATCATTTCTTGGTCAGGGCTGTTTGCCTTTTCATGATCAGATAAGTTGACTGCAAGGTATATTTTCTGACTTTGTTGCTCAATGATGGGGCTACTCTCAAATTTAATAGCCTTTTTTGGGATTCTTTCTTCAAAAGCAGGTGTAAACTCATCACTGCCAATTTCAATTAAATCTTCTAATGAGAAAGAATAATCACTGCTACTACTCAAATATAGAGTTATTCTGTTGTATTCTTTGCGAATCTGTTCTTTGTAAATTAAAGATCTTTTTTGAGCCAGGCATGAACATTGCCTTTGACCATTCGCATATAATAGTTCATAGCCTTCTTTTTCGTGTTACAAATTTTGATGAAATGCTTTCCACTTTTCTATACATTTGTCCTTTAAAATAAAATATGTTGCGTTTTGTTTGATTTTCAGGGTTAAGCGTTTTCCCCTCTTTGCTTCGAACATTCTTGCTTTGCTATTCCATTCCATAGGACTCACCACTTCTTCATTTCTAACAGTCTTTCATTTGCTGTTCTTGCCTTTAACTTTAAATGTTCACTCTTTCCCCTTATTTCCTTTGTAATCATCAAAGCATTTGACAACAATAGAATTCTTAGTATCATTCTTAGCAGCTGTGGTAGCTAAAAAACAATTTGTGCCTTCAATACAGGTTACCCTAGCAATGCCATTCTTGAAAAAAGTTGTACATGACATTTTTCCTTTAATTAGATATGGAGAGGGGGGGGGGAAGATTTGACTGAAATTTGGATAGGGATGTCCAATCAAAGGCCCCAAAATCTACCCATTCTTCATTTTCATAAAGATATGCTTTTATGTACCTACTAATCATCCCCAGACTTTAGATTTTTGGGTTTTTCCCAATCTGCTTCTCTTACTCTAGCCCTCCTATTATTAATTTTCAACTTTTAAAAATGTTTAGCTATCCCAATGAGCATGATCTAGATAATTTACACAAATAGTAAAGCAATTTTAACCCACCTTTCCCACATTTATGACAAAATTTTGATTGCAAGTCATCTTATGCCAATTCAACAAGCCATGACACCCATCATCTCAGAATTGCTTTAAATTTTTATAGTGTTTCGATGTACTAAATTTATGAAGAAATCCAAACGTTCCGCTTGAAATTCCAATTGGTTGCTGAGATATTCAAAGTTAAAATTCCTCAATTTTCTTGCCAAAATTGCCATGGCGGCCATTTTGAATTTCCTGTCTGCCGAACACTTAGGATTAATTCCTTTATGGACAATTCATTGATTTTTCAATCCAAATACAACTTTGCACAAACATTCTCTAAAATAATTCCTATAAATGGCTTTGAAAAAAGCAAACATTCAGTAAACTAAAGCTTTTCGTCTGACACTCTTCAAAGTTTAAAACGTCAGAACATAGATCGAAAACTCTAAGCTAAGAAATATATATACCCAGTTGTGGATCGGAATAGGCCAATCAGAAACACGAGCACATGACTGTAAAGGTTGACAAATCAGTGCCGCTTGCCTATTAGAATGTTACCAGTGGAGTCCTAAGGTGAAAACGAACTCCACTGGTTTTGTCTACACAGTAGCGGTTTTTTCGTGCTTATGTAGATAGATTGTAAAACTGCTAGGTGGAACGACGATCGGGCTTTACCAATAATCCGAAACATGTTGCCATTATAGTTTTTTCCACAATCTGGGTTTTCTAGCAAATGTTGCCCGATAGCAGAATCGCAGGTTTTAGTAGTAATTTTGGATTTGCAAGACCGAGGTGGCTGTTCTCTTTGGGGATGTGTTTTGTTTCTAATATTAGATGGAACGTGTTGTTTTATCCTATCCTCCAATCTTTGGGTGGTGCGTCCTATGTAGCCAGAATCACACTGGCACATAAATTCATAAACAACAGAACTTTTTTGTGGCAGGAACGCAGTCCTTTTGAATGGAAAATAATTCCCTTATGCCTCTTGAGAGCCGTTTAGTTCCCCCCCCTAGAATCAGGATTTTCTGACTCAGCATAACGGCTCTTATTTTGATTCCATATATTTTTGAAGCTTGAAAAGTTTTATGCACTCAAATTTTTGTAGGCATATTTTCCATTATTTGAATTTTAGCATATTAAAAAAATGGGATGGTATTCTGCTCTGTTTTTCATTTATTCATCACCAACTTTTGTAAAGAAATCTGTTCATTATTGAGGCAATTATGACTTTGAATCGTGCAAGGAGTTTGATGTCTGCTATTGTGATATGAAAATAGGTTCAGAAATTTATTCAGTGAACCTGTTTCACAATCTTACCACAAATGAGTTGTCAAGATTGTCAAGCTTTGCAAACAGAGAGCTGCAAATACAAGTGTTAATCAAGCCCATATATGTTATTTGTCAACCAGAATTACTAAATTTTAGCTGAAGATAATAGTTCAAAAAATATATATCAATGTTACAAATGTTACAATGTTTCATATTAATTTATTTTTGCTTGGTTCAAAAGATGCTCATTATCTGTAAAAAAGTATTGGTGTCCAGATGAAGTTGTAGGGGCCTTAATAACACATACAACATGTGTTACTGGTACAAAGCACTTATCTTCTCATCTAGGCCAATGGAACGATTTTGATGGAAAAGCTGGGTGCATAAACTTTACTTCAATATCACCATTTGTTTCATCAATGTAGCATGCTATAACAATTCACACATGATCATCGTAGTAACTGACGAGAAAGTCAGAAGCTTTAACATTTTCTTTTCCTTTGTGCTGTGCGTAGTGTAGCTCTTAAAATCAGGTCATATCTATGTAGCCAACAATTTCTGACATTCTCAGCATCCAAGTGATACCAGCAACGTGGTAAGGTTATCTTTTCAACAGTTTTTAAATCATCAACAGTTTTCTCCAACTTATCTTCTTATCTTCTGGAAGCCCCTCATCCCTGTCATATTTCTTGAATCCAATTAACAACTCAATATCTTTCTCTTTGTGATCTTTTCACCTTCCATCACTTCAGTTACTTCACTCAGGTCGAACTCAAAAGTGTCATTCAAAGTGTCCCGGACACCAAATTGTCTACATAGAAATTATCAGCAAGTTTCATTGTAAAATCTGGGTCATCTTTCTTATATTTGTTGATATTGAATGTTAATATAACATTCAAAAGAAACGAAGATGAGTTTACCCCAAAGACAAATCTTTTAAAGCGATAAACTTCAACAGGAGAATCATCCTTATGAATATCCTTGACCCATAAAAATCTCAAAACATCTCATTGATCTAATTTAAAATTCAAAAAGGCTTTACAATATCTGCTATCATAGGTACTCTAAACTCCCTAAACCGTAACAACATCTCTCAGACTCTCAGTATCTCTGGGGGAACCAAATGTAGTAATTCCTGAGCGCTCTTGCTTAATGGGGCTCAATTCTAAGCGATCAATAATGTCCTTCATAACGAAGGTCCTATGGCTACCTGTATCAAAAAGCACACATGGCCTAACAACTTGTTTGCCTTTTAAAAGCGCTTTTGCTGTCTGAAATGCAACACTCTCCCCGTTACCTACATTTTTCCGCAAGGCGTTGTCCTAGCATGAGGGGTGGGTACTGACAGCACAGAAAACTCAGATCTTACTTTATCTACTTTACTGTTATGACATAAAGACAAATGGTGCCTTTTGTTTCCAGTTGAAACAAACAAGATTCAAGCGGCAATCTTTACATTTATGGTTCCTTCTTAAAGGCATTGAGTCATGATAAATAGACTGGGTATACCCTAAGTGCCAAAACCTGCTGAGTCATGATTTCCATGACTGCGATGCTATTGGTTGACCTTGAACTGGTCACATGAACTCACCTCGTACTGATCAACATAACAGTTTCCATCAATAGCAAGTTGTCAACAACGGATGCCAATATCACATGAAACAGCAGCGATCACGCCGAAACCAAACCAAATTTCTCTATAGAGAAAGCCTATTTACCATGACTCAATGCCTTTAAGCATAAAAAACATTTACCATACTTAATTACAAGTTTCCTACTCAAAGTCAAAACTCAAAACATTTCATTCACAGCAATAATTAACTACTACATTTCTATTTAATACTTGAACCACAAATAACAATTATTTTTTAACCAAAAAGAAAAACTACACACAGTAGATAGTTCAAAGTTTGGTATGTTTGCTGTCAGAAATATGAAAAGAACTCACAAAGAGCTATCTAGGTCATATGCCCGATTGGACGTTTATAGGTGTAGGTGATCGATTTGAAAAGAAGAATGTGAATGAAAAACAAAAAGGAGGAATATCAAGATAATTAAGGTTAGTATAATAAGATATGTTAATTGGTTATACTAAAAACACAATGATGAGATGCATGGTGGTAATATATGTTTCATGATAATGTTCATAATTGGGTTCAAATAAGTATGTCAATTCGACTTTTCAGGTTTTTGATGAAAGATGACTTATTCGGTCCAAATTTTGACTCCTCCATTCTGACTTTTGTTTGTAATTTGTCCAGAAGGAAAGATAAGTTGTCATTTGAAGACTGTCTTGTTTCATGCTGATGACGTATATTTGTTTTAATGAACAGGTTGTTGAATAGGCCATTACCGCTTTCATGATAAATATCAAACATGAATTTAGCAACTTCAAGTTTATACATATTATCAAAATTGAGAAGATTATGTTTTTTGAATAGTGGTTCACTATGAGCTTGGTATTTGGCAACATTGATCACCCTAACTGCTCTGCGAGGGGATAGATTTTAATGGCTCCAAATTAATTTTATAAGCACTTCCCCAGTTTAGTATGTGAGATTGGACAAACGATTTGTAGATTGTACTGTGTGTGCTTTGAGGTACCAACTGTCTTGTTTTGTATAGTAAGCCAATGCTCTTTGAGATTTTAATATTTAGTTGCTTAATATGTTGTTTCCAATTTAAGTGTTTGTCAATGATTATGCCAAGATATTTAGTGTAGTCTTTTTGTACTAGCTTTTCGTCATTAATTTGAAGGACAATAGGTTTATCAAGTCTTTATTTATTCGGATTTATAATCAGAAAATTTGATTTTGATACATTTCGGGAAAGTTTATTGGCCAGTAGCCAATCGGAGATATTTGCTAATTCCGAGTTTAGTGTTTTAATGTAGAAATGAAATGCATTGTTGGGCAGTGGGTGAGTGTTGCTTTTTGGTAAATTGTATTTTTCTATTGAATCTAGACAGTACATATCCACCAAAGTACTGTAATGCGCATTTTCATCTTCAGTCAGAACCGTCTTTACAGGTATCTCTGATTTTTCTTTTTCCCTAGAGTATCCAACAATCTTATCTGCAATCCTTGTAGATAAAAGTGTTGATCCTTGGCTAGAAAATTCTGAAAACAGAATTCTAAAACGAGGGATAAAAACTGAATAAAAATTTGGGTAAAATTGTCCAGGCCTCCCTTTGGTAATTATTGACTTGAATAATTTTGGTAATTCACTAATTTTTTCAACTTTTCATCATCACTAGATGGAGGCACAAGTCGATTTTCTTCGAAAACAGCAATTGGGAAATGCAAATTAATATTGTCATTGGCTGACTCCTCACTGTCACTTACTTCTGGCTTATGCTTTGCACCAATGTGCCTTGTCAAGGCACCCTTTGTTTTGCATATAGTTGAGCAGAGGTTGCATGAAAATTTTCCAGCTTCAGCTTTTTCTTATATGATAGGAACAATATGTTTATTTGAAATAATTTGCAGCTACAAACAAAGGGTCATTCAGAAATTATGCCAAATAAAGTTGTAGGTTGTTCCAAATAAAATAAAATTTTATTATTAAGAAAGTTGTAGGATGTTCCATATTTTCAACAGTTCAAACCAGGATGTTCATTATAGTTCGCAGGAAAGCAAAAGTCTTCCATCCTATAAGTTTTCTCGGTATGATGACTTCATAAATTTATGAGAAGGTGACAGAAGCTTTTTATGAGAAGGTGACCATTTAAACAGTAAACAGAATTTCTAACATTCAAAAACTTGTAACATGAAGCGTGTCATTGTACAATGAAGTGGGTGGACCCCTTTTCATTTATTTCTGGCTCCTGGGCCTAAAGAACGTAAGCTAAAGCCCCTACCTCCTCTGCTTTTTCATCAAGTTCTGCTTGCAAATCCTCTTCGTAATAATCTCTCTCCAATAAATCTAAAAGAACATCCTAGTCTTTGCCACTTACTTCATTGACGGCCATAATTTTGTTATTGCGGATCAGGGTGCACATTAATTTGGGATAATTTGCGACGCAAAATTGAAATAGAGAACAATAGCTCTCAGGAGAAGTTTCCCAACCAGCGCTTCTATTGACTATGGTTTAATCAAGGACGGTTTCGCAAATCTTTCCCTTAACAGATCAATAGCTATCATGTAATTTCTTTCAGTTAGCTCTAACCCTGATTTTACTCTGCTAGGTGAATCTTCTAAATAAAACTTTAAATATGCAAACTTATCAATTGTTGACAGCTCATCATTCCCATGAATGGCACTAACAAAACAGCCCCAAAATTCTGACCATTCTTGGGGCTTTCTGGAAAACTTCTTAAGTTTTAATTTTAGCCCTTATTTCCATGAAGACTCTTTTGAACTGAGGCTATCAACTAGAATATTCGAGTTCTTTGGTCCTGTTGATTCTTCAGGAAATGAACATTCTTGAATGTAAAGAACAGCAGAATTTACCTTTTCTTTGAAGCCTGCTGAATCCTCGATCTCTTTGCTGATAGGGTCAACATCTTCGGTTTCAGATTCAGTTACTTTGTCTGCTGTCAGTTCCAAAACCTTTTGATCTGAGACCTTTGATGTCTCTCTTTTCTCTTTATACTGAATTTCCATCTGCTTCAGCTCCTTTTTGTCGCTCATGCGCTCGTCAATTTTTCCAACACATGCTCGATGACCTCTTCTTATTTTCTTCAGTTTTCCGATTTCAATTGTCTCTTCCTTTAACTATCCCTGGATTGGTTAACCACGATGTAGAAATTATCTAGTGCACCAACACCAGAACTAACTGCTGGTTCAGAGATTTAATGTTAAAGTGCCAAGAGAACACTAAAGGCACTGTCGATCAAAAATGGTCAAAAAAATTTGTTAAATAAAAGTTTTTGTAGTAAAATAGAATTAATGTGTACTGTATACATTAAAATTGAAAAGATAAATGTTTTGCAGTATTAGTAGTGGTTACTTCTTTTTGCGTCTTTTTCCAATGGCTCTGTATTGTTTACATATTTTCCAACCATTTTCCAACAACAGAATATGATTGTAAAAAGGATTTCTTTTTAGGACATGCTCAGTAGTGTTTCTGACATTAAGACAATCAAGGAATTTGTCCATCGTTAAACAGAACTTGCCTGTTGCAGGAGCTTCAGGGGGGGGGGGGGGAAATTTATCCAAGCAGACTGCAACTGTATCACTTAAAACC
>NW_027020025.1:1393432-1463630 GCF_013076305.1 Rhopilema esculentum | reverse complement strand
ATGGTATACGTTGCAACGGTTTCCATCATCATCTCCTGCACAAAGAGGAAAACGGCACAGTAGGAGTCGGAGTTGCCATCGCATCTGATGACGGAGAAGCAATCCTTCCAGTTATTACAGTCAACATCTCCAATTCAAGAGGTTTCTTCAAGCGAGGAAATGTATTGTTAGATTCAGGAGCACAAATCAGCTTGATACGTCAAGAGACAGCTGAAAAACTAGGACTTAAAGGTCAAGATGTATCAGTCAACATTACAAAAGTTGGTGGAGAGGAAGAAACATTAAAAACAAAGAAATATACCGTTACAGTTTCCCAAATCAATGACCAGAAACAGTATTCAGTCAAGGCAATTGGCATTCCAATAATAAGTGATGGTATCAAATCTGTCAACACATCCAGACTACAAGAAATTTTCGGACTGCAAGCAGAAAAGGTGAGAAGAGGAAATGGCCCAGTGGACTTGTTAATCGGCATAGATTATGCTTTCATGCATTCAGGTAAAACAAGGCAAGCTGGCCATTTGATGGCTCGACAGTCTCCACTTGGATGGGTATTTTTTGGAGCAAGACCAGGAGAGACATGTGAGGTAACAAGCATACTTCATGTGAAGTATACAGAACCAGTTGACCTTGCTGCCTTTTGGACCACGGAATCAATGGGAGTTAATATGAAGCAATGTATATGCACTGCAGACAAACTGAGTGAAACTGAGAAGGAAGAGGCCAGAATCATTGCAGAATCGTGTGTTAAGGTGGAAAACCAATGGCTAGTTCCATATCCATGGAAAAAGGATCCCAATCTTCTACCTGACAATAAACAACTGGCAGTGAAGCGTTTAGAATCAATGGAACGTCGATTGAAGATTAAACCCGAAGAAGCAGAAGCTTATGATAAGCAAATGAAAGAAATGAACGAAATGAACTTTTCACGTAAATTGACAACTGACGAATTAAAAGAATATAAAGGCCCTGTGCATTACATCCCCCATCATGCAGTCCTAAGACCAGAGAAGAAAAGCACACCTGTCCGAATCGTGTTCAACTCATCCTCAGTGTTTCAAGGTCATCAACTCAACGATTATTGGATGAAAGGCCCAGACTTATTGAATAACCTGTTTGGAGTCAGTCTGCGTTTCAGAGAAAGAGAAGTAGCATTGATTGGTGACATATCAAAGATGTATCATCGAATATTGATACCAGAACAAGATCAGCATGTACACAGATTTCTTTGGCGTAATTTAGAGACACACAGAGAGCCTGATGTTTATGTCAAGACAGTTCTTACATTTGGGGACAAACCAGCTCCAGCGATGGCACAGATTGCTTTGAGAAAGACTGCAGAAGAATGTAAAGAAATCAAACCGAAAGCTGGAAAGGTGCTAACAGAAAATGTTTACATGGATGATATATGTGAATCAGTGAAAACGGTAGAAGAAGCAAAGAAGCTAGCAGAGGATATAGATTTTGTTCTGAAGAACGGAGGTTTCCAAGTCAAAGGATGGATTTCAAACAAAGAACTGCATGAAAACAGCAAGCATACAGGAGAGTCAGATGCAAACAATATGCTGAAAGAAGAAGCAGATGAGAAAGTACTTGGAATTTCTTGGAACAGAAAGTCAGATACGCTGTCACTTAAAGTTGACTCTGACTTGATGAAACTCATTGATGAAGAAAAGCATCTAACAGAGAAGGTAAAACTAACCAAAAGAAGACTACTGTCTGAAGTTGCAAAGATTTATGATCCAATCGGATTGGCTGCTGCATTTATTATCAGAGCTAAGATTGGAATACAGGAACTATGGCAGACTGGAATTGATTGGGATATAGAAATTCCTACAAATATGCGAGGGAAATGGATTGAACTGTTTAAAGAGATGAAAGAGCTCAACAATATTTCTTTCAGAAGACCATTGCTAACAACAGATGTCAAAGAAAAACCATCATTGTGTTTGTTTTCAGATGCGTCACAAGAAGCCTTTGGAGCATGTGCATACCTTCGACAGAAAATTGAGAATGGCAAATTTGATGTTAGATTCGTTGCTGCCAAAACAAGAGTTGCACCACTAAAACAGCTAACCATACCACGCTTGGAGTTACAAGCTGCTGTCCTCGCATCACGTCTTGCAAAAACGATTCAAGAAGAATCAAGGATCGAATTCAAGGATGTTAATTTCTTCACAGACAGCTCAATAACATTAGCTTGGATTCAAATTCCATCACGCAGTTACAAACCATTTGTATCATCCAGAATAGGAGAGATTCAAAGCAATTCAAACCCTAGCCAGTGGAAACACATTCCTGGGGAAAACAATGTAGCAGACGAGCTGTCACGAGGGATTCATGTACATGAACTGAACGGAAGATGGATGCACGGACCAGAGTTTCTACGAACTGCGGAAGGATTATGGCCAACAAAAGCTATTCCGTCGCCAGTCAAAGAAGACAGTGAACGTCGTAAAGCTATAAAAGTCTGTTTGTCGATAAACACAAAGCCTGAAAATGTTATCAATTATGACACAGTCTCCAGTTGGCCGAAGCTTATACGAGTTTATGCATGGATCAAAAGACTAGCTGAAAATATCAGACGCCTGAAACGTCATGTTCCATTTAAATATGGACCACTGAAACCCGAAGAACTCCAGAAATCAGAGTTGTTTCTGATCAAAGATGCACAAAAAAGCTTACATAACCGTTTAAAAAAAGGTGAATTCAAGTCACTCAGTCCTTTTATTGACGAAAATGGAGTTATTAGAGTTGGAGGCAGAGCAGATAAAGCTTTAGTGTCTTATGAGACAAGACATCCAGCCCTACTGCCAAGTAATCATAGGATTTCACTGCTGATAACTAGACACGTACACCAACACGGACACACCGGAGTTGCAACAACCACAGCAAAGATAAGAAGGAAATATTGGATACTTACAGGCAACAAAATAAGCAAATCTGTTAAATTCAAGTGTGTGTTCTGCAGAGAATTGGCACACAAAGCAGAAGAACAACAAATGGGAAGCCTTCCTGCAATTCGACTGACACCGCAAACACCACCATTCTACTACACAGCATGTGATTATTTTGGACCGTACAATGTTAGAATTGGACGTAATAAAACGGCAAAGCATTATGGTGTCATATTTGCATGCTTGAGTACAAGAGCAGTTCACCTAGAGCTAGCAACCGATTGTTCTACAATGGAATTTTTACAAGTACTGAGAAGATTTTTCTGCATTCGAGGCTATCCAGCAGTAATTCTGAGTGACAATGGAACACAGATGGTTGGTGCAGAAAGAGTTTTGAGAGAGATGATAGGGGAATTCGACACTGACCAACTTCAAGAGTTTTGTGCAGGGAAAGGCATAAACTGGATTTTCATCACACCGGCAGCACCACACCAAAATGGATGCGCAGAAGCACTTGTAAAGAGCAGCAAAAGAGCATTAAAAATCGCTATTGGTGAACAAGTTTTGAGACCCTTTGAATTATACACTTGTTTGATGGAAGTTGCAAACTTGTTGAACCAACGCCCAATTGGTAGAATTCCAAATGATCCAGATGATGGAGCCTACTTATGTCCAAACGATCTTCTGTTAGGAAGAGCTACCCCAGAAGTACCTCAAGGCCCATTTCAAGAAACTAAAGACCCACGTCAAAGGGTAGAGTTTGTTCAAAAAATTGTAAAATCATTCTGGAAACGATGGATACGAGATGTTTTTCCATCACTTGTTCCACAAAAGAAATGGCACATGGACCGCCGCAATGTCCAACCTAATGACACAGTTATTGTTGCCGAGAGCAACGCAATCCGAGGTAAATGGAACATTGGAAGAATCCTTGAAGTATTCCCAGGACCTGATGGACGAGTGCGCAATGTCAAAGTAAAAACAGCAACAGGAGAATACAGTCGCCCAGTGACAAAGATAGCAGTTATATGCCCAGCAGAAGGATATGAATAAATAACTTTACATATTTGACAAGGACCACGCCCTTATCGGGGGCGGAGGATGTTTCGTTGATTATATATTCTTAAAGGACATTATTATGTTGACAAGTTGCTTTGTATTATCCCGCTCTGTTTTATTCTTATGCAAATTAGTTTTAGTTAGTAGTATTCACACGTTGGAAAATAGGACACAATCGTTACCGCATGCTAACCAGGAATAATATTTAGACAGAAACCAGCTTATCAAAGACACTTTAGAGACATCACCATAAGTAAGTAAGTTTATTTCATTGTATTTTCGTATTCAGTTTCCATTCCAGTTATTCAGTTTATCGCCGCTGTAAGACGTTTTGTATTTACTTATATTCATAATTTACTTGTTTTAGATCGAATAAGATTTTCATTATACGATTGGGTGTCTTGTTCTAAAGTCTGTCCTGCGAGGAAACATACTTGAGGAAACAAACATTAACATCAAAAAGTCTCAGTACATACTACTTTGGAGTTGATACTACAAAATGAGCATACTTTGCACCAGACATTGCTAGTTGGCATTGTACTTGAAAATAATAGCTTGAGTGCAAATGAATGCAAATATACATTCATGCTTGAGTGCAAATGAGTGGTGTAAAGGCACTAGCATGGCATCATCTTTTTCTGCATATACATTTAATGAAATTTCTCTGGAGCTATAAGGACACTTGACCTCTAAAACACCTTCCCAACAGCACTTGCAAGATATCAAGCCATCTGGGGAAGCTCCTAAAATGGCCATTTATTGTTTAAAATTAACCCTGTCTTTAAGAAACTGGAATTCTCTGTGTTCTGCTTGCATAGCTTTTTCATAGGCAGCTACTGCAATGCTCTCCATTTCCAAACCCCAAGCTACAACTTCATTTGTAAATATGCACTTTGTTGGGTAACATATCTTTTTCATCCGGCACTTGCTTGGGTTGTAGACATCAGTACTGCAAGCTTGTTTGAATCTTGAAACAGCGATTGTGCCAGACCGGAGCCTAAACCAAAGCTTTGATTTTGATTGGCTTGCTGTCTCTTCTTGAATTCTCTGTAGATGGTTATGTGACCATACTGGTAGAACAACTTTATCACATTTTTTTAATAATGTCAAAAGAGAAACCTGTGTTTGAAGGAGAATACAATTCTGGTAGGTACAGGTTCTTGATGGGTCCAAAAGGAACAAAACTTTCATAAAAAGGTTTGTTTTTGACAAAATTGCTGGTCTAGTACCACACAAACTAATCTTATTAAAAAATTATTTTTGCTTCTATTCTGATCAGTGTAGCAAGCATTTTCCATTTTCTTCTGGCCAATGACTTTCTTCTTTACCTTTACTGCCCAAATTGAAATCTTGCATCTTCCTAGTTGCTCCTTTAAAATCTATTTCTGCAACAGGTAAGTAAGGCGCTGTTTTTACAGCTTTAGGCAGCACTCATTTGCACTGTTCTTGGGTACATGTTGTTGTTTTTTTGAACGATTAAATGCCTCTACGTGAAATAGAAGTTATGCAACATATGAGCAAGCTTCACCAAGACCAGCCATACATGTGCAATGGGAGGTTTCTATTTCCCCATCTGCTTTCAAAAGAACCCATTTATAAAATCATTTTTTATAAGAAACTGGCTTTAAAAAAGGAGTACTGGAGAGTCAGAAAAATAAAGAAACTTCAGTACTTGAAGCAGAAAAATTAAGAAAATATTAAATCATGATAAAAATGAGAAGAAGAAAAAAATTTGTAAAATCCAAGAACATGATTGCCCTGTTGGCCTAGAACGTAAGACACAAAGCATAAAGATATACTTCCCGCATCTAAATACAGTATGAGAACGGAAGTGAATCTCTTGACGTACTAAAAAAGGTCACAAACATTTCGTAACATAGCATAATTTCATAATAGTAGAAACATCGACAAGTCTAATTTTTTTGTGAAAATCCCTCCATCTTCTGTATTATTTCCTAACATTCAATTAAATTTCTGCCATAAAAACTTAAAAATTAAATATAAGGAACCCAAATCTAAAATTTACGACATCATAATCAAGAAACTCTTCAGAAACAACGAGTATTGAAATTTCCAGAACATTAAGAAACTGGAGTACTCAACATTGACCTTTGTTTCTTTTAAAAAATGAGTGTATACATATATACTCAGTGCCTATATCTATAGTATATTCAGGGTACAATTCATACGGGGGTCTTCAGATCATTACTGTCAGTACTTTCTAATTCAAAGGTACAATGGAAGAAATGCGATCTGCAAGAGACCACGCAATAATTTACGCTTACTCGGAATGTTTTTTCACCAAGGTAGGGTAAGGCATATTTTATTAATTGTTTCGGAAGTAAATTATGTTTTATATAGTTTTTAATAAACAAAGAAGATGCATTTTGGACTTTAGATATTTTTTATTATTGTAAAGGATATAAATCTGTGGCTACTTGGTACCAAAAATTAATAAATGGATTGACACTAAATCGCTGGCTTCACCTAATCCCTAATCCAGATCCCTAAAAAAGTCAAAAAACAATTAAAAAGCTATGAAAGAAATCTTGAAGTTTTAAAAGAATTAATTTTTAAAAAAACTGGGAAGGGGCAAGCAAGGGCAAAGAAACTTTCTGGGGGCCATTCCATTTCTGGGGGCCGGAAAAAAAAGAAAGATCAAAAACAAGGTCAAAAAACGATTGAACAGCTATGGAAAAAAATCTTGATGTTTTAAAAGAAATTTTTTTTAAAAACTTGGAGGGGGTAAGCAAGGGCAAAGAAACTTTCTGGGGGCCAGAAAAAAAGAAAGATCCCTACCAAAGTCAAAAAACGATTGAGGAACTATGGAAGAAATCTTAATGTTTTAATAGAAATTTTTTGTTAAAAACTGGGAGGGGGCAAGCAAAGGCAAAGAAACTTTCTGGGGGCCAGAAAAAAAAAGATTCCCAACAAAGTCAAAAAACGATTGAACAGCTATGGAAGAAATTTTCAAGTCTTTATAGAATTTTGTTTAAAAAACTAGGAGGGGGCAAGCAAGGGCAAAGAAACTTTCTGGGGGCCAGAAAAAAAGAAAGATCCCAAACAAAGTCAAAAAACGATTGAGCAACTATTGAAGAAATCTTAATGTTTTAATAGAGATTTTTTTAAAAAAACCTGGGAGAGGCAAGCAAAGGCAAAGAAACGTTTTGGGGGCCATTCCATTTCTGGGGGCCAGAAAAAAAGAAAGACCCCTATCAAAGTGAAAAAACAATTGAAAAGCTATGAAAGAAATCTTGATGTTTTAGTAGAAATTTTTTTTAAAAAAACTTGGAGGGGACAAGCGAAGGCAAAGAAACTTTCTGGGGCCATTCCATTCCTGGGGGCCAGAAAAAAAGAAAGATCCCTATTAAAGTCAAAAAACGATTGAACAGCTATGAAAGAAATCTTGAAGTTTTAAAAGAATTTTTTTTTAAAAAGCTGAGAGGGGACAAGCAAAAGAAAAGAAACTTTCTGGGGGCCATTCTATTCCTGGGGGCCAGAAAAAAAGATCCCTTTTAAAGTCAAAAAACGATTGAACAGCTATGAAAGAAATCTTGAAGTTTTAATAGAATTTTTTTTAAAAAAACTGGGTGGGGACAAGCAAAGGCAAAGAAACTTTCTGGGGCCAGAAAAAAAGAAAGATCCCTACCAAAGTCAAAAAACGATTGAGGAACTATGGAAGAAATCTTCATGTTTTGATAGAATTGTTTTTTAAAAAACTGGGAGGGGGCAAGCAAGGGCAAAGAAACTTTCTTTGGGCCATTCCATTTCTGAGGGCCAGAAAAAAAGAAAGATCCCTATCAAAGTCAAAAAACAATTGAAAAGCTATGGAAAAAATCCTGATGTTTTAAAAGAAAAATTTTTTAAAAAACTTGGAGGGGACAAGCGAAGGCAAAGAAACTTTCTGGGGGCCAGAAAAAAAGAAGGATCCCTACCAAAGTCAAAAAACGATTGAGCAACTATGGCAGAAATCTTAATGTTTCAATAGAAATTTTTTTTAAAAAAACTGGGAGGGGCAAGCAAGGGTAAAGAAACTTTCTGGGGGCCATTCCATTCCTAGGGTCCAGAAAAAAAGATCCCTAAAAAAGTCAAAAAACAATTAAAAAGCTATGAAAGAAATCTTGAAGTTTTAATAGAAATTTTTTTAAAAAAACTGGGAAGGGGCAAGCAAGGGCAAAGAAACTTTCTGGGGGCCATTCCATTTCTGGGGGCCGGAAAAAAAAGAAAGATCAAAAACAAGGTCAAAAAACGATTGAACAGCTATGGAAAAAAATCTTGATGTTTTAAAAGAAAATTTTTTTAAAAAACTTGGAGGGGGTAAGCAAGAGCAAATAAACTTTCTGGGGGCCAGAAAAAAAGAAAGATCCCTACCAAAGTCGAAAAACGATTGAGGAACTATGGAAGAAATCTTAATGTTTTAATAGAAATTTTTTTTAAAAAACTGGGAGATGGCAAGCAAAGGCAAAGAAACTTTCTGGGGGCCTGAAAAAAAAAGATTCCCAACCAAGTCAAAATTTTTTAAAAAAACTGGGAAGGGGCAAGCAAGGGCAAAGAAACTTTCTGGGTGCCAGAAAAAAAAAGATTCCCAACAAAGTCAAAAACGATTGAACAGCTATGGAAGAAATTTTCAAGTCTTTATAGAATTTTTTTTAAAAAACTAGGAGGGGGCAGGCAAGTACAAAGAAACTTTCTAGGGGCCAGAAAAAAGAAAAATCCCTACCAAAGTCAAAAAACGATTGAGCAACTATGGAAGAAATCTTAATGTTCTAACAGAAATTGTTTTTAAAAAACCTGGGAGGGGCAAGCAAGGGTAAAGAAACTTTCTGGGGCCAGAAAAAAAAAGATTCCCAACAAAGTCAAAAAACGATTGAACAGCTATGGAAGAAATCTTCATGTTTTGATTGAATTGTTTTTTAAAAAACTGGGAGGGGGCAAGCAAGGGCAAAGAAACTTTCTTTGGACCATTCCATTTCTGAGGGCCAGAAAAAAAGAAAGATCCCTATCAAAGTCAAAAAACAATTGAAAAGCTATGAAAGAAATCTTGATGTTTTAATAGAAATTTTTTTTCAAAAACTTGGAGGGGACAAGCGAAGGCAAAAAAACTTTCTGGGGGCCAGAAAAAAAGAAAGATCCCTACCAAAGTCAAAAAACGATTGAGCAACTATGGAAGAAATCTTAATGTTTTAATAGAAATTTTTTTTAAAAAAACTGGGAGGGGCAAGCAAGGGTAAAGAAACTTTCTGGGGGCCATTCCATTCCTAGGGTCCAGAAAAAAAAAGATCCCTAAAAAAGTCAAAAACGATTAAAAAGCTATGAAAGAAATCTTGAAGTTTAAATAGAAATTTATTTAAAAAACTGGGAAGGGGCAAGCAAGGGCAAAGAAACTTTCTGGGGGCCATTCCATTTCTGGGGGCCAGAAAAAAAGAAAGATCCCTACCAAAGTCAAAAAACAATTGAGCAACTATAGAAGAAATCTTAATGTTTTAAAAAAAATTTTTTTTAAAAAAACTGGGAGGGGCAAGCAAGGGTAAAGAAACTTTCTGGGGGCCATTCCATTCCTAGGGTCCAGAAAAAAAAGATCCCTAAAAAAGTCAAAAAACGATTAAAAAGCTATGAAAGAAATCTTGAAGTTTTAAAAGAAATTTTTTTAAAAAAACTGGGAAGGGGCAAGCAAGGGCAAAGAAACTTTCTGGGGGCCATTCCATTTCTGGGGGCCGGAAAAAAAAGAAAGATCAAAAACAAGGTCAAAAAACGATTGAACAGCCATGGAAGGAATCTTGATTTTTTAATAGAAATGTTTTTTAAGAAACTGGGAAGGAGCAATTAAGGGCAAGGAAACTTTCTGGGGCACATTCCATTTCTGGGGGCCAGAAAAAAGGAAGGTCCCTGAAAATGTCAAAAAACGATTGAACCGCTATGGAAGAAATCTTGAAGTTTAAATAGAAATTTTTTTTATAAAAACTGGGAGGGGCAAGCATAGGCAAAGAAACTTTCTAGGGACCATTCCATTTCTGGGGGCCAGAAAAAGAGAAAGATCCCTAAAAAATGATCAAAAACGATTGAACAGCTATGAAAGAAATCTTGAAGACTATTCCATTCCTGGGGGCCAGAAAAGAAGAAAGATCCCTAACAAAGTTAAAAAACGATTGAACAGCTATCGAACGAATCTTGAGGTTTTAATAGAAATTCTTTTTAAAAAAACTGGCAGGGAGCAAGCAAGGGCAAAGAAACTTTTTTGGGGCCATTCCATTCCTGGGGGCCAGAAAAAAAGAACGATCCATAAAAAAGATCGAAAAACGATTGAGCAGCTAAGAAAGAAATCTTAAAGTTTCAATAGAAATGTTTTTTAAAAAACTTGGAGGGAGCAAGAAAGGGCAAAGAAACTTTCTGGGGGCCAGAAAAAAAGAAAGATCCCTACCAAAGTCAAAAAACAATTGAGCAACTATGGAAGAAATCTTAATGTTTAAATAGATTTTTTTTTTAAAAACTGGGATGGGGCAAGCAAAGGCAAAGAAACTTTTTTTGGGCCAATCCATTCCTATGGGCCAGAAAAAAAGAAAGATCCCCAACAAAGTCAAAAAACGATTGAACAGTTATGTAAGAAATCTTGCAGTTTTGATAGAAATATTTTTAAAAAAAACTGGGAGGAGGAAAGCAAGGGCAAAGCAGCTTTCTGGGGGCCAATCCATTTCTGGGGGCCAGAAAAAAAGGAAGGTCCCTAAAAACGTCAAAAAACGATTGAACAGCTATGGAAGAAATCTTGATGTTTTAATAGAATTTTTTTTAAATAACTGGGAATGGGCAAGCAAGGACAAAGAAACTTTCTGGGGGCCATTCCATTTCTGGGGGCCGGAAAAAAAGAAAGATCAAAAACAAAGTCAAAAAACGATTGAACAGCTATGGAAAAAAATCTTGATGTTTTTAAAGAAAAATTGATTTAAAAACTTGGAGGGGGCTAGCATGGGCAAAGAAATATTTTTTGGGGCCCATTCCAGTTATGGGGGCCAGAACAAAAAGAAAAATCCCAAAAAAGTCAAAAAACGATTGAACAGCTATGGAAGAAATCTTGAAGTTTAGATAGAATTTTTTTTATAAAAACTGGGAGGGGCAAGCAAAGGCAAAGCAACTTTCTTTGGGCCATTCCATTCCTATGGGCCCAAAAAAAGAAAGATTCCCAACAAAGTCAAATAACAATTGAACAGCTATGTAAGAAATCTTGAAGTTTTGATAGAAAAATTTTTAAAAAAAACTGGGAGGGGCAAGCAAAGGCAAAGAAACTTTCTGGGGGCCATTCAATTTCTGGGGGCTAGAAAAAGAGAAAGATCCCTTAAAAATGCTCAAAAACGATTGAACAGCTATGAAAGAAATCTTGAAGACTATTCCATTCCTGGGGGCCAGAAAAAAGAAAGAACCCTAACAAACTTAAAAAACGATTGAACAGCTATGGAACAAATCTTGAGGTTTTAATAGAAATTTTTTTAAAAAACTGGGAGGGAGCAAGCAAGGGCAAAGAAACTTTTTGGGGGCTATTCCATTCCTGGGGGCCAGAAAAAAGGAAAGATCCCTAACAAAGTCAAAAAAAGATTGAACAGCTATGGAAGGAATCTTGATTTTTTAATAGAAATGTTTTTTAAGAAACTGGGAAGGAGCAATTAAGGGCAAGGAAACTTTCTGGGGCACATTCCATTTCTGGGGGCCAGAAAAAAGGAAGGTCCCTGAAAATGTCAAAAAACGACTGAACAGCTATGGAAGAAATCTTGAAGTTTAAATAGAAATTTTTTTTATAAAAACTGGAAGGGGCAAGCATAGGCAAAGAAACTTTCTAGGGACCATTCCATTTCTGGGGGCCAGAAAAAGAGAAAGATCCCTAAAAAATGATCAAAAACGATTGAACAGCTATGAAAGAAATCTTGAAGACTATTCCATTCCTGGGGGCCAGAAAAGAAGAAAGATCCCTAACAAAGTTAAAAAACGATTGATCAGCTATCGAACGAATCTTGAGGTTTTAATAGAAATTTTTTTTAAAAAAACTGGCAGGGAGCAAGCAAGGGCAAAGAAACTTTTTTGGGGCCATTCCATTCCTGGGGGCCAGAAAAAAAGAACGATCCATAAAAAAGATCGAAAAACGATTGAGCAGCTAAGAAAGAAATCTTAAAGTTTCAATAGAAATGTTTTTTAAAAAACTTGGAGGGAGCAAGAAAGGGCAAAGAAACTTTCTGGGGGCCAGAAAAAAAGAAAGATCCCTACCAAAGTCAAAAAACAATTGAGCAACTATGGAAGAAATCTTAATGTTTAAATAGAATTTTTTTTAAAAAACTGGGATGGGGCAAGCAAAGGCAAAGAAACTTTTTTTGGGCCAATCCATTCCTATGGGCCAGAAAAAAAGAAAGATCCCCAACAAAGTCAAAAAACGATTGAACAGTTATGTAAGAAATCTTGAAGTTTTGATAGAAAAATATTTAAAAAAAACTGGGAGGGGGCAAGCAAGGGCAAAGAAACTTCTTTTGGGCCATTCCATTCCTATGGGCCAGAAAAAAAAAAGATCCCCAACAAAGTGAAAAAACGATTGAACAGCTATGTAAGAAATCTTGAAGTTTTGATAGGAAAATATTTAAAAAAAACTGGGAGGGGGCAAGCAAGGGCAAAGAAACTTCTTTTGGGCCATTCCATTCCTATGGGCCAGAAAAAAAAAGATCCCCAACAAAGTGAAAAAACGATTGAACAGCTATGTAAGAAATCTTGAAGTTTTGATAGGAAAATTTTTAAAAAAAACTGGGAGGGGGCAACCAAGGGCAAAAAAAATTTCTGGGGGCCATTCCATTCCTGGGGGCCAGAAAAAAAGGAAAGATCCCAAACAAATTCAAAAAACGATTGAACAGCTATAGAAGAAAGCTTGATGTTTTAATAGATTTTTTTTTTAAATAACTGGGAAGGGGCAAGCAAGGACAAAAAAACTTTCTGGGGTCCATTCCAATTCTGGGGGCAAGAAGAAAAAAATCAAAAACAAAGTCAAAGAACTATTGAACGACTATGGAAAAAAATCTTGATGTTTTAAAAGAAAAATTTTTTAAAAACTTGGAGGGAGCAAGCAAGGGCAAAGGAATTTTTTGGGGGCCATTCCAGTTATGGGGGCCAGAACAAAAAGAAAAATCCCAAAAAAAGTCGAAAAACGATTGAACAGCTAAGGAAGAAATCTTGATGCTTTAATAGAAATTTTTTTTAATTAACTGGGAAGGGGCAAGCAAGGACAAAGAAACTTTTTGGGGGCAATTCCATTCCTGGGGGCCAGAAAAAAAGAAAGATCCCTAGCAAAGTCAAAAAACGATTGAACAGCTATGAAAGGAATCTTGATGTTTTAATAGATATGTTTTTTAAAAAACTGGGAGGGGGCAAGCAAGGGCAATGAAGTCTTCTGGGGGCCATTCAATTTCTGGGGCCAGAAAAAAAAAGATCCCAAACAAAGTCAAAAAACCATAGAACAGCTATGGAAGAAATCTTGATGTTTAATAGAATATTAATTTAAGAAACTGGGAGGGGGCAAGCAAGGGCAAACAAAAATTCTGGGGGCCATTCAATTTCTGGGGCCAGAAAAAAAAAGATCCCAAACAAAGTCAAAAAACCATAGAACAGCTATGGAAGAAATCTTGATGTTTAATAGAATATTAATTTAAGAAACTGGGAGGGGGCAAGCAAGGGCAAACAAAAATTCTGGGGGCCATTCCATTTCTGGGGGCCAGAAAAAAAGGAAGGTCCCTAAAAACGTCAAAAAACGATTGAACAGCTATGGAAGAAATCTTGATGTTTTAATAGAAATTTTTTTAAATAACTGGGAAGGGGCAAGCAAGGATAAAAAACTTTCTGGGGGCCATTCCATTTCTGGGGGCTGGAAAGAAAAATCAAAACAAAGTCAAAAAACGATTGAACAGCTATGGAAAAAATCTTGATGTTTTAAAAGAAAAATTTTTAAAAAACTTGGAGGGGGCAAGCAAAGGCAAAGAAATTTTTTGGGGGCCATTCCAGTTATGGGGGCCAGAACAAAAAGAAAAATCTCAAAATAAGTCAAAAAACGATTGAACAGCTATGGAAGAAATTTTGAAGTTTAAATAGAAATTTTTTTTATAAAAACTGGGAGGCGCAAGCAAAGGCATTGAAACTTTCTGGGGGCCATTCCATTTCTGGGGGCAAGAAAAAAAAGAAAGATCCCTTAAAAATGATCAAAAAACGATTGAACAGCTATAGAAGAAAGCTTGATGTTTTCATGGAAATTTTTTTTAAAAACTAGGAGGGGGCAAGCAAGGGAAAAGCAGCTTTCTGGGGGCCATTCCATTTCTTGGGGCCAGAAAAAAAGGAAGGTCCTTAAAAACGTCAAAAAACGATTGAACAGCTATGGAAGAAATCTTGATGTTTTGATAGAAATTTTTTTTAAATAACTGGGAAGGGACAAGCAAGGACAAAAAAACTTTCTGAGGGCCATTACATTTCTGGGGGCCGGAAAAAAAGTCAAAAACAAAGTCAAAAAACGATTGAACAGCTATGGAAAAAAAACTTGATGTTTTAAAAGAATTGTTTTCTAAAAAACTGGGAGGGGGCAAGCAAGTGCAATGAAACTTTCTGGGGGTCATTCCATTTCTGGGGGCCAGAAAAAAAAGAAAGATCCCAAACAAAGTAAAAAACGATTGAACAGCTATGGAAGGAATCTTGATCTTTAATAGAAATTTTTTTTAAGAAACTTGGAGGGAATAATCAAGGGCAAAGAAGCTTTCTGGGGTCCATTCCATTTCTGGGGGCAAGAGAAAAAAGTAAGATCCCAAATAAAGTCAAATAACGATTGAACAGCTATGGGAGAAATCTGCATGTTTTAATACAGAACTTTTCTAAAACACTGGCAGGGGGCAAGCAAGGGCAAAGAAACTTTCCGGGGTTCATTCCATTTCTGGGGACCAGAAAAAAAGAAAGATCCCTAAAAAAGTCAAAAAACGATTGAATAGCTTTGGAAGAAATCTTGATGTTTTAATAGAAAAATTTTTTAAAAAACTTTGAGGGGGCAAAGAAGGGCTAAGAAACTTTATGGGGGCCATTCCATTTCTAGGGGCTAGAAAAAAAGAGAGATCCATAACATAGTGAAAAAACGACTGAACAGCTATCGGAGAAATCTTGCTGTTTTAAGAGACATTTTTTTTAAAAAAATTTGGAGGGGTTACGAAAAAGAAAATAAACTTTCTGGGCGCCATTCCATTTCTGCGGGCCAGAAAAAAAACAAAGATCACTAACAAAGTCAAAAAACGATTGAACAGCTATGGAAGAAATATTGATGTTTTAATAGAATTTTTTTTACAAAACTTGGAGGGGCAAGCAGGGGCAGGGAATCTTTCTGGGGTCCATTCCATTTCTGGGCGCCAGAAAAAAAAAAATCTCTAAAAATGTCAAAAAACGATTGAATAGCTTTGGAAGGAATCTTGATGTTTTAATAGAAAATTTTTCTAAAAAACTTTGAGGGGGCAAAGAAGGGCTAAGAAACTTTATGGGGGCCATTCCATTTCTAGGGGCTAGAAAAAAAGAGAGATCCATAACATAGTGAAAAAACGATTGAACAGCTATGGAAGAAATCTTGATGTTTTAATACAGAATTTTTCTAAAAAACTGGGAGGGGGCAAGCAAGGGCAAATAACATTTCCGGGGTCAATTCCATTTCTGGGGGCTAGAAAAAAAGAGAGATCCCTAACATAGTCAAAAAACGATTGAACAGTTATGGGAGAAATCTTGATGTTTTAAAAGAACCTTTTTTTAAAAAACTGGGAGGAGGCATGCACAGCAAAGAAACTTTCTGGCTGCCAAAAAAAAGAAATATCCCTAACAAAGTCGAAAAACGATTGAACAGCTATGGAAGAAATCTTGTTGTTTTAATAGAATTTTTTTTACAAAACTGGGAGGGGCAAGCAGGGGCAGAGAACCTTTCTGGGTTCCATTCCATTTCTGGGGGCAAGAAAAAAAAGAAAGATCTCTAAAAAAGTCAAAAAACGATTGAACAGCTATGGAAGAAATCTTGATGTTTTAATAGAAATATTTTTGTAAAACTGGGAGGGACAAGGAAGGGCAAAGAACATTTCGGGGGGTTATTCTATTTCTGGGGGCTAGAAAAAAAGAGAGATCCCTAACATAGTCAAAAAACGATTGAAAAGCTATGGGAGAAATCTTGATGTTTTAAAAGAACCTTTTTTTAAAAAACTGGGAGGAGGCATGCACAGCAAAGAAACTTTCTGGCGGCCAAAAAAAAGAAATATCCCTAACAAAGTCGAAAAACGATTGAACAGCTATGAAAGAAATCTTGATGTTTTAATAGAAAGATTTTTGTAAAACTGGGAGGGGCAAGGAGGGGCAAAGAACCTTTAGGGGGGTTATTCTATTTCTGGGGGCCAGAAAAATAGAAAGATCTCTAAAAAAGTCAAAAAAAGATTGAACAGCTATGGGAGAAATCTTGATGTTTTAAAAGAAACTTTTTTTAAAAAACTGGGAAGAGGCAAGCACGGCAAAGAAACTTTCTGGCGGCCAATAAAAAAAGAAATATCCCTAACAAAGTCGAAAAACGATTGAACAGCTATGAAGGAAATCTTGATGTTTAAATAGAAATATTTTTGTAAAACTGGGAGGGGCAAGGAGGGGCAAAGAACCTTTCGGGGGGTTATTCTATTTCTGGGGGCCAGAAAAAAAAGAAAGATCCCTAACGAAGTCAACAAACGATTGAACAGCTATGGAAGAAATCTCGATGTTTAAATAGAAATTTTTTTTATAAAACTGGGAGGGGGCAAGCAAGGGCAAAGAAACTTTCTGGGGGTTATTCTATTAAACCGTGTGGCTCAGGTCCGCGTATTACGAGGTCTGGGACCTAGCTCCTTGACCATGTTGTGACGAAAGTCAGGAATGCACCTTCTGCGCAAGCACGCAAACATATAACAACAAGGGACTTTCTGAACGTTCACAAAGTTTGAGAGCAGCATAGAATCTGGCGGAACATCTGTCTACTCATTTGAAATTGATGAAGAGACTTCAGCAGCTATTTTAAATGGTGATGAAGATGTCAACAAAGTTGCGTTAGGCTTAGGCCCGGAAAACATGGCGTCTTGTGTTGAAGATCCAGTGGCAGATGAAGAATATGCAAGGATATATTTACAGAAGCGTAAAGAATACGAAGAGATAAAGAAGAAACTTGGCCGTAGACTCGATGGATCAGCTGAGGTTCAAAAATGGTAGATGACTTGACATTGATATGCAATAAGGGGGCCTTCCAGGTTGTAATTCGTTTTTCTAAGACGGAAACTAGCCAGTAAATAATAAATTCTAGACAAAAGCTTGATGGCTTGATGGACACATCTACGCTGGAGAGATCTCTAGCGTAACAGACCTGGATTTAAACATGGACATAAAGTTTATAAAGCTCAGGACTTAATCTAAAATTTACGCTGTTCAAACTCTCTTCTAGCTTCTGCATCTCTATCGAAGCCTATTCACTTTAATTTTTGTTACTGAAAAACTTATCCTAAAAAGTTGTAACCAATTTTATAGAAACCTTTTATTTAACTTTTGTTGGTTTTCTGCTAGAAAAAAATGAAATAACCTTTTTAGCCTAAACGATTTCTCATCAAATCTTATATTTTAACTTTCAACAAATCTAATGTGATCTTTATAGGTGTAAATGTGGTAAATGTTCTATGGAACACATTCACAACTGGCAAGAGTGTCTTTGCTGTACAGAATTAGAAGGATGCATGCAGTCTTTAGAGTCTGAAGAGGTTAAGGCTGTCTTGGAGGTTGATGCTCATTGTATCACAGAGCACCCCGGCTTCACAGATGTCTGCCTTAGAAAGTAGAGTCTTTGTTTGGCAGCGGACTAATACAAAGACAGAAGAGGCAAAAAATATGACAAATCCGGTGAAGAATTAAAGTCAGTATCTAAACTAATTTAAACTGAAACAATCCATTCCAAAAGTCAATAAAACTAATATTTTAGCCCCATATATTTCTAATGGATAAACGAGAGAAACAGGACTTCATTTAAAAAAATGTGTAAGCTCTGTAAAAATTTTAAAAAAATGGTTGATTTCTGTAAATTTCTAACAAGTTTACATGATTTTCTAATTATTTCTTGATAAGCTTGTCAATTTTTGTTCTACTCTTCTATTACAGATTGCTGAGAAGTGTGTCCTACAGAGAATTCAGAAGACTGATATATGGGATTTTAGGAGACAGACCAATACCATTGCCTGAGTGTTTGTATTATGCCATTAGAAAAACTTTTCCAAGCAGCAATGGAAACAAGGGATATGCTGATGAACCATAATATAAATAAAAGACCTTATATGTTTTTATTTTTTGTATATAGTTTCTTTCATTTTCAGCACTGCAATGTCTAACTTTTGGCTCCGGCTCAGCTTCTAAGGTGTCTGGATCTACATTTAAGATAATATTTGTTAGAAAGTGGTAAAAATATAAGCAAAAACAATACAACAAGAGATTTTGTTTTATTTTACTGTGCCACAGAAGGCATACAATATCACCCTGTCAGTTGATCTGTATGTTGGTTGCTATGTGATTCACAGATTTTTAGGCTAAAACAATGCATCATATTATTTGCCAGACGTTAGTCTGAGATCTTGCAACTAATAATTAAAACTGAGCACTTGACATGACTTTGATGCTCACCATTTGTTGGAGGTACATCTAATGTCACCATTGCCTTTCTTTCAGCTTGTTTAATAATGGCCTCCTCTCTTGGTTGCTTGGTCAACATCGTGTTAATTGGTGCAGGGGCCTGATCTTCTAGGGTCTTTTGTGCAATCCTCAATTCATTTGGCTCTAACTTTGTTAACAGCTCATATATTTCTTCTATGTAATCTGAAATGAACAAATAATTTCACATGTCAATGTTGAACACAAAACGTTGTGTTATAGAAAATGTAACTTTTGTTGTGTTATATAAAAACCCAACTAGCTGAGTGTTAAAACCAGAAAGATTTGATAAATTTGTTAACACAATAATAAACAAATGTTTTGTAAAAAAAAAGTTTAATAAATATATGACCAAGTACATGGTTCACTATATAGCTATACAGGAGGGATTAAAAATGTTATAAGAACATACCAAAATTCTGTGGTTCTCTAACATCTTTGATAGAAGCCTCACCATTTTGGAATTTGGGGTAAAATATGTTGATTTGCCTTTCCCCATCTGCATTCAATTTAACAGCTCTGAGGATATTTGCGTTAAAATGAACTTCAGTTAAAGCTGCTCTGTGAAATGAAATGACAAAACTAGATCAACTCACTCAATTTCAACGATATCTCAATTCACAATTCTAAAATTTGAATTCTTTAAGAAATGGAGAAAACCAGAATTATTCTTTTTCTTAAATTCTTGCCAAAGAAGGTGTCAAAAGTCTGTCAAAAGTCTTATTATAGACAAAGAGTTAAACACCATATCAATCATCTATGCCTACTACAATTATCAACTTTTTACCTGCAAAATATTCCACTATGAGAATATGCTACCATTTTTGGGGCAAAGTGATTGACAACAGAATGGTAACCTTCAAGGCAGCTTGTTTGTGCAAGGGGGGAACCTCCTTTTATCCCATTCAACAATCTTTTGTCGAGAAGAGCTTTTCTTATTTTCTCATATTCCTTTGAGTCTGTTAAAAGAAAATGAAATGAAAAAGTTTAGCAAATCTGTCTAAATTACCAAGAATCTATACTGGACAAGCTTGAAATAACTTTTTTAGATATTGCTATGCTGAGTTTAACACACTTGCTAATCATTAGACAACTAGATTGATGAAACACAAACATTCAAATTATTAATTTTGTATTCAATCGTTATAATATAAAATGAAAAATATAAAAAAAATAATCAAAAAAATTGTGATATAGCCTCTTTTACTTTGGTACTTTTTTCAGTCTTTGTAACTGTAAGAAGAAAACGGTCATTTACCTTCCATAAGCCATTTCTAAGGTCCAAGTGTATCATGAACACAGGCATTGAATATTGGATTATCAAAATTTTCATGCTTGTCCAGAATGTGATGCAGGAATGCTTTGAATTTTGCTAAAATGACCCTGCCATCACCATTGCTTGTTGTTGTTGCTAACCAAAACAAGTGGTTTTCGCATGGCCTTATCCACTCTTTTACAATATCCATACCTTTCTCCTTTCCTATTTTGATTAGAACTTTGCGTATTTCTAGTGATAAAGGAAAGGCAATTTTATAATTGATGCAATAGGAAATACAGCAGTGGTTCATAGCTATGTGTTTCAAGAACTTAAAATAAGAATTTGTCAACTTTATATTTGTTTTTTTGAATGACATTTTTAGCTGTTAATAAATCTTTAAGGTGTCGTCCTCAGAAAAGCTCTTTTATATTTATATGAAGCTATGAATGCTAAATGAAACAAAATATTTGGTATTTTGACTTTATATTGAAAAGAATTCATACATACTTTTTTTATATTCCAAATGTCATAGTAATGCTTTACTTCCTTGTAGTTCTCTCTGACATATTTTGTAACTGCAACATGCCTGTCAGTCACCAATGTTTCAACAGCAAGCTTTTGATTATCAACAAGGTTTTCGAGGCACTTTTTAAAACCATACAGCTCCATAGCATTGCTCCTCCCTGCCTCATTTTTCTACAGTAAAATACAATAAAAATATATAAAGAAGCAATTGTGTTGCAATATTACCAGCATTGAGACAGTTTTATTTACAATTCAAAATTTGAACAAAACATTCAAAGCATGCTCATGTTTAACAGGGCATGTTTGATATAAAGTTTAGATCTTCTGGAGCTTCAAATCAGTACACTGGGAGAGTTTATCTAATAAAAAAATGTCTAAACATGGTTCAATGAAATAATTTTCAGAACACATATAAATTTGCATCATATTTACCTGAACAAGCTGAAAGTCGATCACTTTTGAAAGGTGACAGGAAAACATGGAATAAACTCCATTCTTGGCACTGTGTCCCATACTGTCATGCCTGGCATCACCTGCAATTGCTAGCTTTTTGTTTTTCAGGCTGGCATATATTTTTTCTTGGTAATTTTTCCAATAAATGAATATGGCTGGAAATAGTCTAACCTGAAACAGGAAGAAGAGAAAAATTATATAGTTGTTAGGTATCATTTAGGTTACCCAATTCTGCAACCAGTACACTACTCAAAATTGTATAAACAGGATTTTCATTATTTTGAAAACCAAGTTTCAGGAGTAAATATTAAAGAAATTAAAATACAAGCCTTGCCTAAAGAACTAAAATTCTTGTCATTACTTTGAAAATGATATATATCAAAGATAACATTGATGCTGAATTACATTGAATCAAAGATTGGAGTCTGTGTCATCTTGAGTAAACTTCTACTATTTTGATTGCACTGTACATCACCTATGTCCTTTACCTTTACCTTTGGGCATCAAGTACTGTCATGCTAGACCAGGAAATGCTTACAAAGGTATGGAAAGAAGAAATACATGATCTGTAGGATTTAAAGGGGAATAACTTTTCAGATATACAAGAGAAATTAAAGAGAAAAAATATATTACCTTTTAGTGCTTAAAATATGTTTTAAGTGATACACATGCTAAACCCATTGCACCAAATATTTTTTTAACTTTCATTATTGATGCACCTGACAATAATGTCGCCATACATAAAAGGAAATTTCCTGCTGGTGTCTTCAACTTTGGCATTAATGGTTGACTCTTCCAGGTGAAATGCTTTCCACAATGACCACATATACTTGTAATAATCACCATTGTCCCAACTTTTTTGACCTCAACCATTAACTCTTCGAAGCTGGCGTGGTTTATGACACCAAGAGTTGTTGGGTTGTTGAAGATACGGGCTCATATTTATACACTTATGGAATAGGGGGGGGGGGGTTTAATGGAGATAGGAAATATCAAGTTCAATGTTGACATTAACTGCAAAAGATATTGAAATGTGGGATGTCTTTATGCTGTTGGTATACGTAGAGGGGATGTTTTTGTGCTGCTAATCTTATTAGTAACTTATATATTTATATTTTACTTTTTTATATTTGCTCTTGTATATAATTAATTGTATCTCGTTTTGTTGGCAGTTCAATGGTTTCCTCGGGATTTGAAAATTTTAGCTTATTGTCTTCAGGTCATACACCCCAAACTTTGACAATAAGCAAAAGAATTAACAGGCCACCCTCTTGCGCAGAAGAAATTTGGCCTATTACCTTATGTAAATCAAAATTTAAACCACAATTTGCGAGTTTTAACCCATTAGTTATAACTGGGTATATTCAATGCAACTTTATTAACATAATTAAATCAAATCTTCGCGTTTTACTTTATTCATTTGTCGTTTGTGGTCTACTATATTTGGAGCAGCTTTTTTGAAGCTCTCATCAGTATTAAGCTCTGGTGGCCAAAAAAGACGGAGTGATTTAGATATGGTGAGCAGAAACTGCGCTGTGGTTTGATGTATGAACAGTAACTACAAATTGAGAAAGTGGAAGAAAGAAGCTTGTGAGGAATACAATCGCCAGTCTCACGAAGAATGTCCCTGTGAACAACCCTTTTGGCTTCATAAGTTTCCAAGCGTTTTGAAAAATTTGGAAACGAGGAAGGTATGGATACGTTTGATGCAGAAAACAACAAAGAGGAACAAGGCATAGGTTCCTGGAGAAAGTGACATGGTATGTTCTGAACATATTGCCGATTGCATGAAATTGGTCTACAAACAACCACCCAAAAACGCAAGAAGAGTTCTCCTTTGCAAAGATATACCACCTGCTAACCAAGTGGATGACTGGCCTATACTTGCTGAAACAGATGATGAGCAAACATCCACTACAGGTAATACAGTTGCTGTTATTGAAAAAAGAGACAATGTCTCGTTAAAGGAAGAGCACAGCCATACCAAAGAAGAATGTCCTAATTGTAAAAAGAAAAGTGCTCTAATAATGTCTCTACTAAATGGCATTAAGCCCCTAACATAGAAAGGGATCAACTGAAAGAAGAAGTTGACCATTTCTCTTAAAAGATCGTGGGAGGTGTCAGTGAAGCAAGAGAAGAAGCAATTGTTTTTTTGGGTAAATATAAAGTCAGATGCTAAAATAAAACTTTATACTGGCATTCAAACAGTAGCTTTATTCAATATCCTATTTTTTGTTGATAAAGCCCTGTTTGCCAAATTTTGTGTATTGGAGAGGGAAGCACAAGATATGTCAACAAAGCACAAGAAAACAGCCATCAAAATATCACCCAAGCTTCATGAGAAAAACCAGTTTTCATTGGTTTTCATGCATTCGAGGTTAGACTGCTGAATAAGGACTTAGCTGACAGATTTCGTATTTCACGGGCGACATGGTCCAGTATTTTCACAACCCGGATGAGACTTTTGTCTTCACTCCTTTGAGATGCCCTTGTGAGATGGTTACCAAGAGAAATTGGGAATTCAGATTTGCCAAGTATGTTCAGAGAGAGGTATTGAAAGACAAGGTGCATTATAGAGTGCTCTGAAGTGTGGACTAAGCGACCAAAATCACTTGATGAACAAGCTGCAACATGGTTAGACTATAAGAAGCATAACACCTTCAAGTTCCTGATAGCAATTTCACCAAATGGCTTTATCGTGTTTTTGTCAGACTGTTATGGTGGCAGAACTACTCACCAGTTTATCTGCAAGGACAGTAATATGTATAACTTATTTGAACTAGGTGATGAAATCACGGCAGACCTTGGCTTCCAAATTAAGGAAGACCTGCTTCTGTATTATTGCTCCTTAAGTGTGCCACCAGGGGCAAGGGTCAAGGCACAGATGACCAGTTTTTTCCCAGTAAGTGAAAAATTTCCTTTTATGGAATATTTCAATTGATAACTGACTGTACAATTTGTATCAGAACAGTCAGCTGAATAAAAGTATGATGAATCAGTGCGAAAATGATTCCAGGTGCATTTTGAAGCACAGGGTTGGGAAGAAGGGTTCGAAGAAAACACTGGACCTGTTTCTCAAATAAGATTCTTGATTTTGGACGCAATTTCGATTGTGAGTATATGGTTATTCCTATTTTATTTCTCTGTACCTTGGCCTTACTTGACTGCCATTTTTCTAGCAAAACATCCTGCCCTTACTACAACATTGAATTTACAGCCTGTTTTCTTCCTATTTTTGCAGGGAAGTTTCGAAAAGCCCTGCCCACATGATTTGAAAACCTTTGCTCAACCGATTATTCATCAGGTTTTGTTTTCAGTGTTACTTTGAAGCCTTTTTATTTATCTACCTTTCAATATAGAGATATTTTGTTATTTATCAACTTGAAGCACGAATTCTCACATAATTGCAACATTGAGATGCAAGAAATTCAAAAATTTTAGGACAGGTTTGCCTGAGTTGCAAATGGCGATCAAGCTACGCCCCCTTTGTGTTGTTACCCCATTGTTAGCAAGATTGTTGCTGTAGTCCAAACAAAGAAGTCACAAACTTTAGTATTTGTGAGGGCCATCTGTGCTTGTACTTGATGGTAATATTGATGACTCCTTTTCAACTGTAGTCCCTTTTTTGTTACTTCTAGAAAAGAATCCTTGGGAGATCTTTCAAAGTGTCATTGCAAAGTTTGAACAAACATTTTATTTCCAGGCAACGTGGCAGACATCCATGACATGAGCATTCAACCAATCCATCAGGTGTAGCTCCTAGATAGGGGCTTTCACTGCTTAAAAAAGACCACACTTTTTCAAAGCGAGGGAATCATGTTCTTTGGACTGCAGCTTTATAAATACTTGCCGAGCAGCTTCGTCATCAGGGCAATTTTTAAGGATTTTTGAGTGGTGGGGCATTTCAGGCAAGGGCCCACACTTATACAATACCAGAAATGACGTAGGAAATGACACAGAAGTCTTCGGATTGACACTTTAGATTGTTATATATACTGAGCTATTTTAGGGTTGAGACTTTTGCCTCCAATATATGACACAACCGTAAGACCTGAAATAAGCCCCAGGGTCTTATTTCGCAAAAAATATGTTAAGGGGCTTATTTGATGAGGGGGGAGGGGGCCTTACTCGAGGGTGGAGACTTATTTGTTGACAGCAAGAAACACTACCAGCTCTGATGGCTATTATGCTAAAAATGGGCTCAAAACAAAAGAGAGTGACGGGATGTATTGATTTTAAGGCAACATCTCAGCCTGAGTATGGTTAAAAAAATGCAAGGAAACACTAAGATTGTGTTAAATTGAGCAATGAGTCGAGTTACAAGGTGGATAAATGAGAAATATAGTGATATAAAGATTGCTATCAGCATGAATTGAGCCTCCATAGGGGCCTTTTCGAGGGTGGGGGCTTAATCAAGGACTTACAGTAATTAGGAGGTCTCTTACAAATATCTTTAAAAATTGGTTATAAACGTAAATGGAAATGTTTAATGAAATGTTTACGACCAAAGTCAATTCATTTTTCATAAAATTCCAGATTCTTCAGTGAAAATCTTTTTAATAAAATCTCTTCTTTTGTACAGCTCCTGATCTGGTTGTTAATTTCGCCGGTCTTTCTTCTGCAAAAATTCACATATGACTGGACGAGGATCAAAATATGCAGTTCTTTTTCCATTTAACGATATGTGCATTGTACTGTTGATCGTTTGTTGTTTTAAACTAGCTCATTACGACGTTTTTATGTCGTTGTAGGGTGACACTGCAAGCTTTGTTGCAATACTGTGAGGAAAAAGTGCCAAAAACATTTTCAGGAGGCCAGTACTTGCCTGGGTCATCTTCCTTAGCTTGAGAGCATAGCTTGTTCCACAATTATTTACAGAAATGTGATTGATCTTTTTTAATTATTGCCACGATTGACTGACAGCAGATACAAATTGACTAACTTGATCTTCGCCAAACATTTGAGATCCCCAGCAGCTTTAATTAACTCTTTGGGGGACTTTGCTTCCATAAATTTAATTAAATAATTGATTGTATCATTTTCTTCTACAACCATTCGTTGATCAAGGAAATTTTTCGCACAATTTCTCTTCTTATTGCACCTTTGTCTCTACTTCTGGATGTCACAAATCTATGGGCATTTGCAGTTTGGCAGACATTAGTTTCATCACCATTGATGACCGCTTGACATCCCTCATGTTAGTCCTCTTCTTTTCCCCCAGGAAATGGAATTTCTGTAATGGCACTATCTTTACCACTGATTATATCTGGGATTATCAAATTTTATTTTTGAAACAGCAACTTCAATCTTTTGAAGATGTTGCAAAGATCATACATGACAGCAGTAAGCCACAACTTTTCCCTTTTTCTAAGAAATCTCTCTGTTGGAATTGTTCCATCACACATCTCTGTCCAAACATTTATTGCTGCTTCCAGTTTCTGAAGGACAGCTTTAAGTACATTAAGGGTATGTTATGCAAACCGAACTTCAAAGTGCTTTGGGAAAAAGAGACAGTTTTCGTTCTCTTTATGAAGTAGCTTTGTTCTTTGAGGAAATGAGCGAAAAAATGAAATAACAGCCAGGATATTTGTCATCCAGAGAGCAGGTTCAGGTACGTTGGACTGTACGGATTCTATGTCAGACCTGTGGCAAACACACCACACAGTCACAATCCTTGCTCTTGCCAGTTTTTGCAGCATCTCCATATGTTGTTACCCCAACCAACTTCTCTGTGCCGATACTTAGATCATTCATACACTGTACAAAGCAGTCCAGAAGACCATCTGCACCATCAAGTTCACTGCTGGCAATGCCAAGGAAAATTGTTCTTACACTTACTTTAACTGTTGGAACAAATCATGCTGTGATGAACGAGGAGTTAACTTGCTGTTTATCAGTACTTCTATCAATCTGTATACAAAAGCACAGACACTGCTTCAAAACTTGACTGATGTTTTGCTATTCTGAAGATGCCACAAACTCTGTCATTTCTGCATAAACTAGAGGTTCTTTGTAATGAAAAGCAGATGCGCATGGGCTAAATGGAACAAATTCTCATTCCCATCCTTCTTTTTCAAACTGGCGAATCAAGCCATCACTGAACTCTGATGAAAGAGACCTTTAAGGCTAACTTGGCCTATTGGTTTACTAGTAGGCCTAGGCCCAGAAGTTGCTCTGGCATTGAACATATAAACAGTTTACTTCTGGCCTGGAGCAGCTCTTACTTTCACAACGCTTTTTATGACCACTCTTCTCCCTTTGCTTCATTTTGAGCTGGTATTTTGACTGATACTGCATAAACCCCGATTTGTGAAAGTCACAGTGGAAAAAATTCTGAGAAAAATGTCGGACTTGTTGTCGTTTGTTGTGATCACTCTGGTTGTGATTGAAATTGTTGTTGCTGCTGTGATAAAGTTGAAATGAATTGGATCGTGACAATGTCAAATCAGAAAACTGGATACCAGGAACCAGGGCTAGGTGGTTTTGTTTGAACAAATAGATAAAAAAGAGAATAATCTGTAATTATTCGTCAATTAATTATTGTGCACAGATTTGTTACCAACCTTTTGGAACACTGGTTACTTTACCTTTTGGAACACTAATCTGTAAGGGCCACAAACTGGCCGACATTTGGGGCAAATGTAGCATTCTTCTCTTCAGTGGTGGGGGATCTCGTAGGGCCTGGTTGGGCAATTCCCCCACCACTCAGTATGTCAAAAAATGCCCTGTTCCTCATTGTCAATTCCCCATCTTGTTGCAGCAGTTTAAAAAACTTCATCATCTGCGGGTAACAAATTGCCTTAATTAGGCTGAGAAATGGTTTGTCACAAGGTGTTGATGCAGCAGCTTTGATCTTTGATGCTGTAATCCTGCCAGCTCTGAAGGAAAACCAAGCTTTGAAAGCTGTCTGATCCCTTGTCTCTTTTTCCACTGCCTTTAATTGATCATCTGTAACTCTGGTTCTATCAGCTTCAAGTTTACACCTCTGTAATAGATCTTCAAACAACAATGTTTCAGCATTGGGATCATAAATCTCAGTAAGAAGAGATGGGAATTGCTTTCAATTGTTCCAGGAGTATACCCATCAGAAAAGAGTGAATGAACAGATAAAAATGCTTTGCTTTGGAAATTTCTTCCAGAAACTTTGAAAAATTTCCATTACTTGCTTTATAAGTAGTTTTCAACTGATCTTTTGGTGCTTGATCTCGACCAGATGGTTCATTGCCATTTTCAATCTCCCTTTCAAGTCTTTTTTTCAAGCTGTTTGCAGATGTGAAATTGATTTTTTTGATAGGGGCATACTTAACTTGAGATTTAGCTGAAGGTAATTTCCAGTAAGCAGCTACTCCTGCCACTGTTTGCTTTTCATGAATTCGAACAGCAGCTTCCACGTAAAACTTGTAGAGGCAACGTGAGAACATGTTTCTCCAAGCCCAGCCATACATGTACAATGGCCAGCAACATCGGCTCCATCCTCTGTAGAAATGAAGCAGGGCTTAACTGGTGCTTCGCTTAATCATTGGCTGTGGTTCCCTTCGCTCGTACAACATAGTATGAAATCTGCCTACTGTCAACACAATCAATCTTAAACACCTCAACTTTACGGACCCAACCAGAAAGGAAACGATTGTATGGGCCTAGAGTTTTGTAGTTTTTAAAATCTTGCATTGAGTAGCATCGGTTTCAGCCAAGGACGAGGTAGTTCAGCATATCAATGTATGTTAGCAAAGGAAATCCAGCAGGCACGCTCTTCCACAAGGAGGCGGGTATCGAATAAGGATCTTGCCCTCCAATAACTGCTGTTTTTCAGCATAACGTTTCTTAGCTTCTTGGCTCATGGTTTTGACGTATTTTGCCATCTCTGCGTAAAATTCCTCCCTTTCGAGGAGGTCTACCAACATGGCCGCCACTACGACCGCAATGTATTGTTGTCCAAATCGCAAAAAGTTTTATAGAGGGAATTTGGTATCAACTCAATATGATATTTGAAATGGAAGGGAGCGTAGAATAAAATAATTTTTGTTGGGAAAAATATGGTAGAAATTTTCTAGTGTACCATCAGTTGTATCTAATTCTTGTTCTTTGTTCACCGTACTGATTATCTATTTCTTTACCGCCGTTTCTGTTGCTTCTTACGCTACAATTCGGCGTTTTATATACTTTAATCTACACAAACTAAATATGGCTATATTGCAGCCGCTTAGCAGTTGAATTGTGCATTTTATGATTGTTGGGAACTTTCTGCTGCGCAGCCTCATATTCCCACGGGGGCCTAAAGAACAAGTGGCAGTGAAGACGGTACTTGTATGGGTCTTTTCAGGACCAGTTTCAGGTAAGAGTGGCAAACTTGATTCTGATACTCTTGTTTCCCTTGTTATTGAGCCTACTCCTTTAAGTAGCAAGGACATGCTAGATGTGAACAAAAGTATTCATAGATTTTGGGATTTGGAAACTGTTGGGGTAAGAATTGATGATGATGTACATCAGAAAGCTATAAATGACATACACTTTAATGGGGAACGTTATTCTGTAGGCCATGTAGCAGGGCTAGAAAACCCTGCAGATTTAGGATCTAGAGGTGTTTTAGGTACTGAGCTGAAGAATGACAGACTTTGGTGGGAAGGTCCCAAATGGTTGATAGTTGGTGTAGAGAGTTCACCTAATGTTTACTATGTTGAAGAATCTTCAGAAGTGATTGAAGAAAGAAAGAAGAATGTAGTTGTAATGTCTGTATCAGATGAGCCTATGGGGTTGAGTGAAGTAATTGATATTAATCGGTATGGCACTTTGCTGAGTGTCGCATCATACATGTACAGGTTTATCAGCAATTTGAGGAGGAAAAAAGCCAGGAAAAAAATCAGGAATGGAAAAGGAAGGAAAAGAAAATAATGAGAATGAAGTGAAAATTGAAGTACGGAGTAAGAGAGGGGCAAATATACATCCTCAGCGCACAGCAGTTAGCAATGCACGCACCAAGATGAAACTCATGCTTGATCCATAGTGGATCAAGAAGGGGGGAATGTTGGGGAACTTCGCGCTGCGCAGACTCATATTCCCACGAACGCATCACAATAGGTGATATTCTTGTTGTTGTTTTTTAGCACTAATGACTAATCTGTTAAGCTTGTCACTTCGTCTTGAGATTGATTAATATGATGAGAAATTGAAGATTGATGTAATTTTCTGCTCAATATTCTGGAGAACCAGCACTAGATTTAATGTTTTCATAACATAAAATGGTGCACCAAGCGGAGCCGGGTTGTTGATAATCATGGATGAAGAAAGAGTGAATACGGCAAAGAAAGAGCGAAGAACGATACGAAGTTTAGCGACGAAGTTGGTTAACAAAGTTAAAGAGTGTTTGGATGATGCGAGTGACGGGGTTGACGATCGCAAATTACGACAGTTTCGAGCTGCATTGAAAGAAACGTCAATAATTTTGAAGGAATTGGACAAAGAAATTTTAAACTATCTGTACACAACAGATACGGAGGATGAGATTTGCGAGAACGAAGCAGAACAGGCCAGCGAAATCCAGGAAAAGATCGATTACCAATTGATTTGTGTCGAAGACATGTTGAAAGAAATGAAGGATGACAAATTGTCTGTTAATTCAAGTTCAAAATCTCACTCAGCTTCGAGGGAAAGTATTGTGCCGATCGCATTAAATGACGATGGCCACTCGAATGAGCTAGAACTCCAGCACTCGAAGAGTTGGAACGATCGCACTGTCATAGTGAAGTTACGTAAATTGCAAATGCGGAATTTAGTGGGAAAGTACAGGACTGGCAAGAATTCTGGGATTCCTTTAAGAGCGTTATACATGAGGACCCTGGTCTTGCTAAAATTGATAAGTTCAAATATCTGTGGAGTTTCTTGGATGAGCCGGCCAGAAGAGTGATATCGGGTCTCGCATTAACTATGCGAGACCAGTTAATGCGAGGCAACTATTTTGAAAGGAAGAAATGTGGCTTTTGAATCTAGCATTCTTTTTCATATAATGCACGCGCTGAGTATGATTCAGCAGTGGAGTTGTTAAAGAAGAGATTTGCTAAGCCAACTTTAATAAAGAGAGCAGATTACCTCATGATAAATTTAGCCCCCGTGTACAACAAGCGAAATGTTGGCAGATTATGTCATTTCTTGGATGACATCGAGACTCATTTCCGTGGACTTGAGGCCCTTGGTGTTGACAAGGAGAGTTATTTGTCAATCGTTGTTCCCGTCTTGATGGACAAACTTCCAGAAGGAATACGGATAAACATGATTAGATTTGGTGGTGATTATCTTAACTGGGGACTAGATGAAATGATGGAGGCTTTAGCCAAGGAGGGGGAGATGCGGGAGAGCCACTTTTCGGTTTTTCGACCACAACCGTCTCAGTCGCAAGTGTCTACGCCTAGGCCAATTGAAGATCCGCATAAAGAGAAGATTGTAACAGCAAGCAGCCTGTTTACTCAGGAGCCAGTGGGCAAGAGATGCGCATTCTGTTACGAAAACCATTCTGCGGAAGATTGTGTTAATGTTAAGGGACTAAATGAACGTAAAAATTTGTTGTCTAGAGATGCAAGATGTTTTCTGTGCTTGAGTAAGGGGCACAGGGTATTTCAATGCTGTAGTATGGTAAATTGCAAATATTGTAAGGGTAAACATCATTTTTTGATATGCACTACCAGGCAATGTAAGCCCTTGGGCACTGTAAGGTCCAACGCAAGCGCACGTAAGGAAGTTCAGCAGCCTCAAGCTAGTACATGCGAGCATCCAGTCATAGGAGGGGGGCCTAAAGAACCAGTGGCAGTGAAGACGGTACTTGGATGGGTGTTGTCAGGACCAGTTTCAGGTAAGAGTGACAATTTTAATTCTGATACTCTTGTTTCCCTTGTTATTGAGCCTACTCCTTTAAGTAGCAAGGACATGCTAGATGTGAACAAAAGTATTCATAGATTTTGGGATTTGGAAACTGTTGGGGTAAGAATTGATGATGATGTACATCAGAAAGCTATAAATGACATACCCTTTAATGGGGAACGTTATTCTGTAGGCCATGTAGCAGGGCTAGAAAACCCTGCAGATTTAGGATCTAGAGGTGTTTTAGGTACTGTTTTAGGAGTGTAGAGTGTAGAGTGTAGACGTAGAACGTAAAACAGAGATTGATTAATACAATGAGAAATTGAAGATTGATGTAATTTTTCTGTTCAATATTCTGGAGAACTAGATTTAATGTTTTCATAACAATGATACAAGCATGAAATTTGGTACAACAACAAAGTTTGACAAGCTGATTAAGATCAGATGCAGACCCACTTTAAAAATGCCCCCAAAAGCTATTTTTAGATTGGGGTACCTATACCCAGTCCTTTTTGGCCTTTCTCCATATCTTTTAAACTATGCAAGATATAAATCTGAAATTTAGTTTTCTGACGTAAATTTAAATGCTAAAAAAGATGAAATGCAGGCCCCACTTCAAAAATGCACTGAAAAGATTTTTTAGGTTGGGGTTCCTGTAACCAGTCCTTTAAAAACTTCAGGACTCCAAGCAACAAGTCCCTTGAAGGGTCGCTTATTTCACATGCTGCTAAGTTTCATGAATCATGTAGAAATAGTTGTGACAAGTATCACTTCGAAAAAGCAACAAAGAAAAGACAGCTTTCTGAAAAAGAAAGGACAATATAAACTCATCCAATGGAGCAAGATCATTAGACCAAAGCGCTAACTTTTTGGAATCAAAGTGCTTCTTTTTTGTGATCAAGTTGATACGGATAAGAATCTCCGAACTGCTAGCACATTAGGGCTAGATCAGTGAATACCTGCTGCTGCAACTCAGCTTTGTGATGAAAAACTAAAGTCAAGGGGATATAGTTGCAATCGAGTCGAAATACCACATTAAATGCCTGGCAAAGTTGTGTAACAGATTGAGACAACTTAAGAATAGAAAGTGCTAGTTTTTGGTATAGCATTATCCAAGATTGTTCATTACATAATTCAATGTAAATAACTGCCAGGAAGATCGCCAGTATTCAAGCTAAGTGATATCCAAAGCCCATTTATTCTGACCATTGTACTTTATGGCGGTGATCCAGTAAATGTTCATAGCACTAGACTCGATGGGAAGCTCATGAATTACATTCCAGGACTTTTTAGATGCTTGCTCAAAGGACTCAGAAAAGGATTGCATGGTTCTTGCTAAGGCAGCAGATATAGTAAGGAAGGATATGTTCTCCAGCTTTCCAGAATTTGAAGGACATTTTGATGCAGATTATGTGAAACCGTTGGTACCAGCTAGTCTAGTGTACCTTGTTTGAATGTTGCTTGAAGGGACAAACTGTCCTGCAGATAATGAAATGGTAGAAGACACAGATATCTTCGCCCACGATATAACTCAGCTAATACGATACAATGCAACAAAACAGAAATTCAGTGGAGGAAACAAATTGGAGTGTGAAACCCTGCTTTCAGTTTATGTTGGTTTTTCGGTGTTATTGATAAGTTAGCTCATTCTGGCTTGAGTGTTTCCTCTGACAGGATAGACAACATCAAGACATGAAGTACTATGTGATAGATACAAGAGACCTGATTTAGTCTGCCCACCTTGCTTGCAACATTGCTTTTTTACTACAGCAGTGATCGATAATATTGATCATATTGCGACATCAACAACTGCAAGACGGCATCTCCACAGTACCGGGATATCACTTTTCCAGCATCCAGATAAAGCAGCTCAGTACAAACTGTCTCAGTATGACCTTGAAAGTGGAGGTCGTCATTCACAAAATGCTGAATTGCCAGAGTACTAGACTGACATTTCTCCAGTAGCTGAAGTGAAACAAAGCTGAAAGTTTCCTGGTCAGCACTTAATGAAGAGACTACAAATGCGAAGCCACGTACAAAATGCTTGTCAGCATTAATGCCTCTGATCGATGAAAATATAAATTCTTTTCCTATGGTTAAGCATACCATCAAGATAATAAGGCAGGCTGTTGATCATCTCAACCCTGGCCAGAAACAAATAATTACTGCAGATCAACCGGTCTATGCACTTGGGAAACAAGTCCAATGGCAGTTTCCAGAGCTATTTGGTGAGGACAAGTCTATTCAAAAGGGCATTCAATATGGAAATCGAAGAGAGAATTGACCTAAGTTATGACAAATGGGTAATGTACAAAAGAGATCAGTTAGTGCAATTTGAGCATTGGTATACAGCAGGGGCAGATCCAGAGAAAATGTGAAGGGCAGGCAGTGGATAATAGGGGCGCCAAAAATTTTTCAGAAACTTGTGACGAGAGTACTCTCTATACAACAATTTCCGACTCTAATTGCCAACAGAAGGTTTTCTATTCACGTTTTATAAAAATTATTCCAAATCAATTAATATAACTAAAGGCATCTATTTAAAGTTCCAATTTTAATTGGAAAATTTACTTGCTGAAAATTGATCTTCGATTTTTCTTGGCATAGCATTTTAAAACTACATTTGTTGTTGGAAGCATGTTCCTGTAGACTTGTAGAAGTACAAGGCTTTCCATTCGCTGCTGCGTCATTGTGGCTTGAACTGCTGTTAAGGTACTCTGCACTTTCAAAAAAAATTGCTCTCCTTCCATCGTAGTGACTGGCATTGTAGACAAGATTCGCAGGAGTTTCTTTATGTTTCCAAAAGAGTCACTGCATTTTTCATAAACACAAACTGCCAACTTTATTTTAGCAGCCTCCTCCGGATTGTGTTTCCATCTGAAGATAGACAAATTGCCTTTACTAATCAAGTTCACTTTGACGAAAATAGGAATGAGCTACAAGCCCCTTATAATTAGCTTGATTAAGGTTATGTTTGCCAATGATTGATTATCAAATTGAATCAACATAACAATCATGAAATATTATCAAACGTTTTTCTAGTTCTTCTGTATTGATTTTTCACGAAAAAAATTTAATCATTAAAAACAATTTTTGCACATTGGCAAGAGCACACATTTTAGGGCTGGGCAGCTTTTCAAATGATTCTTTGGCGTTAGTTTCCTTGGAACTTTCAAAGGGGGGACAATAATCAAGCCTTGGATTCACTAACTATGTAACGGAGCCACTGACTTGACGTTTGGAAGCAAATACCAAAATATATAATTACAGCATTCTCCACCTCTGAATTCTGCATCTAAAGTCACTTCATCTGACAAGAACATCTCGTATTCTCAATGGCAGGTAAGAGCTCCTCACAGGTTACATTGGCAAGAAGGCAGGAATTAAAGTATACAATTTCATGGACAGCCTTTTTTGTTTTCCAAACCGTGACTTCATGTCCTGCAAAACATGGTCTATCATCGAAAAAAAGGTTTACCTTGAAATAATCCTCAGCTCAACCATCGGCGAGTGCATTCTCTCTGTGTTGGGATCTTTTGGGTGCACGTGGCTTAGCCTCTTGGATTCCGAGCAGTGCTACCCTTTCCAACACTTTCTCATAAAGAGATGAGGCTTTATGTACATTATCACTTTGATCTCTATGATCCTGACAACATTGTCGATTTCTTGAAGAGCTTTGGCTAGGTCTTTCCCTACCGATTGCAGGCTTTTGCTTAAAACAATTAAATGACCTGACATTTATGCCAAAACTTCAAGTGCAACGAGAAATTCAAACTCAGATATACTTTTCTGAAGGATTATGGCATCTACTGCAGACGTTTTATCGTCCCAATCTTGAATAGCATCAATAGCAGCAAATCATTTCTTGGTCAGAGCTGTTTGCCTTTTCATGATCAAAGTTTATTGCAAGGTATGTTTTCTTACTTGGTTGCTCAGTGATGGGATTACTCTCAAATTTCATTGCCTTTTTGGGATTGTTTCTTCAAAAGCAGGTGTAAACTCATCACTGCCAATTTTAATTTAACCTTCTAATGAGAAAGAATAATCACTGCTACTACACAAATATTTAGTTATTCTGTTGTATTCTTTGCCAATCTCTTCTTTATATCTTTGTAAATTAAATATCTTTTTTTGAGCCAGGCATGAACATTGCCTTCTGACCATCCTCATATCCTTCTGTTCATAGCCTTCTTCCTCGTTGTACAAATTTTGATGGAATGCTTTTCACTTTTCTATACATTTCTCCTTTAAAATAAAATATGTTGTGTTTAGTTTGATTTTCAGGGCTAAGCGTTTTCCTCTCTTTGCCTCAAGCATTCTTGCTTTGCTATTCCATTCCATAAGACTCACCACTTCTTCATTTCTAACAGTCTTTGATTTGCTGTTCTTGCCTTTAACTTTCAATGTTCACTCTTTTCCCTTATTTCCTTTGTAATCATCAAAGCATTTGACAACAATAGAATTCTTAGTATCATTCTTAGCAGCTGTGGTAGCTAAAAAACAATTTGTGCCTTCAATACAGGTTACCCTAGCAATGCCATTCTTGAAAAAAGTTGTACATTAAATTTTTCCTTTAATTTGATATGGAGAGGGGGAGAGATTTGACTGAAATTTGGATAGGGATGTCCAATCAAAGCCCCCAAAATCTACCCATTCTTTATTTTCATAAAAATATGCTTTTATGTACCTAATAATCATCCCCAGACTTAAGATTTTTGCGTTTTTCCCAATCTGCTTCTCTTATTCTAACCCTCCTATTATTAATTTTCAACTTTTAAGAATGTTTAGCTATCCCAATGAGCATGATCTAGATAATTTACACACATAGTAAAACAATTTTAACCCACCTTTCCCACATTTATGACAAAATTTCGATTCTGAGTCATTCTATGCCAATTCAACAAGCTATGACACCCATCATCTCAAAATTGCCTCAAATTTCTTTAGTGTTCAGATGTAATAAATTTATGAAAAAATCCAAACGTTCAGCTTGAAATTGCAATTGTTTGCTGAGATATTCATATTTAAAATTCCTCAATTTTTCTGCCAAATTTGCTATGGCGGCCATTTTGAATTTCGTGTCTGCCAAACACTTCGGATTAATTCCTTTATGGACAATTCATTGATTTATCAATCCAAATACAACTCTGCACATACATTATAGGGTATTTGGTTATCTCAGAAATATCAATACTATTCTCTTAAATAATTCCCTTATGCCCCTTGAGAGCCGTTAAGTTTTTCCCCCTAGAATCAGGATTTTCTGACTCAGCATAACGGCTCTTATTTTGATTCCATATATTTTGATTCCATATATAGTTTTATGCCCTCAAATTTTTGCAGGCATATTTGCTATTATTTGAGTTTTAACATATTAAAAAACTGGGATGGTATTCTGCTCTGTTTTTCATTCATTCATCACCAACTTTTGTGAATAAATCTGTTCATAATTGAGGTAGTTAAGACTTTGAATCGTGTAAGGAGTTTGATGTTTTCCATTGTGATATCAAAATAGGTTCAGAAATTTATTCAGTGAACCTGTTTCACAATCTTACCACAAATGAGATGTCAAGATTGTCAAGCTTTGCAAACAGAGAGCTGCAAGTACAAGTGTTAATAAAGCCCATATATGTTATTTGTCAACCAGAAATACTAAATTTTAGATCAAGATAATAGTTCAAAAAATATGTATCAATGTTACAAATGTTACAATGTTTTATATTTATTTATTTTTGCTTGGATCAAAAGGTGCTCATTATCTCTAAAATAGTATTGGTGTCCAGGTGAAGTTGTAGGGGCCTTAATAACACATACAACGTTTGTTACTGGTACGAAGCACTTATCTTCTCATCTAGGCCAATGGAAAGATTTTAATGGAAAGGCTGGGTGCAAAAACTTTACTTCAATATCACCATTTGTTTCATCAATGTAGCATGCTATAACAATCCACACATGGTCATCGTAGTAACTGATGAGAAAGTCAGAATCTTTAACATTTTCTTTTCCTTTGTGCTTTGATAGTGTAGCTCCTAAAATCAAGTAATACTTTATTTCATACTCTTGATCACTGGCTCTATAGGCATGCTGACTTGCATCTGCAAATCTATGTAGCCAACAATTTCTGACCTTCTCAGCATCCAAGTGATACCAGCAACGTGGTAAGGTTATCTTTTCAACAGTTTTCAAATCATCAAAAGTTTTCTCCAACTTATCTTCTTATCTTCTGGAAGCTCCCCATCCCAGTCATATTTCTTGAATCCAATGAACAACTAAATATCTTTCTCTTTGTGATCTTTTCACCTTCCACTTCACTCAGGTCGAACTCAAAAGTGTCATTCAAAGTGTCCCATACCATGCCTCGAACATTTGTTCTATCTTCCAATATTCCAATAATTTGCTACCTAGCGTTTCTTTAGCGTGAGTTTCTTCACTCTCTTTAGTTCCTGGAACTTGAGAATCATGCTTACAGAATTCTTCTACCAAATATAAATTACTACTCTTCCATTTTCTGAGGCTAAAACCTCCTTTTTTCATTCTTTCGACAGCTTTCTTGCATCAATTAAAGTACACTTACGTTAAAAAAGTATTGGGACACCCTTCCAAACTTCGAAGACATTTTATGCAACAAATTCGGAAAGACTTTTTTAAAATCTTTCTCATTAAAAAAGTACGGCAGTTATTTCCATGAAATTTTCACAAGACATTGTTGATATTTTGAAGCCTTTTATGTACGCCAAAAAATTAAAAATTTATCTACCATAAAATTTCTATAGGTCTCGAGACGAAAACATGGAAGCTCTGAAAACTCAAGAACTGAGTTAAGAGAAGCGCTTACAAAGTGCTTTCTACTATAATAAAGTAAATGGATTTTGCGATATTGCATCAATTCTCGGCTGCTCAATGAGTGCAGCTTTTCTGGTGTGTAAAAAGTTTTTCTGTACAAGAACAGAAAAAAATTTACCAAGGGTTTGCAGACCAAAGAAGTTTACGACGCCGAGGGACAACAATTCTTTACTGAGGGAACTGCGAAGTAATAGGTTTGAATCCTTACCAGACATCGTGTTGTCATGTAAAAAGAAGCTAAATAATGGAACATAAGCAAAAACATGGCTATAAAGTTATGAAAAAAACCAATTTTCCAGCGTTATAAGAAAAACAAATGCTCTCTCAAAGTTAAAATTAATCATCGACGATGAGTTCAATGGCTTCTCCTTGAATGTTACGCAATTTTAAAAGTAGCTTGAATAAATGCAATAATTTAATAAATTTGTAGCATTTTCGTCGATGAAGTAAACTTTTTTTGAAGCTTGAAAGTTTGATTTTATAATTTCTTTAATAATTTCTTTTGTTATGCAAACGTGAAATTAAAAAGTTGTATTTGTTTGGACAGCTCTAAAATTTTTGGAAGGTCATGTGACTTTGCCATTGTTAGGCCATTCAGCCCTTCTGCATATTTTGCTGTTTATAATCAGGAAAATCGAAAGAATCCTGTGTTTTCTTGGTTATTCTTCATAAGTTGAAGCATTTTGTTAACTTTTTATTCCATTTTGGGGAAACTTGGGCCTAGATTATTTGTAGAAAGACTGCCTAAATCTGAAAAAGTTTCCGTTGCAAAACCGAATCCAAGGGAACGCCATAATTCGTCCCAATACTTTTTGAACGTAAGTGTATAAAATTCTTGCATCAATTAAATTTGAAGCTCCGGACACCAAATTGTCTACATAGAAATTATCAACAAGTTTCTAGTAAAATCTGGGTCATCTTCCTTATATTTGTTGATATGGAATGTTAATATAACATTCAAAAGAAATGGAGATGAGTTTACCCCAAAGACAAACTTCATCTCTTAAAGTGAGAAACTTCAACAGGAGAATAATCTTTATGAATATCCCTGACCCATAAAAATCTCAAAACATCTTTATCTCATTGATCTGATTCAACATTCAAAAAGGATTTTCAGTATCTGCTATCATAGGTACTCTAAACTTCCTAAACCTTCACAATATATCAAATAACAAAGGTGTGAGTGATGGGCCTACATGCAAATAATTATTAAGCGAGGTACCTGTGTATCCTTCTTTTCTTACTTTTGTAGTCTCTGCATTCTCTCAAACAACGCTTGATGCAGTAAATAATGTAAACAATGAAATCATTACCAATTAAAACATCTCTATCTGATTGATCTATTTCAACATTCAAAAAGGCTTTACAATATCTGCTATCATAGGTATCCTAAACTCTCTAAACCTTAACAACATCTTTCAGACTCTCATTACCTCTGGTGGAACCAAACGTAGTAATTCCTAAGCGCTCTTGCTTAATAGGGCTCAATCCTAAGCGATCAACAATGTCCTTCATAACGAAGGTCCTATAGCTAGCTGTATCAAAAAGCACAGATGGCCTAACAACTGTCTGAAATGCAACACTCCCCCCGTTACCTACATTTTTTGCGCAAGGAGTTGTCCTAGCATGAGGGGTGGGTACTGACAGCACAAAAAACTCAGATCTTACTTTATCTACTTTACTGTTATCACATAAAGACAAAAGGTGCTTTTGTTTCCAGTTGAAACAAACAAGATTCAAGCGACAATCTATACATTTATGCTTTCTTCTTAAGCATCAAAAACATTTACCATACTTCATTACAAGTTTCTTACGTTCTCTAACATCAGTTACAATTTTACAGTCATTTTCTTCGTGATTCCCACGACAAAAAGTAAAAAAAGCCTTTTTCCTTGAAATTCAGATTGTTCTGCAGCATGCAAAGCACTTCCGCTCGTTAGGTTTTTCCCTGCAAACCTTGATTTGTCATCAATGTCTTGCCCTTTCTTCTTCTTCTAATATGGGCTGGTTTTGTTTCCTTATTTCTTGTTTATCTTTAAATGCTCCGAGAAAGTCGTCCATGGCCAAGTCTTCTTGCTTCCTAGCACCCTTAATCCTATTCAAATGAACAACATCTGGTATTTCAAATGAACAACAAACCAGAGCAGCAGAACTATACGAAGATTGATAATTTGCTATTACATCCTGATTACACAACAATGTTTTTACCATACCTGGTACATCAATTTGTTTAGTGTTTTGGGCATGAGTATGCTCAAAGAAAGTGAGCTCAGCCTGTGCCAAAACTTGCTCTGCATTGTTTCTAACTTTCCAAAGACGACCCCTATTTACACTGTCGACAAATGTTTGAGAGCTGGTAGATTCATTAGTTTTTCCAGCATGTAGAAATGAAATGCATTGTCGGGCAGTGGGTGAGTGTTGATTTTTGGTAAATTGTATTTTGCTATTGAGTCTAGACAGTACATATCCACCAAAGTACTGTAATGCACATTTTCATTTTAGTCAGAACCGTCTTTACAGGTATCTCTGATTTTTCTTTTTCCCTAGAGTATCCAACAATCTTATCTGCAATCCTTGTAGATAAAAGTGTTGATCCTTGGCTAGAAAATTCTGAAAACAGAATCCTAAAACGAGGGATAACAACTGCATAAAAACTTGGGTTAAATTGTCCAGGCAGAAAGCCCGATCGTCGTTCCACCAAGCAGTTTTAGAATCCATCTACATAAGCACGAAAAAACCGCTACTGTGTAGACAAAAGGAGTTCGTTTTCACCTTAGGACTCCATTGGTAACATTCTAATAGGCAAGCGGCACTGATTGGTCAACCTTCACAGTCATGTGCTCGTGTTTCTGATTGGCCTATTTCGATCCACAACTGGGTATATATATTTCTTAGCGTAGAGTTTTCGATCTATGTTCTGACGTTTTAAACTCTGAAGAGTGTCAGACGAAAAGCTTTAGTTTACTAAATGTTTGCTTTTTTCAAAGCCATTTACAAGTTTTGTACCACCAAAAGATTGTTTCTCTTGAAGCCTGCTGAATCCTCGATCTCTTTGCTGATAGGGTCAACATCTTCGGTTTCAGATTCAGTTACTTTGTCTGCTGTCAGTTCCAAAACCTTTTGATCTAAGACCTTTGATGTCTCTCTTTTCTCTTTATACTGAATTTCCATCTGCTTCAGCTCCTTTTCATCGCCCTTGCACTCGTCAATTTTTCCAACACATGCTTGATGACCTCTTCTTATTTTCTTCAGTTTTCCGATTTCCATTGTCTCTTCCTTTAACTATCCCTGGATTGGTTAACCACGATGTAGAAATTATCTAGTGCACCAACACCAGAACTATCTGCTGGTTCAGAGATTTAATGTTAAAGTGCCAAGAGAACACTAAAGGCACTGTCGATCATAAATGGTCAAAGAAATTTGTTAAATAGAAGTTTTTGTAGTAAAATAAAATTAATGTGTACTGTATACATTAAAATTGAAAAGATAAATGTTTTGCAGTATTAGAAGTGGTTACTTCTTTTTGCGTCTTTTTCCAATAGCTCTGTATTGTTTACGTATTTTCCAACCATTTAACCATTTTCCAACAACAGAATATGATTGTAAAAAGGATTTCTTTTTAGGAAATGCTCAGTAGTGTTTCCGAAATTTAGACAATCAAAGGATTTGTCCATCGTTGAACAGAACTTACCTGTTGCAGGAACTTCAGGGGGGGGGGGGTGAATTTATCCAAGCAGACTGCAACTGTATCACTTAAAACCTGAGCAGCAAGATGAACCCTCATGACATATGGTGTTAAATTAAAGTGATCACTGGTTGACTTGGAAAGCATCTTCAGGACACTGTCCAAGTCATCAAAATAGAACAGGGAATTATAAAAGCAAAGGATGTGCAAGGCATCATTCTATAAGAGATGCGTTGTATGACCAATTATGGACGGTTTTTGTCAAATTAAGAACATCAGCAAAGAAATTAATTCAGCGTTCATCTTTACTGAAAAGATTCTTGGTACGATAAATAACCTTGTTACAACTGTCACCATTAAAAGAGTTTTTAATTTGAAGATGCTCAAGCAGCAGTGGCGGCTTTGACTTTCAAATTGATATTTTGGAGAATGTTTACTGCTTCCCAGTGGATGGTGCACCAGATTTGATAAGGTGGGGCACCAGTGGTAGCTTATATTGCAAGACTGGAAGAAAGAGGATTGACAATACTTTTGATGAGAAAGACAAGGACATGTGTGGCAAGCTGTTGAACATCTTGCAGAGTGGCAAAATTCATATCAATGTCACCAAGATCATCAAAGCCAATAACCTCACTAGTATCCTTGTCTCAAACCAAATCTTCTTAGATCTTCATTTCATCAAATAAAATACTGAAAAATCTTTCAGCAGGAGAAAATTTCCTTGTCTTTATAGACAAATCATTAATATTGTCAGGATTGAATCCTCTTCTTGGACTATTATAATTCTTTTAGTCTCTTAGTGATCTTAGATTTGGTAACACTAAAATTTCAGAAACAGTTTTGCTGTCATAGCGAAGATCAGAATAAGCAGAGTAAGATTTTGAGTCAAGAAAAAGACAAAATTTGCTGACCATTGGATGATATCTAATGCTGCTGGATTTGGACTCACCTATATGATTATGTAGTTCCTCCCAAAAAAGTTTCATGAAAATTAGCACAATTTTTTATCACTGAACAAGAAAATCAGATCTTTGCTGTTTTGAGGATCAGCCGGCTTGATTTTATTTGCCAAGGGCTGTCTCATGTCTTCAATTTGTTGCTCAGGTTGCTTGCATTCAAAACGGTTCTGTTGCAAAGTTAGCTTTATTCTTTCAGGGGCTATTATATAATAGGAGCAAACAGCTTAGCAGGCTCATTTAATCGACTTTCTTTTCGTCTGCTTTCATAGATAAAATATGCACCCTGAACAAGGCAAGAAGAGCATTGTATTTACCTAATAAAAGGAGAGAACAGTTTCCACATCGTAAAAATTCATCTTGAAGAAATCTTTTTTGGGGAGATCTTTGTTGATATTGAAGATATGAGATTTTTCTTGGGATCACATGCCTTTGAATGCTTGCAGTGGCTTTATGATCAGGTACATAAATTCCTTCGCATTATAAAGATGGCTCAATTTCTTGAATAAGATTGGACATGGTGATATTTGTAAAGATCCTTCATATTCTCTATACAAATCATGGTCATCAGTTAGGATCCAGCCAAAAATTTCGCAAAAAACATTATCAGAAAGCTCCACAAACATTTATATATTTAGAAAGCAAATGACCTCAATGTTGAACTGAGGTTTCTGAGAACGGAGACCTATCAATGTGCCAAGAATCTCCGAACTTTAGCTTTGAAATGCATGCCTGAAATTCGGGAAAGCTCTATTAAACCGCCATAGGAACTGAAAATGATGAGACTGCTGAAGATCTGTTTTCTTCTTTTTTCTTGATAGCTGTTGTTGATAGCAATATCATTACCCCCATTGGAAAATTCCTTCAAAAGGTATGGTAAGAGAGGGTAGGCAGGATCTCCTAAAAGACACACAGGAACACTTTCTTCACCAACAACAATCACTTTTGGACAAGATGGAATGGTGCCATCTTGACAAAATCCTAGCATCATGCACAGATCATGGCCATTTAACCACAACATCTATAAAGCAATGGCGAAAGCCACATGTTGCCTGAACATTTATTGAATAGCGATTTTTTTTATGTAGTCAGTCGGATTTTGTGAAGGCTTTCTTATGAAAATATGAGGTCCGTCAACAGCTCCAATGCATTGTGGAAAACCATGGTCCCTGTAAAAATTTTTGGTCAAGAATTCAACTTGATCAGCAGTTGTTGGCAACTTTATGTATTTTGGACCAAGTTGGTTTGTTATCACTGTGCACACCCTCCTCAAGACAACTGAAACTGTTGCTCTTGCAATTCCGAAGGCATTGGCGCATATCCTATACCTTCCTTTGTCTGCTAGTTGGTAGAGGGCAACAGCAAGTTGTTCTTCAACTGATAAGGATTTGCGCATATTAGTTCTCTGTTTCGTCAAGTAAGGTCTTATTTCATCGCACAATTGCATAAAGCTTTTTTTAGACATTCAAAAGTTCTCTCACCATTCCTCTGGCACAAGAATGTTGTCAACGATATTTTGCCACCAAGCTGCAGTTCAACCAGGCCTTGTCCAAAATCTTTGTTGCTTTCTGGCAGGGCAACTCAATTTGGTTTTCATCAAAGGATTTGTGCCATCAAGATCGTAAGTATTAAATATCTGGGCCAATAGGCGACGCTGCCTCAATCTATGCCTTCAACAGCATACTGCCTTGTAACTTACAGATTTTCTGGAGAATTTCCTTAAAGAGGAAATGAAACAAATTTTTTTATGCGTTTAATCGATTTCTCCATCCACAATTGTACAGGAAAAATAATTCGCATTAGCTATTTCAAGAAATAAGACTATTGAAAATAAACTTAAACACCGCTAAACTGACAATAATTTTTCAATAAAAAGAGGCATAGGGGGACTAGACACTAGAGAGCTGTGACGTAAAGTTATGGACACGAGGCGCGCATGTTCATAATTTGAGGACAAATTTTCTAGCTGAGTGGGCGATCGTATCTTGTTGAATTTCTATTTTCACCATGTCGGACGAAAGTGACACTAGTTTAGAAGTTTCCGAAGAAGAAGAGGGAGCAGTTGCTGTTTACGGTGTTCAGCAGACACAGAATCAAGTACCGACGAGGATGACCTAGGCCACGATCATGACGGCCTAACCCCGGCAGTTTTGCGAGAGCGATACGAACAAAATACAGAAGTTAGTTCATGGTAAGTTTAATTCCATAAATGACGAATATATGTTTAAAACCCGTTTTCTTTAATTTCAATGATGTATAAATACTGTAGGCATCAACGGAAATAATTAGCACACATCGCGATAGTGCCTAGGCCCGGAGGGTCGCACCATCGTAAACTTAACTGATGATGACTATGGCATTATGTCTTATTTTTTGCAGGTGTAGATGTGGAAAATGTAAAATTGAACATCTTGTTGGTGCTTTGGAGTACAGATGCTGCTTTGAGGTCAATGAAGCACAGGGTAAACTTGTATTTGACGGAAGCATTGAACAAATATCATGCATTACACAACATGATGATTTCATTGCCATGTCAAATACAACTGTGCTTCAGAATGTTGGCCCACTGCTTAGGGACAGACAAGGAAGGAAGTATCGCAGGAAGGCAGGGCTACACGAGTGAGTAACAAAATAAAATTATCTGAAAGAAATTAAGCATACCTTTTTATAAACATGAAATATATTATATATATACAATCTAGTGAAGCAAGTTATGTATACCATTGATAGTTTTAACAGGAAATAGTTTTGACAATTTTAACAAGTGCTTTCATTTTCATCAGATATTTGAGAGCAGTATCATATCGTTGGTTGGCACGATGGTTGTTTGGCTACATGGGCTGGGAAAATTCCAGACCCCTTCCTGCTTGCATCTATCATGCCATTCGTGAAAAGTTTGCTAGTGGAACTACTAAAGGCTATAAAGATTCAGAAAAAAGAAATTAAAGGTTTGTTAAAACTATGTATTTTGATAAATCTTTCATACTCTTAGCAAAGTATAGGGTGTTCTTCAAAATGTGTTGAAATATCATTTGACTTGATTAATTTTTAAATTGCATCGTGTATCCTTGTTGTCTTAGGAACAAAAAAGTAGATATTTAGAAATCTATCAGAAGGCTTAAATAAAAAATCAATCCAAATAAGGGGCAGGAATTCTTAGGGTGACCTTTTCTTGGATTCCCACAATTTTTACATTTTGGTGTTTTTCTACCCACAACAGGGGTCATTGCTGCTGTTTTCTGCTCCTCCAACATTGCTTCTTGCTCCTCCGCTACAATGCATAAAAAGCTGAATTTAACATACATTGCAATCATTTGGTTTTTTAAATTATATTTTGGCATAAAAATATTACATAGACTATGCATGTGATGACAAGGTCATTATAAATCAATAATAAAACAAAGAATAGTTTTTCATAATTTTTTCATAAAACAAAGAACAGTTTTTCATAGTACAGCTACAGAGACTGCAGAAAATAGAGGTAGAGGCTCAGGGGTAGAGGCTCAATCTCATATCAGATGGAAAACAAAGTCAAAAGGCATTTTGTGATGTACCTTGGGGGTAAAGTGTAACCATGTCTTTTGACTGTCTCTCTTTGAAATGCTGAATGGCTTCCTGCTTTCTTTTGCGATTTGGAAATTGATCCAAAAGTGAGCCAGGATTCTTTCTTTCATATCTGTTGCTGATGGTTGCTAGGTTGGTCTTTGTTTCATACAGCAGCACATCCATGATATCCTGAACATATCCTGTTAAAAACCAAAAACATTTTATGGTATTTTGAAAAACTAGTCAAATTAGATTGAATAATGTGTGAAATGTATACCACACTCACCATAAGTAGGCATAACAGGTATCTTTCTCACAATTTCTTCACCTAGTTTATATTTGGGATAAGAAACTTTGAAGTAGTCGTCTCCTGTGTTTGATGTCATCTGTTTTCTTTTAAGGTTTTCATTGAAATGCAGTGTTGCCAATGCATGTCTAGAAAAAATGATATTCAAATTTTGTTCAAACTTTGCACCTTTAATCTCTATTTAAATATTCTTGTTGACTCCCCTTATAATAACGTAATTGAGGGTAACATGTATCTTGGCTAACTGAATAAAAAGTCAAAATTATATTTATATATGGACAACATGTTTAACTTTTCACTACAGGCCTTTCCAAAATATTCCATTATTTTAATTATGTTTGAAAATAGTTGTAAATAGCTTTGCTCTTTGCAAGAATCTCAGTGCCAAACTTTTACCTTACATTCGTTCCCATCCAGGAGAAATGCAACATTTTTGGGTGCCATTGATTAAGAGTTGAATGAAAACTCTCAAGACAACTGGTTTGGTCATTGGATGATAGCATCTTAACTGCACCGCAAAGTTTTGGATCAGATACAATTGCCTTCAGTTTGTCAAATGGCGCTGTACCTGTAAAGTATATATGGAAAAGTGAGAAAGAAAATCTACCTGTTTTCCACAAACTAGTGTTATTGAAACAAAATGTCAACAAAAAGGAATGATGTATAATTACCTATTTTGATCCATTTTCTTCTTTCAGTAATTGGTTCATGGACACAATTTTTAAATAGGGGGTCTTCGTGATTCCTGTGCTTATTTGCAACATGGTTAGTAAATGATTTCCATTTTGCCAAAACAAGGTCTCCGAATCCAACTTGAGTTGAGGTTGCACACCAGTAAAGGTGATTTCGAATCCCTTTCATCCACAGAAGAAGTATCTCACATCCCTTCTCTTTCCCGCTACTTCTTACCCTTTTCATAATTGATTTCACCACATGCCATAAGTCGAAATAATGTTTTGTTTGAGGCTGGTTCTCACGTATCCATTTTGTGATTCCGTAGTGTCTATCCGATATAAATATTGGTACATATATACAAAAAGATGATAAAAAACTAAACGATCTCTTTACTCCTTCCAGTTCCATTTGATTGCTACCCTTTGTTTCATTTGCCTTTAGGAAGGAAGAAAAAACACTTGTAAGATTGGCACTAAAGAGATGATTTCAAATGGGCTCAGGGGGATAGAACTCAAGGAAATCATGAATTCATCATAATTTCAATTGATTTTCAGGCATTAACTTAGCATGTAAGTGTTAAATTTTCTAAATTTTGATAGATTTATCAAGAGAAAAGAACTGGAATTGTGGTAATGTGCAAAGCTCATCCTGTCAGAACCCATAGAGCCCACCTTGATAATTTTTAGAATTGTCCCCTGACACATAAATTAGTAAAGTTTCATATTTTTCTGTAGTTTTATTTCAACAGTTGAATAAAATAGATTTTACTGTATAAATAATTTATATCATTTTTGTTAACTATGGAACCTTACCTGAACAATTTCAAAATGAACAATTTTCATCAATGTACAGCAAAGCATGGTATAGGCACCATATTTTGCACTATGGCCCATCGAGTCGAATCGACCATCACCACACCAAACTAGATCCTCTCTATTGGTAAGCTCACTCACCAGTTTTGAACGATAGACTTCCCAATGTCTTAGAACAGATGGAAAAGGGAACTTCTGTTGATGATAGTAGTAGGTTCTAGCCGTATATGCTGATAATCCCTTGTGCCGAAAAACCAGAAGTATCTTGCTTATGGAGGCACCTGCCATAAGGCTTCCAAAACTTAGCAACAAATTGCCTGCTGGAAAACCGCCCTTCATCGTTGGTTGGGACTTCCAGGTGAATGCATTTTCTCCACATGCCGTACAATCCTGCCTTACTGTCACCATGGTTCCATTCTTTTTCATTGATACAGATGGATGATCAGCTCTACATCGGAAACAGAACATACTAAACAGGTTGAATAGCAGCGAGTAAAATACAATGAACTTTGGTTCACTCCCGACAGTGTAGGTTGCATCATTGCTGGAAAGTAAAATAGCATTTGTCAGATGGGTGTGAAATTTCAGCAGGAGTAAATAACTTTTCTTTTACTAATATACTATTTCTTTCCAAAAAAGTTATTTTACTTGTTTTAATAAATGACATATGATAAATGAATGAATACACTATAAAGAGGGATCAATATTACACATATATTCCTTCCGTATGATTTTCTTTTGTTTACAAGTTCAACAAGTTGTCAAATTTCCCCAATCGAATATAACAGTATGGTGGAGAATTTCGTTCATACCTTTTCTGTCATATTATTTCACTTTCAATTAAAAATTTGATTATACAATGATGTCATCATGATAGTTTTACCTAATGTTCCCTCTTGTTTCATTGGTTACTTTTTCATCATCATCATTTTCATCACTGTCTATTTCTTCCTCATTTACAAATTCTTCGTCGCTGTCTTCAGATTCATCTTCAGCTCCTACTGGATTCCACTCATCATCATTTTCAGCGAAACTTTTGCAGGAATCAGAATCACTGTCTGTCTCTTCAACGTCCATGTTATTTACGAGCTTAGTTGGCTGTCCTTGTTTTGACTCTCTGAATTTCTTAACTTTGCGTTTTAGATAATTGATTGCCTACAAACAAAGCGTCAATGAGAATGGGTTACAAAAATAAATTTATATGGAAATGAGATGGAATTGAAATTTGGCATATCGGCAAATATTATTATGTACCGTGAACTTACATTCTTTTGACTTGTTAATTTCCTTTTCTGTTTTATTATTTTCAGATTTTGGCGATTCACTCTTCGGTTCAAATTTTTCAATCTTGATGTTTTCACCTTGCAATCTTGACAGGATAGACTTGACACATCTACAAATGGAGTTGCTTCCATGCTGGTTTCTGTAAAGACTGTCTGCGATTTATCAGTTTTAGAAGATGTTGCTTCGTCGAATAATGGCTCTTCAAATAGGTCCGTTTGTGTATCCGCTACAGAAACTACATTCATTGCATCTCTTACACCCTGAAAAACAGAATGTGAATTTGAGCTACAACATTTATGGAATCCAGGGGCGTTGCCAAGGGGGTTCGGTAGGTGTGGTACCCCCTCCCCCCCCCAACACTGAGGATTTTTGCCGGAAAAAGCAATTTTGTACTCTTCCTGTAACCTTTTTGCAACAATTGTAACTTATTCACATTTCTGTAGTAGTTGAACTTTCAAAGTATGGCATTAAAGTATGAACTTTGAAACAGAAAAACAACATATAAAGGTATTCATTTTTTTACCACAACCTTAATGAGTGAGATACGCCCTTTTTGTTGGCAAAAGTTACTTCTTTAACCCTCCAAAAAATTTTTTTGGCTCCACCCCGGATGCAATCGATAAAATTTGATAAATGTTTTATATGCACACATATATTTTGTAAAGCTTCAAATTGGAAGGGCCCGACTTTTGTAGAAGATACAAAATATTGTTTTTTTAATTGCAATGCCAACATTCTAAAAAAAGTCGTCACAATTAACACCAATAGTTTGTTATGAAAACTTTTATCACGTGGCGATTTTGATAAAACCAATTGTTTTGTGTAAACGGACAAGAAGTGGCGAGTTCTGTTAACTTTTTATTCTGTTGTACCCAATCTACTAATTTTAAGGGGGAAGGTTTAAACGCGAGCTCCACATTTAAACCAAGATATATACGTTTGAAAGGGGCCTCAACAAACAGAGATATATATTGTAGTTGACCTTGTCATTTTATGTATCGTATCTTTTGCTTTATATAAACGTTAATTAAAGGAATATATTGAAAAATGAAGTAGACAAAGAAAATGAAATCTTACCTTTCTTCTTTCCCGTTTAGACTGAGACGTTGAATTTCCTTCATTTCCAGTTGAAGCCACGTATACTGTCGGAACAGCATCTTGCTGTAAAAACCTTTTTGTTTTTGAAGTGTCGTACCCCTCTAGTAGACTAGCTACGCTCCTTGTGTAGCAACCTGGTTCAAAATGATCTGAGCAGAGGACGGGGTTTGAAAATTCTCTTGGGTCAAAATTGGGCCTACGCTTTCTAACAAATTTAGTCCACTGCCGGCGTACAGCAGGGTCCTTTGGAAAACGATGGATGCTTATACCCTTAGTATAACTGTCATTACAACAGCTTTTATTGTCTAAAGTGCCTGCAACACATCGTAGACCACCACGAACCTTAGTTTTGTTACCTGACTCCATAGCTAATCTTTAGTTTCAGTACGTAGAAACGGGATGTAAATATTGCGAAACACCGCACGTGTCCATAACTTTACGTCACAACATTCAAAACGAGACTAGTTAAACAGCGAGCGGTTGGTGCCACTTTTTCGTTGAAAAACTGAAGTCAGTATCGCCCTCGTAGTTTAGCCGAAAATTCTCTAAATACATTGAACTTTTGGATTATAAGGTAATTTATTCTGGGGATTCAGGACTTAACAAAAAAAAATTGGTTTCATTTCCTCTTTAAAACAGCAGAGATGTACAGGAAATACTGAATTTATAACACAAAAAACATAAGGACAATTTATTTCACTCACCATTGACTCAAAGTATTGTTGTATTCCATCTTCGTCCTCGCCCTGTCATGAAAGCTTCGAGCCATGCCAGCTTTGCCTGGTTCCGTGTCTGAATTATTCGCAGAAAAAAGACTGGTTCGTTCTTTATAGGCAAAAATAGCCCATAAGCAGCACCTAAAAACTATTCCCCTTCACTTTCGTCAAAAGCTGACGCCCTTGAGCTTGAATATTTGCCGTGAGACATGTTCAGAAACTCGCAAGTAAAACTCCACCGTATAATTTCTTGTTAGTTAGCAATCTAAATTTTCACTAACACAACCACTTTACGTCACTTCCTGTCAAACTCGACCCAATCCCTTGTGACAGAATTTGAAGGAAAAAGTCGACCTTGAAACAGCTGCAATAACGAAAGTGTTTGTTTTTCAAAAATTTTATGGTCATTTTCGTGATCAGCATACTCGATTACGTCTTGGGGGCGAATAAAAAATTTCGTGTCATATGCATTTTAAGTATCTCAATTTGTTTTCAAAACTGTATAAATTAACTGTTTAAATCTGTTTGTGTTGTTAAAACAAAAGGATTATTTTTTCAGTTTCTTTCATTATACACTCATTTGGGTAGGTAATTCTATGCCTAAATCTACTATATATTTCTTTCAGGCTGGAGATTTGATACTTGCAGACAAGGGATTTGTCATCCATGATTTGCTCCCAAAGAAAGTTTTTTTTAAATCTACCAGCATTTTTGAGTAGCAAAACACAATTTACAGTTGAAGAAGCTGTATATTCAAGAAAAATTGCCAGTTGCAGGATCAACGTAGAGAGGGCAATTGAAAGGTTGCGAAACTACAAGATCCTTCGGTATATGGGTGCCCATTTGTGTCCATTTGCAGACAAAATTGTGCAAGTCTGTGCAGCTTTGGTGGATTTGCAAACACCTATCATTGCTGGAATTTTTCAAGAATGTAATGAAAATGCAAGAAGTGAAACACACGTTGAAAAGTAAATGTATGTTAAGTCTGTATGTAGAGCCTGTATCATACATATATTATCTTACATTTTTATAAATCATATCATAATATCTGCAGATGTTTGAATGATATCTACAATATTGCAACTTATTTCAATTTTTAACAAGCCCCTTCCCCCATCAAAATTCAGGCAAAGCAGTGCAACCCCCTTGTTTCAAAGATTGATTTTGTGTGATATCATCTACATCCAGTTCTAAATATTCATGAAAAGTTCCTTTAGTCTAAAAAAACTAAGGTAAAAAAATCCAAACATTAAAGCTGATAATTGAGATCAATCCCTTCTTCAATATTCTAAGTTATAATCTGCTTTAATTTTGATTTTTGAATTTTAGAGTATTAAATGCATCTTTTCAATAATACTGGACTAGCCTTAAAACAAAAATTGTTTGTCTTTATAGATTATTGTAACAGATTGTATGCAGACTGACAACTGCCTGACAAATAAGGTGCTGTTTTTTCAAGCTTATTATTATACATTTGAATCAACTGAAGATACAACAATGCATGAAAGAAAACTTCTTTATTATGAACTGCAAGAAAGGTTACATATTCTTATAGGTTTTACAATGGTTGAAACTCAACAATTAACTTAGGAATTAGAAGAAAACAAATACTGATTGCAGTTGATTAAGATAAAATGAAAAGCCTGACTGCAATCAAAGGAAGAACTTAAATTGTTTGATAAATAATAAAAGTTCATTAACCATTTATTTATGTCTGCTTTGATTGATATGACTTTTTAGAAAGATTTGAGTGCTTTATTTACTAAGCTCTAAACAACTTATTTAGAAGAGTCTTGTTATAAACACCTACAAGGAATATGTACATTAATAAACTTACTTGTTACAATACATGAATAAATGTTAAGAAAACTTGACTTCTAGCACTCCCCTACCGTTTGCAGCCAAAGCATCTTGCTCAGAGATTATTCCATCTGGGTTGACTAGCCTAGAAAGCCACAAGGAAACAAAAAGAGCCCACACTGCTCCACTACATTGCCTGTTTCATTAATATATCTTTTCAATGCAGTTTCCTTGTGCATCTGCCACCACATTATTGAGTCTTTTTTGCCCATTGCATATTCACCCCTTAGCTGCTTCAAAAGTGAAGGAGGAATTGGTTTGCTGCTCTCAAATTTCCTTTTATATGGCTTAATGACATCCCCAAAGTTACTGCCTGTTAGGCCTAGTTTAAAGGTCGCATTTCTGCCACGTCAAATTAAATGCAATTAATTTCGACCATAATGCGGCAAAATACGACAGTGGATTTAAAGGTCGAATTTAATTATGTCGCGTCGAATTTAAAAGTGGCGCCAAATATCTGAACGCATGCGCTTTAGGTATTGTTAGTGTTTTGGCGGGCTTCTTCTTAAAATTATACCAAAAACTGCGATCAAAGTTTCGAAGTTTCACATCTAGATGAAAATGAGCTCGGAAGAATTTAACAAAAACGACGAACTGGAATTTGAAAATGACAAAGAAGCAGGAAGTAGCAGTGAAAATGAAGGCAGTGATAGCATGCAAGGCAGAGAGTCTTTTGACACCTCTATTAGGCCTAGGGAAAAGGCAACAAAACGAAAGAGAAGTGGTCGCAAATCGACATGGCCCGAAGAAATAATCGATGACCTCGTAGATATTGTTTGTGAAGATGAATATTTAAGGCGAAAAATTTTATTTACGAACAATAAGAACACAAAAAACACTGAAGTATACAACAAAGTTGTTCGCCTTCTTTCAGCGCGATGCGAGGACCGGGGGAAGACATGCGATTTCTACTGTTGCCCAGGCACGACACAACTTCAAGGCCTTGGTCGCAATTTGTAAAAAGGCATCCCTTACAAGGAAAACTGCATCACGGATAGAGGATCTCATACAAAAGCAAAGATACGGTAAATGGTTTTCCCAGCCCTTCCCCTATATTCAGAGCAGGGAATCGGCCCAACCGGAACAGGCAAACGAACAAATCTTTTTAATCTTGCGCATTTCATCATTTAATTTTAAAGAATTGAAAAACAGGAGATTCGAGGCACTGTTTGTCGCCGCCATTTTCTCCAACTGACGGGCTATTTTACGCATGCGCAATTGGTTGGAAATAATGTAAGCTGCTGCTAATATCTGGAACACACCTTTGGTTAATTTAATTCAACGCGACAGAAAAGCGACCTTTAAAGCCTGTCGCGCTACTGCCGTTTTATGCGACAAGCCGGGTGAACTACCGTCTCATTTAATTATTTAATGCGGCAATGGATTTAAAGGTCGCATTTGTGTCGCATTAAATTGACACTTAGTTTTTTTAACCTCTTTAATTTAATTCTATGCGGCAGAAATGCGACCTTTAAACTAGGCCTAAGCCGCAGCTTCCGATATTGCCCCCACAATTCATTATTTCTTTTTCCAATCGTTGCATTGGAAATCCAGGCAATTTGTTCTGCTGTCACTCTTACCTTATTAACAAAATCTGTTTTGTCAGTGACAAAGTGCTCATTAAGGTCTTCAATGAGTGGGGGCGCCAGTGGATTTGGAATGTGCTCTGGAGGTTCGGGGCCAGTTATCCATTGTAGGGGGCACTGGACTCCTTCAGCTGACAGCTTTGATAACCTGGCATGTAGCAAAGCACGGTCATCTTCACTAAAATATCTTGAAGTTGCCCGGTATCCAGGCTTTGGGCTAAAGAAATGATCAAGGAACGATTTGCATCTTGCAGCCTTTCTTGGCTTAGCTATCCAAGAGTTTGGATATCCAGTTTCCACGAGGGCATTCACATTGCCCCTCCGTTATACCTCCATCTCCATCAACAATAAGATGAACTGGGTAGCATTTGTCTTTCATCGACGCTCTTAGTTTTCCCCGAATCGTAAACTCGTGGATTCACAACTCTAAAACAAAATCTGCCTTGAATTTAAGTTCACCTTTTGCAATTGTATTCAAATCTTCTTTAAAAAAATTTGTGATACCCGCAAAAGTGATGATTTCGTTTGCCATCTTGGACGTAATCCACCAGTTGAAATGCAATGAACGGATGACGAACGGCAACAGCCTAAGCGAGTTCGAAACAAATTTTCCTTCTGTTGCACGGTTATCAGATATCAGAAACTTTTCCAATCAAAGGTACAAATAAAGCAATGTTAGAAGATTTCAAAAGGTCAGCGAGTATAATAAACTACTTCGTAAAGGGCCGAAAAATCGATTGTAAATCACAACAAAATCGCAAGATACACTATGTTTACGCTAGGAACAAATCTGGCTTGCCTCGTTGCTACCTGGTAACCAAGGCTAATCGCTGTTAGCCAACCAGTGGCCATATCTGGTTTAAGCGCATATGGCTGAGATCATTTTTGACCTGAATTTCTCCAAGTATTGTTTGTTTCCAACAGAACTTGATTCGACTGGCACTTCAACTCCCATGCCATTTCCAGCATTAAACATTTTACCAATCACTTCTGCATCTAGCTCCCCACCATCTTCTATGAATTTGAAGCAAAGTCGAGATAAATGTTTGGGAATATGGCCAACAATATGCTCTTCTTCCATTGTTGTATACTTCATCACATATTTATCATGCATTACTGAATCTGGATCTGGCGTGATTACCAAAATCTCGCCTAGTGTCAGTTTATATGTTGACAAATAAGCATGATAACCTCTAACCACAGTTTCCAAGAAAAACACAAAATTATCCGCCATTTTCAAAAGTCTTCATGTCCAGAGGTAGTGTCGCTGATGTTGTTTGTGAAACCCTTTTGACTTGACCTCACTCTGAAACTAACTAGCATGCACTGCATTTTTGAAACACTGGCCTGTCAAGAAGGGCCTAGAGTTTTGCCGGTTCATCTGTCAAATGGTCATAAGTTATGAATCCACTGATTCAATCCGTTGATCCCTGAGTGATGAAGCCTGCTTTTACCAGCAAACAAGCAACTCTTGGTAAATTCGGTTTCACGAAAAAGATTGAAACAGCACGAGGCAACTGTTTTAAAGTTCAACTGGAAGACTTTGTGCCTGAATGTGAGAAGAAAACTGATGGCATTACATGCCCTTTTTGTGGAGAAAGCAAATTTTTTACCAGCAATCAATATTTGAAGCTATTGCGAATGTAAAAGAGAATTTTGTATGGTCGGAACTGCCGCAGTCATCACTAGTGTACCAAGCTAAAAAGGATGGCATAAATTTAGAATTTCCAAAACAGAACAGTCCTGCAAAGGAAACCAGAAAAGCAAAAGTTTCATCAAAAAGGCGATCATATACCATTTATTTCAAGTTGAATGTCCTTCGTGACTTAGAGACAGCTGCCAAGTGTAAAAACACCAAGGATAAGTACAAAGAAGTTGCTGGAAAATATCAAATTCTTAAGTCCATGGTCTGGAAATGGAGTAAGCAGGAGCAAGATCTGAAACAAGGGGCTGATAAAATAAGAGCTAAGAGAAAGAGAATTGGAGCAGACAGTAGTGGGACTGGGCGGACAAGACAGCGTTTGAGGAATTATTACTTGAAGAAGTACCCACTTGCAGAGCAGAAACTTTTATCTGACTTCAGAAAACACTAGAGGATTAAAAGTAGGAGGAAGATGGTTGAAGATAGAAATGAGACAATCATTGCGATAATTTTTTGGTGACAAAGTGGCTGACAACTTCAAAGGCTCCCAAAATTGGTTGCACAGATTTTCTAAGAGGTATTTCATTTCTCTTTGTCGCAGAACAAATAAGAACAAGATTGGTAACACTGAAAAGCTTCCTATTATTCAATCCTTCCATCGTCAGCTAAGAAAAGATGTCCAATCAAAAATACAACATAATTATTCAATTCAGCTTGATGACAAATGTTGGGTTCCCACAAGAAGGTACAATATGGACCAAGTACCATGTCCATTTGTCATCGACCAACAAAGGACATATGATGAGAAAGGCACCAATAGTGTATGGATCTCCCAACCAGGTAGTGGACTAGACAAGAGACAAGGTACCCTGCAGCTTTGTATAAGTCCAGAAGATGAACAACATGTTCCTCCTGCCATTATTTTCAGGGGAAAAGGCAATGTTTCCCAAATAGAAAAGGATGCATATGACAAGCGAGTACATGTGTACTGGCAAAAGAATGCTTGGATGGATCGTTCTGTTGCACTAAACTGGATCAAGCAGACATTTGCTCCAGCAGTTGATAAAAGCAGTGAAAATGTTTTGTTTTTGGATAACCTTGGTTGTCAGATGACAGAGGAATTTCATGCAACTTGCAGAGAATTAGCATCAACAGTTGTTTACCCATTGCCTCCAGAGGAAACTGACAAGTGCCAGCCTATTGATCAAGGAGAAGGATTTCTGATAAAGAAATTGATGGGAAAGGAACAAGATAAACATCTAGAAGAAAGTGATAATTTGGAGAAATGGCAGTGTTCTTTCAGTGCAAGTGAAAGGAGAATTATTTTGACTGAATGGTTAGGTAGTGCAGGGGAGTTAATTAACTCTGAATATCCTGGTAACAGAAAGAAACTGTTTCAGAGAAAAGGACTACTTATGACTGCTGATGGCAGTGATGACAATTTAATCCAACCAGAAGGTTTTGCAGACTATTCTTTTTAAAACTGGTTTATATAGAAAAATCTATTTGTTTTGTCGTATTGCTGTTTTTGTTCAATTTGTTCAGTTGGTTTTCTCGGAAAAAGTCTAAATTTTGTTAAAAGATTTTCTCCATTTAGCATCATTTATAAGAAATTGGGAAAAAAATGAGGCCAACTGGTTTCTTATAGAGGAGAAAATATTCTCTGTGCTGGCAGGCTGCGGTTTCTTATATGTACGTTTCTTATATGCGGGGACTTACTGTATTCATCTTAGAATATTTTTTACCCACCAAAATGGGGGATCTCGGAAACTACATGTCCGTTTCGAAAAATTTCTGCAATGAATATAAAGACAGTAGTGTTTTTATATTCATCTTAGAATATTTTTTACCCACCAAAATAGGGGATCTCGGAAACTACATTTCCGTTTCGAAAAATTTCTGCTATGAATATAAAGACAGTAGTGTCTTTATATTCATGTTAGAATATTTTTTACACACCGAAATGGGGGATCTCCGAAATAACATGTCCGTTTCGAAAAATTTCTGCTATGAATATAAAGACAGTAGTATTTTTATATTCATCTTAGCATATTTTTTAACCCAACAAAATGGGGGATCTCGGAAACTACATGTCCCTTTCGAAAAATTTCTGCTATGAATATAAAGACAGTAGTGTTTTTATATTCATCTTAGAATATTTTTTACCCACCAAAATGGGGGATCTCGGAAACTACATGTCCGTTTCAAAAAATTTCTGCTATGAATATAAAGACAGTAGTATTTTTATATTCATCTTAGCATATTTTTTAACCCAACAAAATGGGGGATCTCGGAAACTACATGTCCGATTCGAAAAATTTCTGCTATGAATATAAAGACAGTAGTGTTTTTATATTCATCTTAGAATATTTTTTACCCACCAAAATGGGGGATCTCGGAAAGTACATGTCCGTTTCGAAAAATTTTTGCTATGAATATAAAGACAGTAGTGTTTTTATATTCATCTTAGAATATTTTTTACCCACCAAAATGGGGGATCTCGGAAACTACATGTCCGTTTCGAAAAATTTCTGCAATGAATATAAAGACAGTAGTGTTTTTATATTCATCTTAGAATATTTTTTACCTACCAAAATGGGGGATCTCGGAAACTACCTTTCCGTTTCGAAAAATTTCTGCAATGAATATAAAGACAGTAGTGTTTTTATATTCATCTTAGAATATTTTTTACCTACCAAAATGGGGGATCCCGGAAAGTACATGTCCGTTGCGAAAAATTTCTGCTATGAATATAAAGACAGTAGTGTTTTTATATTAATCTTAGAATATTTTTTACCCACCAAAATGGGGGATCTCTGAAATTACATGTCCGTTTCGAAAAATTTCTGCTATGAATATAAAGACACTAGTGTTTTTATATTCATCTTAGAATATTTTTTACCCACCAAAATGAGGGATCTCGCAAACTACATGTCCGTTTAGAAAAATTTCTGCTATGAATATAAAGACAGTAGTATTTTTATATTCATGTTAGAATATTTTTTACCCACCAAAATGGGGGATCTCGGAAACTACATTTCCGTTTCGAAAAATTTCTGCTATGAATATAAAGACAGTAGTATTTTTATATTCATCTTAGAATATTTTTTACCCACCAAAATGGGGGATCTCCGAAATTACATGTCCGTTTCGAAAAATTTCTGCTATGAATATAAAGACAGTAGTGTTTTTATATTCATCTTAGAATATTTTTTACCCACCAAAATGGGGGATCTCGGAAATTACATGTGCGTTTCGAAAAATTTCTGCTATGAATATAAAGAGAGTAGTGTTTTTATATTCATCTTAGAATATTTTTTACCCACCAAAATGGGGGATCTCGGAAACTACATGTCCGTTTCGAAAAATTTCTGCTATGAATATAAAGACAGTAGTATTTTTATATTCATCTTAGAATATTTTTTACCCACCAAAATGGGGGATCTCCGAAATTACATGTCCGTTTCGAAAAATTTCTGCTATGAATATAAAGACAGTAGTGTTTTTATATTCATCTTAGAATATTTTTACCCACCAAAATGGGGGATCTCCGAAATTACATGTCCGTTTCGAAAAATTTCTGCTATGAATATAAAGACACTAGTGTTTTTATTTTCATCTTAGAATATTTTTTACCCACCAAAATGGGGGATCTCGGAAACTACATGTCCGTTTCGAAAAATTTCTGCTATGAATATAAAGACAGTAGTATTTTTATATTCATCTTAGAATATTTTTTACCCACCAAAATGGGGGATCTCGGAAACTACATGTCCGTTTCAAAAAATTTCTGCTATGAATATAAAGACAGTAGTGTTTTTATATTCATCTTAGAATATTTTTTACCCACCAAAATGGGGGATCTCGGAAACTACATGTCCGTTTTGAAAAATTTCTGCTATGAATATAAAGACAGTAGTGTTTTTTATATTCATCTCAGAATATTTTTTACCCACCAAAATGGGGGATCTCGGAAACTACATGTCCGTTTCGAAAAATTTCTGCTATGAATATAAAGACAGTAGTGTTTTTATATTCATCTTAGAATATTTTTTACCCACCAAAATGGGGGATCTCGGAAACTACATGTCCGTTTTGAAAAATTTCTTCTATAAATTTAAAGACAGTAGTGTTTTTATATTGATCTTAGAATATTTTTTACCCACCAAAATAGGGGATCTCGGAAACTACATGTCCGTTTCGAAAAATTTCTGCTTTGGATATAAAGACAGTATTGTTTTTATATTCATCTTAGAATATTTTTTATCCACCAAAATGGGGGATCTCGGAAACTACATGTCCGTTTCGAAAAATTTCTGTTATGAATATAAAGACAGTAGTGTTTTTATATTCATCTTAGAATATTTTTTACCCACCAAAATGGGGGATCTCGGAAACTACATGTCCGTTTCGAAATATTTCTGCTTTTAATATAAAGACAGTAGTTTTTTTATTTTCATCTTAGAATATTTTTTACCCACCGAAATGGGGGATCTCCGAAATTACATGTCCGTTTCGAAAAATTTCTGCTATGAATATAAAGAGAGTAATGTTTTTATATTCATCTTAGAATTTTTTTTAACTTACAAAAATGGGGGATCTCGGAAAATACATGTCCGCTTCGAAAAAATTTCTGCTATGATTATAAAGACAGTACTGTTTTCATATTCATCTTAGAATATTTTTTACCCACCAAAATGGGGTATCTCGGAAACTACATGTCCGTTTCGAGAATTTTCTGCAATGAATATAAAGACAGTAGTGTCTTTATATCCATGTTAGAATATCTTTTACTCACAAAAATGGGGGATCTCGGAAACTACATGTCCGCTTCGAAAAAATTTCTGCTATGATTATAAAGACAGTGCTGTTTTTATATACATCTTAGAACATTTTTTACCCACCAAAATGGGGGATCTCGGAAACTACATGTCCGTTTCGAAAAATTTCTGCTATGAGTATAAAGACAGTAGTGTTTTTATATTCATCTTAGAATATTTTTTACCCACCAAAATGGGGGATCTCGGAAACTACATGTCCGTTTCGAAAAATTTCTGCTATGAGTATAAAGACAGTAGTGTTTTTATATTCATCTTAGAATATTTTTTACCCACCAAAATGGGGGATCTCGGAAAGTACATGAGGGATTCGAGAAATTTCTGCTATGAATATAAAGACAGTAGTGTTTTTATATTCATCTTAGAATATTTTTTACCCACCAAAATGGGGGATCTCGGAAACTACATGTGGGATTCGAAAAATTTCTGCTATGAATATAAAGACAGTAGTGTCTTTATATCCATGTTAGAATATTTTTCACCCACCAAAATGGGGGATCTCGCAAACTGCATGTCTGATTTGAAAAATTTCTGCTTTGGATATAAAGACAGTATTGTTTTTATATTCATCTTAGAATATTTTTTATCCACCAAAATGGGGGATCTCGGAAACTACATGTCCGTTTCGAAAAATTTCTGTTATGAATATAAAGACAGTAGTGTTTTTATATTCATCTTAGAATATTTTTTGCCCACCAAAATGGGGGATCTCGGAAACTACATGTCCGTTTCGAAAAATTTCTGCAATGAATATAAAGACAGTATTGTTTTTATATTCATCTTAGAATATTTTTTACCCACCAAAATGGGGGATCTCGGAAACTACATGTACGTTTCGAAATATTTCTGCTTTTAATATAAAGACAGTAGTTTTTTTATTTTCATCTTAGAATATATTTTTTCCCACCGAAATGGGGGATGTCCGAAATTACATGTCCGTTTCGAAAAATTTCTGCTATGAATATAAAGACAGTAGTTTCTTCATATTCATTTCAGAATATTTTTTACCAACCAAAATGGGGGATCTCGCAAACTAGATGTCCGTTTCGAAAAATTTCTGCTATGAATATAAAGACAGTAGTGTTTTTATATTCATCTTAGAATATTTTTTACCCACGAAAATGGGGGATCTCGCAAACTAGATGTCCGTTTCGAAAAGTTTCTGCTATGAATATATAGACAGTAGTGTTTTTATTGTCATCTTAGAATATTTGTTACCCTCCAAAATGGGGGATCTCGGAAACTACATGTCCGTTTCGAAAAATTTCTGCAATGAATATAAAGACAGTATTGTTTTTATATTCATCTTAGAATATTTTTTACCCACCAAAATGGGGTATCTCGGAAACTACATGCCCGTTTCGAAAAATTTCTGCTATGAATATAAAGACAGTAGTGTTTTTATATTCATCTTAGAATATTTTCTGCCCACCAAAATGGGGGATCTCGGAAACTACATGTCCGTCTCGAAAAATTTCTGCTATGAATATAAAGACAGTATTATTTTTATATTCATCTTAAAATATTTTTTACCCACCAAAATGGGGGATCTCGGAAACTACATGTACGTTTCGAAATATTTCTGCTTTTAATATAAAGACAGTAGTTTTTTTATTTTCATCTTAGAATATATTTTTTCCCACCGAAATGGGGGATGTCCGAAATTACATGTCCGTTTCGAAAAATTTCTGCTATGAATATAAAGACAGTAGTTTCTTCATATTCATTTCAGAATATTTTTTACCAACCAAAATGGGGGATCTCGGAAACTACATGTCCGTTTCGAAAAATTTCTGCTATGAATATAAAGACAGTAGTGTTTTTATATTCATCTTAGAATATTTTTTACCCACCTAAATGGGGGATCTCGGAAACTACATGTCCGTTTCGAAAAATTTCTGTTATGAATATAAAGAAAGTAGTGTTTTTATATTCATCTTAGAATATTTTTTACCCACCAAAATGGGGGATCTCGGAAACTACATGTCCGTTTCGAAAAAGTTCTGCTATGAATATAAAGACAGTAGTGTCTTCATATTCATTTCAGAATATTTTTTACCAACCAAAATGGGGGATCTCGAAAACTACATGTCCGTTTGGAAAAAATTCTGCTATGAATATGAAGACAGTAGTGTTTTTATATTGATCTTAGAATTTCATTTACCCACCAAAATGGGGGATCTGGGAAACTACATGTGGGATTCGAGAAATTTCTGCTATGAATATAAAGACAGTAGTGTTTTTATATTCATCTTAGAATATTTTTTACCCACCAAAATGGGGGATCTCGGAAACTACATGTCTGATTTGAAAAATTTCTGCTATGAATGTAAAGACAGTAGTGTTTTTATATTCATCTTAGAATATTTTTTACCTACCAAAATAGGGGATCTCGGAAACAGCATGTCCGATTTGAAAAATTTCTGCTATGAATATAAAGACAGTAGTGTCTTCATATTCATTTTAGAATATTTTTTACCCACCTAAAGGGGAGATCTCGGAAACTACATGTCCGATTTGAAAAATTTCTGCTATGAATATAAAAACAGTAGTGTTTTTATATTCATCTTCGAATATTTTTACCCACCAAAATGGGGGTTCTCGGAAACTACATGTCCGTTTCGAAAAATTTTTGCTATGGATATAAAAACAGTAGTGTTTTTATATTCATCTTGGAATGTTTTTTACCCACCGAAATGGGGGATCTCGGAAACTACATGTCCGTTTCGAAAAATTTCTGTTATAAATATAAAGACAGTAGTGTTTTTATATTCGTCTTAGAATATTTTTTACCCACCAAAATGGGGGATCTCGGAAACTGCATGTCTGGTTTGAAAAATTTCTGCTATGAATATAAAGACAGTAGTGTTTTTATATTGATCTTAGAATTTCATTTACCCACCTAAATGGGGGATCTCGGAAACTACATGTCCGTTTCGAAAAATTTCTTTTATGAATATAAAGACAGTAGTGTTTTTATATTCATCTTAGAATATTTTTTACCCACCAAAATGGGGGATCTTGGAAACTACATGTCCGTTTCGAAAAATTTCTGTTATGAATATAAAGACAGTAGTGTTTTTATATTCGTCTTAGAATATTTTTTACCCACCAAAATGGGGGATCTCGGAAACTGCATGTCTGATTTGAAAAATTTCTGCTATGAATATAAAGACTGTAGTGTTTTTATATTGATCTTAGAATTTCATTTACCCACCAAAATGGGGGATCTGGGAAACTACATGTGGGATTCGAGAAATTTCTGCTATGAATATAAAGACAGTAGTGTTTTTATATTCATCTTAGAATATTTTTTACCCACCAAAATGGGGGATCTCGGAAACAGCATGTCCGATTTGAAAAATTTCTGCTATGAATATAAAGACAGTAGTGTCTTCATATTCATTTTAGAATATTTTTTACCCACCAAAATGGGAGATCTCGGAAACTACATGTCGGATTTGAAAAATTTCTGCTATGAATATAAAGACAGTAGAGTTTTTATATTGATCTTAGAATTTCATTAACCCACCAAAATGGGGGATCTCGGAAACTTCATGTGGGATTCGAGAAATTTCTGCTACGAATATAAAGACAGTAGTGTTTTTATATTCATCTTAGAATATTTTTTACCAACCAAAATGGAATCTCGGAAACTACATGTCCGTTTCGAAAAATTTATGTTATGAATATAAAGACAGTAGTGTTTTTATATTCATCTTAGTATATTTTTTACCCACCAAATGGGGGATCTCGGAAACTACATGTCTGATTTGAAAAATTTCTGCTATGAATATAAAGACAGTAGTGTTTTTATATTCATCTTAGAATATTTTTTACCTACCAAAATGGGGGATCTCGGAGACAGCATGTCCGATTTGAAAAATTTCTGCTATGAATATAAAAACAGTAGTGTCTTCATATTCATTTTAGAATATTTTTTACCCACCAAAAGGGGAGATCTCGGAAACTACATGTCCGATTTGAAAAATTTCTGCTATGAATATAAAAACAGTAGTGTTTTTATATTCATCTTGGAATGTTTTTTACCCACCGAAATGGGGGATCTCGGAAACTACATGTCCGTTTCGAAAAATTTCTGTTATGAATATAAAGACAGTAGTGTTTTTATATTCGTCTTAGAATATTTTTTACCCACCAAAATGGGGGATCTGGGAAACTACATGTCAGATTTGAAAAATTTCTGCTATGAATATAAAGACAGTGGTGTCTTCATATTCATTTTAGAATATTTTTTACCCACGAAAATGGGGGATCTCGGAAACAACATCTCCGATTTGAAAAATTTCTGCTATGAATATAAAGACAGTGGTGTCTTCATATTCAATTTAGAATATTTTTTACCCACGAAAATGGGGGATCTCGGAAACAACATGTCCGATTTGAAAAATTTCTGCTATGAATATAAAGACAGTGGTGTCTTCATATTAATTTTAGAATATTTTTTACCCACCAAAATGGGAGATCTCGGAAACTACATGTCCGATTTGAAAAATTTCTGCTATGAATATAAAGACAGTGGTGTCTTCATATTAATTTTAGAATATTTTTTACCCACCAAAATGGGAGATCTCGGAAACTACATGTCCGATTTGAAAAATTTCTGCTATGAATATAAAAACAGTAGTGTTTTTATATTCATCTTGGAATGTTTTTTACCCACCGAAATGGGGGATCTCGGAAACTACATGTCCGTTTCGAAAAATTTCTGTTATGAATATAAAGACAGTAGTGTTTTTATATTCGTCTTAGAATATTTTTTACCCACCAAAATGGGGGATCTGGGAAACTACATGTCAGATTTGAAAAATTTCTGCTATGAATATAAAGACAGTGGTGTCTTCATATTCATTTTAGAATATTTTTTACCCACGAAAATGGTGGATCTCGGAAACAACATGTCCGATTTGAAAAATTTCTGCTATGAATATAAAGACAGTGGTGTCTTCATATTCAATTTAGAATATTTTTTACCCACCAAAATGGGGGATCTCGGAAACAACATGTCCGATTTGAAAAATTTCTGCTATGAATATAAAGACAGTGGTGTCTTCATATTAATTTTAGAATATTTTTTACACACCAAAATGGGAGATCTCGGAAACTACATGTCCGATTTGAAAAATTTCTGCTATGAATATAAAGACAGTGGTGTCTTCATATTCATTTTAAAATATTTTTTACCCACCAAAATGGGGGATCTGGGAAACTACATGTCAGATTTGAAAAATTTCTGCTATGAATATAAAGACAGTGGTGTCTTCATATTCATTTTAGAATATTTTTTACCCACCAAAATGGCAGATCTCGGAAACTACATGTCCGATTTGAAAAATTTCTGCTATGAATATAAAGACAGTGGTGTCTTCATATTCATTTTAGAATATTTGTTACCCACCAAAATGGCAGATCTCGGAAACTACATGTCCGATTTGAAAAATTTCTGCTATGAATATAAAGACAGTGGTGTCTTCATATTCATTTTAGAATATTTGTTACCCACCAAAATGGGAGATCTCGGAAACTACATGTCCGATTTGAAAAATTTCTGCTATGAATATAAAGACAGTGGTGTCTTCATATTCATTTTAGAATATTTTTTACCCACAAAAATGGGAGATCTCGGAAACTACATGTCTGTTTCAAAAAATTTCTGCTATGAATATAAAGACAGTAGTGTCTTTATATCCATGTTAGAATATTTTTTACCCACCGAAACGGGAGATCTCGGAAACTACATGTCCGATTTGAAAAATTTCTGCAATGAATATAAGGACAGTAGTGTTTTTATATTGATCTTAGAATTTTATTTACCCACCGAAATGGGGGATCTCGGAAACTTCATGTGGGATTCGAGAAATTTCTGCTATGAATATAAAGACAGTAGTGTTTTTATATTCATCTTAGAATATTTTTTACCAACCAAAATGGGATCTCGGAAATTACATGTCCGTTTCGTAAAATTTCTGTTATGAATATAAAGACAGTAGTGTTTTTATATTCATCTTAGAATATTTTTTACCCACCAAATGGGGGATCTCGGAAACTACATGTCTGATTTGAAAAATTACTGCTATGAATATAAAGACAGTAGTGTTTTTATATTCGTCTTAGAATATTTTTTACCTACCAAAATGGGGGATCTCGGAAACAGCATGTCCGATTTGAAAAATTTCTGCTATGAATATAAAGACAGTAGTGTCTTCATATTCATTTTAGAATATTTTTTACCCACCAAAATGGGAGATCTCGGAAACTACATGTCCAATTTGAAAAATTTCTGCTATGAATATAAAGACAGTAGTGTTTTTATATTCATCTTAGAATATTTATTACCCACCAAAATGGGGGATCCCGGAAACTACATGTCCGTTTCGAAAAATTTCTGCTTTGAATATAAAGAAAGTAGTGTTTTTATATTCATCTTAGTATATTTTTTACCCACCAAAATGGGGGATCCCGGAAACTACATGTCCGTTTCGAAAAATTTCTGCTTTGAATATAAAGACAGTAGTGTTTTTATATTCATCTTAGAATATTTTTTACCCTCCACCAACATGGGGGATCCCGGAAACTACATGTCCGTTTCGAAAAATTTCTGCTATGAATATAAAGACAGTAGTGTTCTTATATTCATTTTAGAATATTTTTTACCCTCCACCGAAATGGGGGATCTCCGAAATTACATGTCCAATTCAAAAAATTTCTGCTTTGAATATAAAGACAGTAGTGTTTTTATATTCATGTTAGAATATTTTTTACCCACCAAAATGGGAGATCTCGGAAACTAAATATCCGATTTGAAAAATTTTTGCTATGAATATAAAGACAGTGGTGTCTTCATATTCATTTTAGAATATTGTTTACCCACCAAAATGGGGGATCTCGGAAACTGCATATCCGATTTGAAAAATTTCTGCTATGAATATAAAGACAGTTGTGTCTTCATATTCATTTTAGAATATTTGTTACCCACCAAAATAGGAGATATCGGAAACTACATATCCGATTTGAAAAATTTCTGCTATGAATATAAAGAAAACAGTGTCTTCATATTCATTTTAAAATATTTTTTACCCACCAAAATGGGGGATCTCGGAAACAACATGTCCGATTTGAAAAATTTCTGCTATGAATATAAAGACAGTGGTGTCTTCATATTCATTTTAGAATATTTGTTACCCACCAAAATAGGAGATATCGGAAACTACATGTCCGATTTGAAAAATTTCTGCAATGAATATAAAGACAGTTGTGTCTTTATATTCATTTTAAAATATTTTTTACCCACCCAAATGGGGGATCTCGGAAACTACATGTCCGATTTGAAAAAATTCTGCTATGAATATAAAGACAGTGGTGTCTTCAAATTCATTTTAGAATATTTGTTACCCACCAAAATGGGAGATCTCGGAAACTACATGTCCGATTTGAAAAATTTCTGCTATGAATATAAAGATAGTGGTGTCTTCATATTCATTTTAGAATATTTTTTACCCACCAAAATGGCAGATCTCGGAAGCTACATGTCCGATTTGAAAAATTTCTGCTATGAATATAAAGACAGTAGTGTCTTCATATTCATTTCAAATATTTTTTACAAACCAAAATGGGGGATCTCGGAAACAACATGTCCGATTTGAAAAATTTCTGCTATGAATATAAAGACAGTTGTGTCTTCATATTCATTTTAGAATATTTTTTACCCACCAAAATGGGGGATCTCGGAAACTACATGTCCGATTTGAAAAATTTCTGCTATGAATATGAAGACAGTGGTGTCTTCAAATTCATTTTAGAATATTTGTTACCCACCAAAATGGGAGATCTCGGAAACTACATGTTCGATTTTAAAAATTTCTGCTATGAATATAAAGACAGTAGTGTTTTTATATTCATCTTAGAATATTTTTTACCCACCAAAATGGGAGATCTCGGAAACTACATGTCCGTTTCGAAAAATTTCTGTTATGACCAAAAAGACAGTAGTGTTTTTATATTCATCTTAGAATATTTTTTTTTTTACCCACCAAAATGGGAGATCTCGGAAACTACATGTCCGATTTGAAAAATTTCTGCTATGAATATAAAGACTGTGGTGTCTTCATATTCATTTTAGAATATTTTTTATCCACCAAAATGGAAGATCTCGGAAACTACATGTCCGATTTCAAAAATTTCTGCTATGAATACAAAGACAGTGGTGTCTTCATATTCATTTTAGAATATTTTTTATCCACCAAAATGGGAGATCTCGGAAACTACATGTCAGATTTGAAAAATTTCTGCTATGAATATAAAGACAGTGGTCTCTTCATATTCATTTTAGAATATTTTTTACCCACCAAAATGGGAGATCTCGGAAACTACATGTCCGATTTGAAAAATTTCTGCTATGAATATAAAGACAGTGGTGTCTTCATATTCATTTTAGAATATTTTTTACCCACCAAAATGGGAGATCTCGGAAACTACAAGTCCGATTCGAAAAATTTCTGCTATGAATATAAAGACAGTGGTGTCTTCATATTCATTTTAGAATATTTTTTATCCACCAAAATGGGA
>NW_027020025.1:1340461-1393332 GCF_013076305.1 Rhopilema esculentum | reverse complement strand
AAATGCAGATCCTGAAGACATGGTCAAACAGCTCTTCCTGCTCCACAGCACTCTACGCTACAGAATATATGGCTCAGGCGATGAAGTTCTGCCAAACTCTTGTGTTGATTTTGGTGTGAAATTTGTCATGGAATCACAAAAGTATATTCATCATCACGGAAATTCTGCTGAAGCGAAAGTGAAGGTAGAGGAAGTGTATAACCGATGCCAGAGTTTTCTCGTTGAAGCGCTTACACAGGTTGAAAATAGACTTCCTGGGAATGAAACTATTTTCAAAGGCCTCAGCTACCTGTCCCCAGCGACAGTTCTCTCTCAGGTTGACCGTGTGCCGTTTTATTCTTTACCCATGCTTCACGTCATGGCTGATATATCATCAGTTGAAGAAGAATATCGCAGGATCCTTCATGTCGACTGGGCAGGCGAAAGCGTTTTTAATGGATTTGTCCCAAGAGATTCAGCTGAATTTTGGTGTGGAATTTTGAAGTACACATCTAGTACAGGAGAGCAACCATTCAAAAGATTGGGTCTTTATGCTTTAACAGCCCTTGCGACCCCAGTGAGCAATGCCATATGCGAGAGAGTGTTTTCACACGTCACTAATGTAAAAACAAAGCTAAGAAGCAGAATGCGTCTTGATATGCTGGATGCTGTAATCAGAATTCGAGTTAATTTCAAGTTTGGGCAAAAATGTTGCCGAGATCTCAGAGTTTCACCAGAAATGCTTGAGTTGTTCAATTCTACAAACATGTACAACCAAGGGGAAACTTCTGCAGATGCAGATGAAGCTAACTTGAATGCATACTTGTGAAAAATTTTGTAACGACAATGCAACCATGAAATGAAAAATATATGATATATAAACATAATTCATTATAAACAATTACAACAATGTTATAAACTTGGTTACTGCTTTGGGAAAATTTTTGTTCTGTTTCTCTTCACGTTGTCGATTTTTTAACTGAATTTAATTAAGTTAATTTTATCAAGTCAAAGCAGTAACCAAGTTTATAACAGGGTAATTGTTTATAATGAATTATGTTTATATATCATATATTTTTCATTTCATGGTTGCATTGTCATTATAAAATTTAATTGCTGACGTGGAGATGAACAATTCTCTGATTAACTGACTTTTGACTTTTTCAACTGCTTTTAATAATTTAATTTTGTTTTAATATCTATTCTACTCTACTAATTTCCGTATGACTAGCGATGTAGTTTTAGTAATTGATTTGTTTTGCTTTTTTTCAAATTTAGCAACGTTTGTTGTTGTTGTTGTTTTGTTTCTCGAGTGGAAAATTTAATTAAGTCTGAATTAACTGAATGATGCATCCATGGAAATGGTTCGTTTCAGAATATATAAACTGATCAATTTCGTTAAACAATGTGTTTTCTTCTGCTAAAAAATTTGGCTACATTTTGGCCTCCTTCAGCATCATGTTTGGCTACTGCTGACCAATAGGGTCTGGCAACCCTGGAATAGAGCTCCTGCAGAGTCAATTCCCACAGACGCAAAAGCATACCTGCCAACCTCCCAAGCTTAAAAATCTGGATATTCGAAATTTTTCTTTATTAAAATCTGGAGATTTTGCTAAAAACCTGAAGATTTTGCGTGGCGAACTTTTTCACCAAAAATAGCAAGATTTACCCATACACTCATTGCTGTTACTGTAAAACTGTATCCTGTATACTATAACTTAAACAGTTTTCACAAACATTTTCTGTTCTAGTACAAAGTGGCTTTTTTGCATTCTTCAAAACTTCTTCTTCTGGTTGCCATTTATAACAAGGAACCACTGATTCCCCACTGATTCTTGGAATCAGTGGCTCTCGTTTGCATGCAAACATAGGAGCTAGAAGCAGGACATGGGGCCGAGGGAGTTATTCTAAGCCAACCAGCGATGTGAGCAGCGCTGTGATGTGATTCAAGAACGATAACACAGAAGAGGGAAATTGTACATAAAATCATGCATAAAATTTGCAGGGGAAAAGCTGAATAAAATCTAAACATCTTGAAAATCGCTGCATTGGTAAATTGAAAATAAGTTTTTGAAAAACTGTGTGAAATGAACAAAAATTCGTGTGAACGTGAGATTCAGGCCAAAACCGTGAGACACACGGCAAAACCGTGAGAGTTGGCAGGTCTGCAAAAGGATGTGAATCTTTAACTCTAAATTTCGGTAGCTGGCTCTGTGCATAGCTTTCATAATAGGGGGTGTGGGAAAAAGAGCATCGTAGTAACTGTAAATATAGTTTGTTTTGGAGTCTTTCAGTTTTGTTCCTCAGTGATTGATATAACTTTTTGCATGTTTAATAACAACAAATGGACATGAGAATATATAGTTCTGATTTTGGAAAAACATCAGTCCTATTGTTATCATAGTCATGCAAAAATAACCACAGGAAAATCTGGAGATCTTTATAAGTACTAAATAATTAAAGTTTATAGTTAAAAACAACAACATATATGTCAATGATATAATGATTCCTGCAGCTGTAGTTTTGACAGGCAACAATTATTCAAAGTTTTCTCTCCTATGTTAAGCCGTAAAACATCAGGATCCCTGGGGAACAATCATTCTTGAATTCTCAAAAACATTTTGTTGCACCAACAGTATTTGACTTTTGGAAACAAATTAATGCTACTTGCTCGAGAGTATTTGGGGATACAGAATTATGCATTTTAGGTGATTGTAGCAGTGATTCACCTGGGCATTGTGCAAGGTACTGCAGCTATGTTGTAATGGAGAGTGAAAAGGTGCTGTTTTGGACATGCAAAAGTGGATAAATGGGAGAAAAAAGAATCTGCAGCCAATAAAATATCTTATTTTTTTAATTGTTATTTATAAACCAGTTTGTTGCATTACAAATGGTCATTAATAAAGTCAAGGCATAAGGGGGTTGTGGTAATTTTGCCGACGACCAAATTGTGGTAATCGACAAAATTGTAACTGTGTGTAAGTCTATTCACCAAAATTGTTCAGGTATTTATCCAGAAATTGAACATCTGTCTCATTCCATTGATACATGGCATAGGAGTAAAAAGGAAGTGAAGTTGAAGGAAGGGAAGCAATAAGTAGATGCCATATATTGTTATTTTTATTTGTTCCTCTCCCTGTTGCAGCTTAAAACCCACATAAAAAGACCTGTTTTTATAAGAACCTTGAGCCTGAAATTCAAAATCAATTCAATCCAGAGTGATCACAACAAACGTCAACAAGTCTGACATTTTTCTCAGAATTTTTTCACTGTGACTTTCACAAATCGGGGTTTATACAGTATCAGTCAAAATACCAGCTCAAAATGAAGCAAAGGGAGAAGAGTGGTCATAAAAAGCGTTGTGAAAGTAAGAGCTGCTCCAGGCCAGAAGTAAACTGTTGATATGTTCAATGCCAGAGCAACTTCTGGGCCTAGGCCTACTAGTAAACCAATAGGCCAAGTTAGCCTTAAAGGTCTCTTTCATCAGAGTTCAGTGATGGCTTGATTCGCCAGTTTGAAAAAGAAGGATGGGAATGAGAATTTGTTCCATTTAGCCCATGCGCATCTGCTTTTCATTACAAAGAACCTCTAGTTTATGCAGAAATGACAGAGTTTTTGGCATCTTCAGAATAGCAGTCAAGTTTTGAAGCAGTGTCTGTGCTTTTGTATACAGATTGATAGAAGTACTGATAAACAGCCAGTTGACTCCTCGTTCATCGTTCAGTAAGTGTAAGAACAATTTTCCTTGGCATTGCCAGCAGTGAACTTGATGGTGCAGATGGTCTTCTGGACTGCTTTGTACAGTGTATGAATGATCTAAGTATCGGCACAGAGAAGTTGGTTGGGGTAACAACATATGGAGATGCTGCAAATACTGGCAAGAGCAAGGATTGTGACTGTGTGGTGTGTTTGCCACAGGTCTGACATAGAATCAGTACAGCCCAACGTACCTGAACCTGCTCTCTGGATGACAAATATCCTGGCTGTTATTTCATTTTTTCGCTCATTTCCTCAAAGAACAAAGCTACTTCATAAAGATAACGAAAACTGTCTCTTTTTCCCAAAGCACTTTGAAGTTCGGTTTGCATAACATACCCTTAATGTACTTAAAGCTGTCCTTCAGAAACTGGAAGCAGCAATAAATGTTCGGACAGAGATGTGTGATGGAACAATTCCAACAGAGAGAACTGAAAAAAATGGCACAAGGATCTCTTAGAAAAAGGGAAAGTTGGCTTACTGCTGTCATGTATGATCTTTGCAACATCTTCAAAAGATTGAAGTTGCTGTTTCAAAAATAAAATTTGATAATCCCAGATATAATCAGTGGTAAAGATAGTGCCATTGCAGAAATTCCATTTCCTGGAGGAAAAGAAGAGGACTAACACGAGGTATGTCAAGCTGTAATCAATGGTGATGAAACTATTGTTTGCCAAACTGCAAATGCCCAGAAGTAGAAACAAAGGTGCAATAAGAAGAGAAATTGTGCGAAAAATTTCCTTGAGCAATGAATGATTGTAGAAGAAAATGATACAATCAATTATTTAATTAAATTTATGGAAGCAAAGTCCCCCAAAGAGTTAATCAAAGCTGCTGGGGATCTCAAATGTTTGGCGAAGATCAAGTTAGTCAATTTGTATCTGCTGTTAGTCAATCGTGGCAATAATTAAAAAAGATCGATCACATTTCTGTAAATAATTGTGGAACAAGCTATGCTCTCAAGCTAAGGAAGATGACCCAGGCAAGTACTGGCCTCCTGAAAATGTTTTTGGCACTTTTTCCTCACATTATGGCAACAAAGCTTGCAGTGTCACCCTACAACGACATAAAAACGTTGTAATGAGCTAGTTTAAAACAACAAACGATCAACAGTACAATGCACATATCGTTAAATGGAAAAAGAACTGCATATTTTGATCCTCGTCCAGTCATATGTGAATTTTTGCAAAAGAAAGACCGGCGAAATTAACAACCAGATCAGGAGCTGTACAAAAGAAGAGATTTTATTAAAAAGTTTTTCACTGAAGAATCTGGAATTTTATGAAAAATGAATTGACTTTGGTCGTAAACATTTCATTAAACATTTCCATTTACGTTAATAACCAATTTTTAAAGATATTTGTAAGAGACCTCCTAATTACTGTTAGTCCTGGATTAAGCCCCCACCCTCGAAAAGGCCCCTATGGAGGCTCAATTCATGCTGATAGCAATCTTTATATCACTATATTTCTCATTTATCCACCTTGTAACTCGACTCATTGCTCAATTTAACAAAATCTTAGTGTTTCCTTGCATTTTTTTAACCATACTCAGGCTGAGATGTTGCCTTGAAATCAATACATCCCGTCACTCTCTTGTGTTTTGAGCCCATTTTTAGCATAATAGCCATCAGAGCTGGTAGTGTTTCTTGCTGTCAACAAATAAGTCTCTACCCTCGAGTAAGGCCCCCTCCCCCCTCATCAAATAACCCCTTACCATATTTTTTGCGAAATAAGACCTGGGGCTTATTTCAGGTCTTACGGTTGTGTCATATCTTGGAGGCAAAAGTCTCAACCCTAAAATAGCTCAGTATATATAACAATCTAAAGTGCCAATCCGAAGACTTCTGTGTCATTTCCTACGTCATTTCTGGTATTGTATAAGTGTGGGCCCTTATGCCTGAAATGCCCCGCCATTCAAAAATCCTTAAATAATGCCCTGATGACGACAAGTATTCGGCAAGTATTTATAAAGCTGCAGTCCAAAGAACATGATTCCCTCGCTTTGAAAAAGTGTGGTCTTTTTTAAGCAGTGAAAGCCCCTATCTAGGAGCTACACCTGATGGATTGGTTGGATGCTCATGTCATGGATGTCTGCCACGTTGCCTGGAAATAAAATGTTTGTTCAAACTTTGCAATGACACTTTGAAAGATCTCCCAAGATTCTTTTCTAGAAGTAACAAAAGAGGGACTACAGTTGAAAAGGAGTCATCAATATTACCATCAAGTACAAGCACAGATGGCCCTCACAAATACTAAAGTTTGTGACTTCTTTGTTTGGACTACAGCAACAATCTTGCTGACAATGGGGTAACAACACAAAGGGGGCGTAGCTTGATCGCCATTTGCAACTCAGGCAAACCTGTCCTAAAATTTTTGAATTTCTTGCATCTCAATGTTGCAATTCCGTGAGAATTCGTGCTTCAAGTTGATAAATAACAAAATATCTCTATATTGAAAGGTAGATAAATAAAAAGGCTTAAAAGTAACACTGAAAACAGAACCTGATGAATAATCGGTTGAGCAATGGTTTTCAAATCATGTGGGCAAGGCTTTTCGAAACTTCCCTGCAAAAATAGGAAGAAAACAGGCTGTAAATTCAATGTTGTAGTAAGGGCAGGATGTTTTGCTAGAAAAATGGCAGTCAAGTAAGGCCAAGGTACAGAGAAATAAAATAGGAATAACCATATACTCACAATCGAAATTGCGTCCAAAATCAAGAATCTTATTTGAGAAACAGGTCCAGTGTTTTCTTCGAACCCTTCTTCCCAACCCTGTGCTTCAAAATGCACCTGGAATCATTTTCGCACTGATTCATCATACTTTTATTCAGCTGACTGTTCTGATACAAATTGTACAGTCAGTTATCAATTGATCCTCCATAAAAGGAAATTTTTCACTTACTGGGAAAAAACTGGTCATCTGTGCCTTGACCCTTGTCCCTGGTGGCACACTTAAGAAGCAATAATACAGAAGCAGGTCTTCCTTAATTTGGAAGCCAAGGTCTGCCATGATTTCATCACCTAGTTCCAATAAGTTATACATATTACTGTCCTTGCAGATAAACTGGTCAGTAGTTCTGCCACCATAACAGTCTGACAAAAACATGATAAAGCCATTTGGTGAAATTGCTATCAGGAACTTGAAGGTGTTATGCTTCTTATAGTCTAACCATGTTGCAGCTTGTTCATCAAGTGATTTTAGTCGCTTAGTGTACACTTCAGAGCACTCTATAATGCACCTTGTCTTTCAATACCTCTCTCTCTCTGAACATACTTGGCAAATCTGAATTCACAATTTCTCTTGGTAACCATCTCACAAGGGCATCTCAAAGGAGTGAAGACAAAAGTCTCATCTGGGTTGTGAAAATGCTGGATCCTGTGGCCCGTGAAATACCAAATCTGTCAGCTAAGTCCTTATTCAGCATTTCTTCCAAAGCTGTTCAAACGTTTTTGACGTTGTTAGGGACCTTCCTTTTTTTCTGGCCCCCAGAAATGGAATGGCCCCCAGAAAGCTTCTTTGCCCTTGCTTGCCCCCTCCTAGTTTTTTAAAAAAAATTGTATTTAAACATCAAGATTCCTTCCATAGCTATTCAATCGTTTTCGGACTTTGTTAGGGATATTTCTTTTTTTGTCTGGCCCCCAGAAATTTTGTTTGCCTTTGCTTGCCCCCTCCCAGTTTTTTAAAAAAATTTCCATTAAAACATAAAGATTTTTTCCATAGCTGTTCAATCGTTTTTTGGCTTTGCTAGGGATCTTCCTTTTTTTCTTGCCCCCAGAAAGGAATCACCGCCAGAAAGTTTTTTTGCCCTTGCTCGACCCCTCCTATTTTCTTAAAAAAAAATCTTTTAAAACATCAAAATTTGTTCCATAGCTGTTCATTGTTTTTCTAATTTGTTAGCGCTGTTTCTTTTTTTCTGGCCCCTAGAAATGGAAGGGCCCCCAGAAAGCTTCTTTGCCCTTGCTTGCCCCCTCCCAGTTTTTACAAAAAAATTCTATTTAAACATCAAGATTTCTTCCAAAGCTGTTCAAACATTTTTGACGTTGTTAGAGACCTTCCTTTTTTTCTGGCCCCCAGATATGGAATGGCCCCCAGAAAGCTTCTTTGCCCTTGCTTGACCCCTCCTAGTTTTTAAAAAAAACTTATATCTAAACATCAAGATTCCTTCCATAGCTGTTCAATCGTTTTCGGACTTTGTTAGGGATATTTCTTTTTTTGTCTAGCCCCCAGAAAGTTTGTTTGCTCTTGCTTGCCCCTTCCTAGTTTTTTAAAAAATTTTCTATTTAAAAATAAGGATTTCTTCCATAGCTGTTCAATCGTTATTTGACTTTGTTTGGGATCTTTCTTTTTTTCTTGCCCCCAGAAATGGAATGGCACCCAGAAAGTTTGTTTGCCCTTGCTTTCCCCCTAACAGTTTTTTAAAAAATTTCTCTTAAAACTTCAAGATTTCTCTCATTGCTGTTCAATCGTTTTTTGACTTTGTTAGATATCTTTCTTTTTTCAGGCCCCCTTAAATGGCATGGCCCGAAGAAATTTTTTTGCCCTTGCTTGACCCCTCCTAGTTTTTTTAAAGAAAATTTCTCTTATAATATTAAGATTTCTTCCATAGCTGTTCTATCGTTTTTGACTTTGCTAGGGGTCTTTCTTTTTTTTCTGCCCCCAGAAATAGATTGCCCCCCAGAAAAAATTCTTTTTAGACATCAAGATTTCTTCCATAGTTGTTCAATCGTTTTCGGACTTTGTTAGGGATCTTTCTTTTTCTTGTCTGGCTCCCAGAAAGTTTGTTTCCCTTGCTTTCCCCCTCCAAGTTATTTATAAAAAATTTCTATAAAAACATCCACATTTCTTTCATAGCTGTTCAATCGTTTTTGACTTTCTAATGGATCATCCTTTTTTTCTGGCTCCCAGAAATGGAATAGCCCCCAGAAAGTTTGTTTGCCCTTGCTTGCCCACTCCCAGTTTTTTAAAAAAAAATTCTATTGAAACATCAAGATTTCTTCCATAGCTGCTCAATCGTTTTCTGACTTTGATAAGCCTCTTTTTTTCTGGCCCCCAGAAATGAAATGGCCCCCAGAAAGCCTCTTTGCCCTTGCTTGCCCCCACCCAGTTTATAAAAAAAATTTCTATTAAAACATCAAGATTTCTTCCAAAGCTGTTCAAACGTTTTTGACGTTGTTAGGGACCTTCCTTTTTTTCTGGCCCCCAGAAATGGAATGGCCCCCAGAATGTTTTTTTGCCCTTGCTCGACCCCTCTTATTTTTTTAAAAAAAATTCTATTTAAACATTAAGATTCCTTCCATAGCTGTTCAATCGTTTTTTGACCTTGTTTTTGATCTTTCTTTTTTTTCCGGCCCCCAGAATTGGAATGGCTCCCAGAAAGCTGCTTTGCCCTTGCTTGCCCCCTCCCAGTTTTTTTAAAAAAATTTCTATTAAAACACCAAGATTTCTTCTAAAGCTGTTCAATCGTTTTTTGACCTTGTTTTTGATCTTTCTTTTTTTTCCGGCCCCCAGAAATGGAATGGCCCCCAGAAAGTTTATTTGCCCTTGCTTGCTCCCTCCAAGTTTTTTAAAAAATTTTCTTTTATAGATCAAGATTTTTTTCCATAGCTGTTCAATCGTTTTTTGACTTTGTTTTTGATGTTTCTTTTTTTTCTGGCCCCCAGAAATGGAATGGCCCCCAGAACGTTTCTTTGCCCTTGCTTGCTCCCTCCCAGTTTTTTGAAAAAATGTTCTATTAAAACTTCAAGATTTCTTACATAGCTGTTCAATCGTTTTTTGACTTTGTTGGGGATCTTTCTTTTTATCTAGCCCATAGGAATGGAATGGCCCAAAGAAAGTTTCTTTGCCCTTGCTTGCTCCCTCCCAGTTTTTTTAAAAAAAATTTCTATTAAAACATTAAGATTTCTTCAATAGTTGCTCAATCGTTTTTTGACTTTGGTAGGGATCTTTTTTTTTCTGCCCCCCAGAAAGTTTCTTTGCCTTTGCTTGTCCCCTCCCAGTTTTTTTAAAAAAAATTTCTATTAAAACTTCAAGATTTCTTCGATAGCTGTTCAATCGTTTTTTAACTTTGTTAGGAATCTTTCTTTCTTTCTGGCCCGCACGAATGGAATAATCCCCAGAAAGTTTCTTTGCCCTTTCTTGCCCCCCTCCCAGTTTTTTTAAAAAAAATTTCTTTTAAAACTTCAAGATTTCTTTCATAGCTGTTCGATTGTTTTTTGACTTTGAAAGAGATCTTTCTTTTTTTCTGGCCCCCAAAAAGTTTCTTTGCCCTTGCTTGCTCCCTCCCATTTTTTTAAAAAAAATTTCTATTAAAACTTCAAGATTTCTTCGATAGCTGTTCAATCGTTTTTTAACTTTGTTAGGGATCTTTATTTTTTCTGGCCCCCAGGAATGGATAGTCCCCAGAAAGTTTCTTCGCCCTTTCTTGCCCCCCTCCCAGTTTTTTAAAAAAATTTCTATTAAAACATCAAGATTTCTTCTATAGCTGTTCAATCGTTTTTTGACTTTGTTTGGGTTCTTTTTTTTTCCGGCCCCCAGAAATAGAATGGCCCCCAGAAAGTTTCTTTGCCTTTGCTTGCCCCCTCCCAGTCTTTTTAAAAAAAATTTCTTTTAAAACATTAAGATTTCTTCCATAGTTGCTCAATCGTTTTTTGACTTTGGTAGGGATCTTTCTTTTTTTCTGGCCCCCAGAAAGTTTCTTTGCCCTTGCTTGCCCCCTCCCAGTTTTTTAAAAAACAATTCTATTAACACATCAAGATTTCTTCCATAGCTGTTCAATCGTTTTTTGACTTTAATAGGGATCTTTCTTTGTTTTCTGGCCCCCAGAAAGTTTCTTTGCCTTTGCTTGCCCCCTCAAAGTTTTTTAAAAAATTTTCTTTTAAAACATCAAGATTTTTTTCCATAGCTGTTCAATCGTTTTTTGACCTTGTTTTTGATCTTTCTTCTTTTCCGGCCCCCAGAAATGGAATGGCTCCCAGAAAGCTGCTTTGCCCTTGCTTGCCCCCTCCCAGTTTTTTTAAAAAAATTTCTATTAAAACACCAAGATTTCTTCTAAAGCTGTTCAATCGTTTTTTGACCTTGTTTTTGATCTTTCTTTTCTTCTGACCCCCAGGAATGGAATAGTCCCCAGAAAGTTTCTTTGCCCTTTCTTGTCCCCTTCCCAGTTTTTTAAAAAAAATTCTATTAAAACTTCAAGATTTCTTTCATAGCTGTTCAACCGTTTTTAAACTTTTTAAGGGATCTTTTTTTTCTGGCCCCCAGAAAATAAATGGCCCCCAAAAAGTTTCTTTGCCCTTGCTTGCTCCCTCCTAGTTTTTTAAAAAAAATTTCTATTAAAACTTCAAGATTTCTTCGATAGCTGTTCAATTGTTTTTTAACTTTGTTAGGGATCTTTATTTTTTCTGGCCCCCAGGAATGGATAGTCCCCAGAAAGTTTCTTCGCCCTTTCTTGCCCCCTCCCAGTTTTTTAAAAAAAATTTCTATTAAAATTTCAAGATTTCTTTCATAGATGTTCAACCGTTTTTTAACTTTTTAAGGGATCTTTTTTTTCTGGCCCCCAAAAAATAAATGGCCCCCAAAAAGTTTCTTTGCCCTTGCTTGCTCCCTCCTAGTTTTTTAAAAAAAATGTCTATTAAAACTTCAAGATTTCTTCGATAGCTGTTCAATTGTTTTTTAACTTTGTTAGGGATCTTTATTTTTTCTGGCCCCCAGGAATGGATAGTCCCCAGAAAATTTCTTCGCCCTTTCTTGCCCCCTCCCAGTTTTTTAAAAAAAATTTCTATTAAAATTTCAAGATTTCTTTCATAGCTGTTCAACCGTTTTTAACTTTTTTGGGGATCTTTTTTTTCTGGCCCCCAGAAATGGAATGGCCCCCAAAAAGTTTCTTTGCCTTTGCTTGCCCCCTCCCAGTTTTTATAAAAAAAAATTTCTATTAAAACTTCAAGATTTCTTTCATAGCTGTTTAATTGTTTTTCGATTTTGTTATGGATCCTTCTTTTTTTTCTGGCCCCCAGGAATGGAATGGCCCCCAAAAAGTTTCTTTGCCCTTGCTTGCTCCCTCCCAGTTTTTTGAAATAAATTTCTATTAAAACTTTAAGATTTCTTTCATAGCTGTTCAATGGTTTTTTTATCTTTTTTATGGATCTTTCTTTTTTTTCTGGCCCCCAGAAATGAAATGGTCCCCAGAAAGTTTCTTTGCCTTTGCTTGCCCCCTCCCAGTCTTTATAAAAAAAATTTCTATAAAATCTTCAAGATTTCTTTCATAGCTGTTCAATTGCTTTTTGACTTTGATAGGGATCTTTCTTTTTTTTCTGGCCCCCAGAAATGGAATGTCCCCCAGAAAGTTTCGTTGACCTTAATTGCTCCCTCCCAGTTTCTTAAAAAAAATTTCTATTAAACATCAAGATTTCTTCCATAGCTGTTCAATCGTTTTTTGACTTTGTTTGGGATGTTTCTTTTTCTTCTGGCCCCCAGAAATGGAATGGCCCCCAGAAAGTTCCATTGCCCTTGCTTGCCACCTCCCAGTTTTTTAAAAAATAATTCTATTAAAACATCAAGATTTCTTCCATGGCTATTCAATCGTTTTTTGATTTTTTCAGGGATCTTTCTTTTTTTCTGGCCCCCAGAAATGGAATGGCCCCCAGAAAGTTTCATTGCCCTTGCTTGCCCCCTCCCAGTTTTTTAGAAAACAATTCTTTCAAAACATCAAGATTTCTCCCATAGCTTTTCAATCGTTTTTTGACTTTGTTAGGGATCTTTCTATTTTTCTGGCCCCCAGTAATGGAATAGTCCACAGAAATTTTCTATGCCCTTTCTTGCCCCCCTCCCAGTTTTTTAAAAAAAAATTTTTTTAAAATTTCAAGATTTCTTTCAGAGCTGTTCAACCGTTTTCTAACATTTTTAGGGATCTTTTTTTTTCTGGCCCCCAGAAATGGAATTGCCCCCATAAATTTTCTTTGCGATTGCTTGCCCCTACCCAGTTTTTATAAAAAAATATTTCTATTAAAACTTCAAGATTTCTTCCATAGCTAGCTGTTCAATCGTTTTTTGATCTTTAATAGGGATCTTTCTTTTTTTCTGGCCCCCAGAAATGGAATGGCCCCCAGAAAATTTCATTGCCATTGCTTGCCCCCTCCCAGTTTTTTAAAAAACAATTCTATTAAAACATCAAGATTTCTTCCATAGCTTTTCAATCGTTTTTTGACCTTGTTTTTGATCTTTCTTTTTTTTTCGGCCCCCAGAAATGGAATAGTCCACAGAAATTTTCTATGCCCTTTCTTGCCCCCCTCCCAGTTTTTTAAAAAAAATTTTTTTTAAAATTTCAAGATTTCTTTCAGAGCTGTTCAACCGTTTTCTAACATTTTTAGGGATCTTTTTTTTTCTGGCCCCCAGAAATGGAATTGCCCCCAGAAAGTTTCTTTGCCCTTGCTTGCTCCCTCCCAGTTTTTTAAAAAAATTTTCCATTAAAACTTCAAGATTTCTTTCATAGCTGTTCAATTGCTTTTTGACTTTGATAGGGATCTTTCTTTTTTTTCTGGCCCCCAGAAATGGAATGTCCCCCAGAAAGTTTCGTTGACCTTAATTGCTCCCTCCCAGTTTCTTAAAAAAAATTTCTATTAAACATCAAGATTTCTTCCATAGCTGTTCAATCGTTTTTTGACTTTGTTTGGGATGTTTCTTTTTTTTCTGGCCCCCAGAAATGGAATGGCCCCCAGAAAGTTCCATTGCCCTTGCTTGCCACCTCCCAGTTTTTTAAAAAATAATTCTATTAAAACATCAAGATTTCTTCCATAGCTATTCAATCGTTTTTTGATTTTTTCAGGGATCTTTCTTTTTTTCTGGCCCCCAGAAATGGAATGGCCCCCAGAAAGTTTCATTGCCCTTGCTTGCCCCCTCCCAGTTTTTTAGAAAACAATTCTTTCAAAACATCAAGATTTCTCCCATAGCTGTTCAATCGTTTTTTGACTTTGTTAGGGATCTTTCTTTTTTTCTGGCCCCCAGAAAGTTTCTTTGCCCTTGCTTGCCCCCTCCCAGTTTTTTAAAAAACAATTCTATTAAAACATCAAGATTTCTTCCATAGCTGTTCAATCGTTTTTGACTTTAATAGGGATCTTTCTTTTTTTTCTGGACCCCAGAAAGTTTCTTTGCCCTTGCTTGCCCCCTCCAAGTTTTTTAAAAAATTTTCTTTTAAAACATCAAGATTTTTTTCCATAGCTGTTCAAGCGTTTTTTGACCTTGTTTTTGATCTTTCTTTTTTTTCCTGCCCCCAGAAATGGAATGGCCCCCAGAAAGTTTCTTTGCCCTTGCTTGCCCCCTCCCAGTTTTTTTAAAAAAAATTTCTATTTAAACATTAAGATTTCTTCCATAGTTGCTCAATCGTTTTTTGACTCTGGTAGGGATCTTTCTTTTTTTCTGGCCCCCAGAAAGTTTCTTTGCCCTTGCTTGCCCCTCCCAGTTTTTTAAAAAACAATTCTATTAAAACATTAGGATTTCTTCCATAGTTGCTCAATCGTTTTTTGACTTTGGTAGGGATCTTTTTTTTTTCTGCCCCCCCAGAAAGTTTCTTTGCCTTTGCTTGCCCCCTCCCAGTTTTTTAAAAAACAATTCTATTAAAACATAAAGATTTCTTCCATAGCTGTTCAATCGTTTTTTGACTTTAATAGGGATCTTTCATTGTTTTCTGGCCCCCAGAAATGGAATGGCCCCCAGAAAGTTTCTTTGCCCGTGCTTGCTTCCCAGTTTTTTTAAAAAAAATTTCTATTAAAACATTAAGATTTCTTCCATAGTTTCTCAATTGTTTTTTGACCTTGTTTTTGATCTTTCTTTTTTTCCGGCCCCCAGAAATGGAATGGCCTCCAGAAAGCTGCTTTGCCATTGCTTGCCCCCTCCCAGTTTTTTTAAAAAAAATTCTATTAAAACACCAAGAGTTCTTCTATAGCTGTTCAATCGTTTTTTGACTTTGTTTGGGATCTTTCTTTTTTTCTGGCCCCCAGAAATGGAATGGCAACCAGAAAGTTTCTTTGCTATTGCTTGCCCCCTCCCAGTCTTTTAAAAAACAATTCTATTAAAACATCAAGATTTCTTCCATAGCTGTTCAATCGTTTTTGACTTTAATAGGGATCTTTCTTTTTTTTCTGGCCCCCAGAAAGTTTCTTTGCCCTTGCTTGCCCCCTCCCAGTTTTTTTAAAAAAATTTTCTATTAAAACATAAAGATTTCTTCCATAGTTGCTCAATCGTTTTTTGACTTTGGTAGGGATCTTTCTTTTTTACTGGCCCCCAGAAAGTTTCTTTGCCCTTGCTTGCCCCCTCCCAGTTTTTTAAAAAACAATTCTATTAAAACATAAAGATTTCTTCCATAGCTGTTCAATCGTTTTTTGACTTTAATAGGGATCTTTCTTTGTTTTCTGGCCCCCAGAAATGGAATGGCCCCCAGAAAGTTTCTTTGCCCTTGCTTGCTTCCCAGTTTTTTTAAAAAAATTTCTATCAAAACATTAAGATTTCTTCCGTAGTTTCTCAATTGTTTTTTGACCTTGTTTTTGATCTTTCTTTTTTTCCGGCCCCCAGAAATGGAATGGCCCCCAGAAAGCTGCTTTGCCATTGCTTGCCCCCTCCCAGTTTTTTTAAAAAAATTTCTATTAAAACACCAAGATTTCTTCTATAGCTGTTCAATCGTTTTTTGACTTTGTTTGGGATCTTTCTTTTTTTCTGGCCCCCAGAAATGGAATGGCAACCAGAAAGTTTCTTTGCTATTGCTTGCCCCCTCCAAGTCTTTTAAAAAACAATTCTATTAAAACATCAAGATTTCTTCCATAGCTGTTCAATCGTTTTTGACTTTAATAGGGATCTTTCTTTTTTTTCTGGCCCCCAGAAAGTTTCTTTGCCCTTGCTTGCCCCTCCCAGTTTTTTTAAAAAAATTTTCTATTAAAACATAAAGATTTCTTCCATAGTTGCTCAATCGTTTTTTGACTTTGGTAGGGATCTATCTTTTTTTCTGGCCTCCAGAGAGTTTCTTTGCCCTTGCTTGCCCCCTCCCAGTTTTTTTAAAAAAAATTTCTATTAAAACATTAAGATTTCTTCCATAGTTGCTCAATCGTTTTTTGACTTTGGTAGGGATCTGTCTTTTTTTCTGGCCCCCAGAAAGTTTCTTTGCCCTTGCTTGCCCCCTCCCATTTTTTTAAAAAACAATTCTATTAAAACATAAAGATTTCTTCCATAGCTGTTCAATCGTTTTTTGACTTTAATAGGGATCTTTCTTTGTTTTCTGGCCCCCAGAAAGTTTCTTTGCCCTTGCTTGCCCCCTCCAAGTTTTTTAAAAAATTTTCTTTTAAAACATCAAGATTTTTTTCCATAGCTGTTCAATCGTTTTTTGACCTTGTTTTTGATCTTTCTTTTTTTTCCGGCCCCCAGAAATGGAATGGCACCCAGAAAGCTGCTTTGCCCTTGCTTGCCCCCTCCCAGTTTTTTAAAAAACAATTCTATTAAAACATCAAGATTTCTTCCATAGCTGTTCAATCGTTTTTTGACTTTAATAGGGATCTTTCTTTTTTTTCTGGCCCCCAGAAAGTTTGTTTGCCCTTGCTTGCCCCCTCCAAGTTTTTTAAAAAATTTTCTTTTAAAACATCAAGATTTTTTTCCATAGCTGTTCAATCGTTTTTTGACCTTGTTTTTGATCTTTCTTTTTTTCCTGCCCCCAGAAATGGAATGGCCCCCAGAAAGTTTCTTTGCCCTTGCTTGCCCCCTCCCAGTTTTTTTAAAAAAAATTTCTATTAAAACATTAAGATTTCTTCCATAGTTGCTCAATCGTTTTTTGACTCTGGTAGGGATCTTTCTTTTTTTCTGGCCCCCAGAAAGTTTCTTTGCCCTTGCTTGCCCCCTCCCAGTTTTTTAAAAAACAATTCTATTAAAACATTAGGATTTCTTCCATAGTTGCTCAATCGTTTTTTGACTTTGGTAGGGATCTTTTTTTTTCTGCCCCCCCAGAAAGTTTCTTTGCCTTTGCTTGTCCCCTCCTAGTTTTTTAAAAAAAATTTCTATTAAAACTTCAAGATTTCTTTCATAGCTGTTCATTTGTTTTTTCACTTTGACAGGGATCTTTCTTTTTATTTTCTGGCCCCCAGAAATGGAATGGCCCCTAGAACGCTGCTTTGCCCTTGCTTGCCCCCTGCCAGTTTTTTTAAAAAAATTTCTATTAAAACACCAAGATTTCTTCTATAGCTGTTCAATCGTTTTTTGACTTTGTTTGGGATCTTTCTTTTTTTTTTCTGGCCCCCAGAAATGGAATCGCCCCCAGAAAGCTGCTTTGCCCTTGCTTGCCCCCTCCCAGTTTTTTTAAAAAAATTTCTATTAAAACACCAAGATTTCTTCTATAGCTGTTCAATCGTTTTTTGACTTTGTTTGGGATCTTTCTTTTTATCTGGCCCCCAGAAATGGAATGGCACCCAGAAAGCTGCTTTGCCTTTGCTTGCCCCTCCCAGTTTTTTAAAAAAATTTCTATTAAAACTTCAAGATTTCTTCCATAGCTGTTCAATCGTTTTTTGATCTTTATTAGGGATCTTTCTTTTTTTTCCGGCCCCCAGAAATGGAATGGCCCCCAGAAAGTTTCTTTGCCCTTGCTTGCCCCTTCCCAGTTTTTTTTAAAAAATTTTCTATTAGAACTTCAAGATTTCTTACATCGCTGTTCAATCGTTTTTTGACTTTGTTGGGGATCTTTCTTTTTTTCTGGCCCATAGGAATGGAATGGCCCAAGGAAAGTTTCTTTGCCCTTGCTTGCCCCCTCACAGTTTTTTTAAAAAAAATTCTATTAAAACATTAAGATTTCTTCCACAGTTCTTCAATCGTTTTTTGACTTTGGTAGGGATCTTTTTTTTTTCTGCCCCCCAGAAAGTTTCTTTGCCTTTGCTTGTCCCCTCCCAGTTTTTTAAAAAAAATTTCTATTAAAACTTCAAGATTTCTTTCATAGCTGTTCAATTGTTTTTTCACTTTGACAGGGATCTTTCTTTTTTTTTCTGGCCCCCAGAAATGGAATGGCCCCCAAAACGTTTCTTTGCCCTTGCTTGCTCCCTCCCAGTTTTTTAAAAAAACTTTCTATTAAAACTTCAAAATTTCTTTCATAGCTGTTTAATCGTTTTTTGATTTTTTTAGAGATCTTTTTTTTCTGGACCCTAGGAATGGAATGGCCCCCAGAAAGTTTCTTTACCCTTGCTTGCCCCTCCCAGTTTTTTTTAAAAATTTTCTACTAAAACTTCAAGATTTCTTCCATAGCTGTTCAATTGTTTTTTCACTTTGACAGGGATCTTTCTTTTTTTTGCTGGCCCCCAGAAATGGAATGGCCCCCAAAACGTTTCTTTGCCCTTGCTTGCTCCCTCCCAGTTTTTTAAAAAAATTTTCTATTAAAACTTCAAGATTTTTTTCCATAGCTGTTCAATCGTTTTTTGACCTTGTTTTTGATCTTTCTTTTTTTCCGGCCCCCAGAAATGGAATGGCCCCCAGAAAGCTGCTTTGCCATTGCTTGCCCCCTCCCAGTTTTTTTAAAAAAATTTCTATTAAAACACCAAGATTTCTTCTATAGCTGTTCAATCGTTTTTTGACTTTGTTTGGGATCTTTCTTTTTTTCTGACCCCCAGAAATGGAATGGCAACCAGAAAGTTTCTTTGCTATTGCTTGCCCCCTCCAAGTCTTTTAAAAAACAATTCTATTAAAACATCAAGATTTCTTCCATAGCTGTTCAATCGTTTTTGACTTTAATAGGGATCTTTCTTTTTTTTCTGGCCCCCAGAAAGTTTCTTTGCCCTTGCTTGCCCCTCCCAGTTTTTTTAAAAAAATTTTCTATTAAAACATAAAGATTTCTTCCATAGTTGCTCAATCGTTTTTTGACTTTGGTAGGGATCTTTCTTTTTTTCTGGCCTCCAGAGAGTTTCTTTGCCCTTCCTTGCCCCCTCCCAGTTTTTTTAAAAAAAATTTCTATTAAAACATTAAGATTTCTTCCATAGTTGCTCAATCGTTTTTTGACTTTGGTAGGGATCTGTCTTTTTTTCTGGCCCCCAGAAAGTTTCTTTGCCCTTGCTTGCCCCCTCCCAGTTTTTTAAAAAACAATTCTATTAAAACATAAAGATTTCTTCCATAGCTGTTCAATCGTTTTTTGACTTTAATAGGGATCTTTCTTTGTTTTCTGGCCCCCAGAAAGTTTCTTTGCCCTTGCTTGCCCCCTCCAAGTTTTTTAAAAAATTTTCTTTTAAAACATCAAGATTTTTTTCCATAGCTGTTCAATCGTTTTTGGACCTTGTTTTTGATCTTTCTTTTTTTTCCGGCCCCCAGAAATGGAATGGCACCCAGAAAGCTGCTTTGCCCTTGCTTGCCCCCTCCCAGTTTTTTAAAAAACAATTCTATTAAAACATCAAGATTTCTTCCATAGCTGTTCAATCGTTTTTTGACTTTAATAGGGATCTTTCTTTTTTTTCTGGCCCCCAGAAAGTTTCTTTGCCCTTGCTTGCCCCCTCCAAGTTTTTTAAAAAATTTTCTTTTAAAAAATCAAGATTTTTTTCCATAGCTGTTCAATCGTTTTTTGACCTTGTTTTTGATCTTTCTTTTTTTTCCTGCCCCCAGAAATGGAATGGCCCCCAGAAAGTTTCTTTGCCCTTGCTTGCCCCCTCCCAGTTTTTTTAAAAAAAATTTCTATTAAAAGATTATGATTTCTTCCATAGTTGCTCAATCGTTTTTTGACTTTGGTAGGGATCTTTCTTTTTTTCTCGCCCCCAGAAAGTTTCTTTGCCCTTGCTTGCCCCCTCCCAGTTTTTTAAGAAACAATTCTATTAAAACATTAGGATTTCTTCCATAGTTGCTCAATCGTTTTTTGACTTTGGTAGGGATCTTTTTTTTTTCTGCCCCCCCCAGAAAGTTTCTTTGCCTTTGCTTGTCCCCTCCTAGTTTTTTAAAAAAAATTTCTATTAAAACTTCAAGATTTCTTTCATAGCTGTTCATTTGTTTTTTCACTTTGACAGGGATCTTTCTTTTTTTTTCTGGCCCCCAGAAATGGAATGGCCCCCAGAAAGCTGCTTTGCCCTTGCTTGCCCCCTCCCAGTTTTTTTAAAAAAATTTCCATTAAAACACCAAGATTTCTTCTATAGCTGTTCAATCGTTTTTTGACTTTGTTTGGGATCTTTCTTTTTATCTGGCCCCCAGAAATGGAATGGCACCCAGAAAGCTGCTTTGCCCTTGCTTGCCCCTCCCAGTTTTTTTAAAAAAATTTCTATTAAAACTTCAAGATTTCTTCCATAGCTGTTCAATCGTTTTTTGATCTTTATTAGGGATCTTTCTTTTTTTTCCGGCCCCCAGAAATGGAATGGCCCCCAGAAAGTTTCTTTGCCCTTGCTTGCCCCTTCCCAGTTTTTTTTAAAAAATTTTCTATTAAAACTTCAAGATTTCTTACATCGCTGTTCAATCGTTTTTTGACTTTGTTGGGGATCTTTCTTTTTTTCTGGCCCATAGGAATGGAATGGCCCAAGGAAAGTTTCTTTGCCCTTGCTTGCCCCCTCACAGTTTTTTAAAAAAAAATTCTATTAAAACATTAAGATTTCTGCCATAGTTCTTCAATCGTTTTTTGACTTTGGTAGGGATCTTTTTTTTTTCTGCCCCCCAGAAAGTTTCTTTGCCTTTGCTTGTCCCCTCCCAGTTTTTTAAAAAAAATTTCTATTAAAACTTCAAGATTTCTTTCATAGCTGTTCAATTGTTTCTTCACTTTGACAGGGATCTTTCTTTTTTTTTCTGGCCCCCAGAAATGGAATGGCCCCCAAAACGTTTCTTTGCCCTTGCTTGCTCCCTCCCAGTTTTTTAAAAAAACTTTCTATTAAAACTTCAAAATTTCTTTCATAGCTGTTTAATCGTTTTTTGACTTTTTTAGAGATCTTTTTTTTCTGGACCCTAGGAATGGAATGGCCCCCAGAAAGTTTCTTTACCCTTGCTTGCCCCTCCCAGTTTTTTTTAAAAATTTTCTACTAAAACTTCAAGATTTCTTCCATAGCTGTTCAATTGTTTTTTCACTTTGACAGGGATCTTTCTTTTTTTTTCTGGCCCCCAGAAATGGAATGGCCCCCAAAACGTTTCTTTGCCCTTGCTTGCTCCCTCCCAGTTTTTTAAAAAATTTTCTATTAAAACTTCAAGATTTTTTTCCATAGCTGTTCAATCGTTTTTTGACCTTGTTTTTGATCTTTCTTTTTTTTCCGGCCCCCAGAAATGGAATGGCCTCCAGAAACTTCTTTGCTCTTGCTTGCCCCCTCCCAGTTTTTTAAAATTTTTTTCTATTAAAACATGAAGATTTCTTCTATAGCTGTTCAATCGTTTTTGACTTTGTTTGGGATCTTTCTCTTTTTTCTGGCCCCCAGAAATGGAATGGCCTCCAGAAACTTCTTTGCCCTTGCTTGCCCCCTCCCAGTTTTTTAAAAATTTTTTCTATTAAAACATCAAGATTTCTTCTATAGCTGTTCAATCGTTTTTGACTTTGTTTGGGATCTTTCTCTTTTTTCTGGCCCCCAGAAATGGAATGGCCCCCAAAACGTTTCTTTGCCCTTGCTTGCCCCCTCCAAGTTTTTTAAAAAAATTTTCTTTTAAAACATAAAGATTTTTTTCCATAGCTGTTCAATCGTTTCTTGACCTTGTTTTTGATCTTTCTTTTTTTTCCGGCCCCCAGAAATGGAATGGCCTCCAGAAACTTCTTTGCCCTTGCTTGCCCCCTCCCAGTTTTTTAAAAATTTTTTCTATTAAAACATCAAGATTTCTTCTATAGCTGTTCAATCGTTTTTGACTTTGTTTGGGATCTTTCTCTTTTTTCTGGCCCCCAGAAATGGAATGGCCCCCAAAACGTTTCTTTGCCCTTGCTTGCCCCCTCCAAGTTTTTTAAAAAAATTTTCTTTTAAAACATAAAGATTTTTTTCCATAGCTGTTCAATCGTTTCTTGACCTTGTTTTTGATCTTTCTTTTTTTTCCGGCCCCCAGAAATGGAATGGCCTCCAGAAACTTCTTTGCCCTTGCTTGCCCCCTCCCAGTTTTTTAAAAATTTTTTCTATTAAAACATCAAGATTTCTTCTATAGCTGTTCAATCGTTTTTGACTTTGTTTGGGATCTTTCTCTTTTTTCTGGCCCCCAGAAATGGAATTGCTCCCAAAACGTTTCTTTGCCCTTGCTTGCTCCCTCCCAGTTTTTTAAAAAAAATTTCTATTAAAACGTCAAGATTTCTTCCATAGCTGCTCAATCGTTTTTGACTTTGTTTGGGATCTTCCTTTTTTTTCTTGCCCCCAGAAATGGAATGGCCCCCAGAAACTTCTTTGCCCTTGCTTCCCCCTCCTAGTTTTCTAAAATTTTTTTCTATTAAAACATCAAGATTTCTTCTATAGCTGTTCAATCGTTTTTGACTTTGTTTGGGATTTTTCTCTTTTTTCTGGCCCTCAGAAATGGAATGGCCCCCAGAAAGCTTCTTTGCCCTTGCTTGCCCCCTCCCAAGGATGGAAGTATGCAGACAACAAGGGACAAACGTAATCCGTCCACCATTCGGTCGCTGAATCGAAAGCAAAAAAACTTTGTATACCACCTGTAAACGTTTTAATCGGTTCATTTTCCTCAGATTTCCTGGCCATAGCTAAAATAGCCTGAAGTTGTTCCTGGTGACATTGATCCTGTCTCCATCATTATTCTTTGTTGTTCAATTTGCTGTTGAAGGAGCAGAACTAAATCTTGCGCCGCCATCTCAAACGCTCGTTGAACCCTCACTGCAAAACAACCTTGGAAAAGGAGTGGTACTATGCGATAATCGTTGCCAAATCCTAGGACTGATTAGTAAATCGTTTTCCACAATTCTCGTCGCCAAAAATCTGTTGTGTTTTCGCCTAAACAGACATATAAGAACAAAAAAATTAGAACTGTTTTCGAATATTAAACTTTTAACAACAAAGCCGTACAAAAACAACTCAAAGAACAATGCTTTTGAAAAAGTATGTTAGGTTATAGAAATGATGTTCACTCACGCATTTTGATTAACACCTTTAAATAAAGCGTCTTTTCTAGAACTACAACAGGGACGACCTGGGCAGGTGGGTGAAAAGTCAAGTCACAGCAGGCATGTGAACTTCAACATCCAGACAAGTGCAGACCAGAAACCAAGTGACAATGAAGGAAATGCAAGATGCTACCTTTGTGAAGGGAAGCATAAACTCGATGTATATGGAGATTTCAAGGGCAAAACTGGTGTGGAACAACTCAAATTCATTCATTGTCGCAAACTGTGTGACAACTGTTTGTCTTCGAGTCACTTCTCAGCTGGCTGCAAGCATCGAAATGAGTGCAAAGTACCTGGTTATCTTTTGAGAAGAAAACACATGACATTGTTACATGAGTTATGGTTTTTGAGAATAAACGTTGTGAGACAGCATCTGGAACAACTACAGATCAGCAGCAGTCCAGAAGTACAAATCAAAGTCAGTTTGTTGGAGAGAATATGCACACTGGGGCCGGATGTAGCAAAGGGTTGTCAGAGCAAGAAAATGATTGTGCCAGTAAAGATCAAAGGAAGCTGTCAGAACAAGGTGATATGTACATATGCTATGCTAGACACTGGCTCAACTGCTTCATTCTGCACAGAAGACATCTTGAAGAAACTTGGAATCTCTGGAACGCGATGCAAAATGTCATTGGCTACGGTCAACAATGAAGAGCAACACAAATGTGTCATGGTCAACTTGGATGTCATGGACCTGGACAAGAATGTCATGATTGAAGTCCCAAATGCCTTCTCTGTGAAGAAACTGAATGTGTCGTTGGAATCAATCACGAAGCAAAAAGATGTAGACAATTGGCCTTACCTGCATGGTATAACAGTCCCAAGGGCACTTACGAATCAAGATGTTGGTCTCCTCATTGGTGTTGATGTGTCAGAGGCGTTGGAACCAGTAGAGGTTAGTGTTGGTACTCTTTTTCAAACTCTTGCTGAAATTCTTTTTCTTACATTGATCAAGAAGCACTCCGAAGAAAAAGGCGAGTTTTGTAAGATTTTACGTCTGATCACATCATACACTCGACTCGAATCATGCCATGCTAATACAAAAGGCAAATTAACAAAGCATCTAACAGCGTGACTCAATAAAATAAAAGGCGTTGAAAGCACTATTTAAAATACGTTAAGCGTTAACAAATGGTTCAACAATCCGTTAAAAACCCTAAAAGCAACTAAATAGAAAACAAAAGACGTAGGCATAGTTTCCCAACACACCCCCCCTCCTTGGCGCATGTTCCTATGCATCAAGTAACTGTAGCATCTTAAGACGCGCGTTGTTTGCTGCAGCTCTTATGGGTCGCTCCCCTGCGGACCTCTCATTCTCCTTATTCTCTGAGAAATTCTCTTTTTTCACTCCATCCTCCTTACTCATAGCTCCATTTCCACTCACTAAAGGATACAGTTTTTGAATTGGTCTAGTTAAAGGCTCATACTTACCTCTTCCAGCTTTGCATACCTTGGCACCGCGTATGTGACCATCCTTACCCCGAATTACATCCTTGACGTTTGCAATTTTCCATCGACCTCTCTTAAGATTTTCGTCTTGCACTACTACAATGTCTCCTGCATTAATGTTTGCTGGGTTGTTCTTGCTCATTCGGTGAGATTCTCTCAGATCTATGAGGTATTCCTTCTTCCACCTAGTCCAAAAACTATTCAACAATCTGGTTAAGTAAGAAAAGCGCTTACAATGTGATGAATGAAGATCGTCTTCATCAAATCTCAATTTACAACCAATACCTGTTGAAAGCATGCTTAATCTTCTACCTACCAATAGATGTGATGGAGTTAACACTTCTCCATCCACCTCATCATATAAATATGTCAAAGGTCTGTTGTTAAGAATACATTCTACCTCCGACAAAACCGTACGTAATTCGTCAGAAGTCACTCTAGCATTTCCAAGTACTTTACGCAGACATCTCTTAACACTTCTTATAATTCTTTCAAAGTGCCCCCCTTGCCAAGGACTTACCTCAAGGTTGAATTTCCAGTCAATTCTTTTTGATTCTAGAAAAGTGTGCACATTCCTGTCTCCATGAAGTTTCTTCAAAAACTTTGAAGTTGATTTAAATGTCTTGGCGTTATCAGAGTTAATTACTTCTGGTGTGCCCCCTTTTTGCACAAAATCTCCTCAAACAATTCAAGAATGTAGGAGTAGATAAATCTTCAACTAACTCTAGATGCAGGGCTCTAGTCACGCAACATGAGAATAAACAAATATATACCTTCTTTGTGGCTTGTTTTTTACTTTTCACATATAACGGGCCTGCAAAGTCAATCCCAACATTTGCAAATGGAATAGATTCTTTTACTCTGAAGTCTGGCATTTGGGCTGTTGGTGGTGGTTGGTATGGTCTTCCTTCCAATTTCCTGCAAACAAAACATAAATGTAAGACCTTTTTTACAAATTGCCTAGCCTTAGTTACCCAAAATCTGGCTCTGAGTTCTGCTAACGTTCTTACTTTCTCAAATACTTTACTACATTTCACCAATGATTGTGCATCTTTTACCCATTCTTTTTCAGCTCTTATAATTTCTTCTGCACTCAATTTGTCTAACTGCAAAGCTTTTCCTTCTATCTTTGCCTTTAAATTTCCACCAAATCTGAAAACGAATGATGTTACTCTAAGCAATCTTTTGAGAGTGCTGTACTTGCTGATATCGATTAAGCTACTTACCCCAGCAGGTTATTCAACAGTTGTTACCATTACTGTTACCTTTTTTCTCTCACAGTTAACCTCTTCGGAGTTTGGAGCAATTTCCTCTTGTGAAGGCCAGTTTTCTCTTCTCTCTTTCAGCCAATGGGGACCTTCCCACCACAACTTGCTGTTCATTAGTTGGCTAACTTTTGTGCCCCTTGAACCAATATCAGCGGGGTTCTCTGATCCTTTCACATTTCCCCAATCATCTGCATTTGTCACCTTCAAAATTTCTGAAACTCTAAATTGGACCCACTGCTTCCATTCACCTTGACCCTGGATCCAACTTAAGGCTGTTTTGCTGTCTAGCCATAGCTTTATATTTGTGATTTCCAATTGAGAACTGAGAGCTTTCACCACAGTGTCTACCAAAGTGGCTAAGATCTTGGCTGATAACAATTCTAGCCTTGGAATTGTTATTTCCTTCAAAGGAGCAACTCTACTTTTTGAACACAGCAATGTTGTTTTAATGCCTTCAGGTGTTTCATATACCAGATATACCACCCCGCAGTATGCTTTTCTGCTTGCATCACCAAATGCATGAATTTCTACAGATCTTACTTTGTCACTATCAGCATCATAAAGACATCTTGGTAAACTGATATTTTGCACCCTTTCAAGATCCTCTAGCCATAATTTCCATGTTGCTGTCAATAAGTCTGGTATAGGCTCATCCCAACCTACATTTAACTTACACAGATCCTGAAACAAAATCTTAGCAGTTACACCCACAGGACTTAAAATACCATGAGGATCAAAAAGAGATGCTAAAACACTCAGAACACCTCTCTTTGTAGGATGATATTTGTTTACCTTGTCACACATCCTAGTAAAGTCAAATTCCAATCTATCAGTCATATTGTCCCATATTACCCCTAAAACCTTACTCTTCTTACCTTCAGCACTTGCACCCCTAAGGCTTTCTTTTGCATAGGTGGAATCTTCAGCTACACTGTGTTTTTCTTCTGATTTGGTCTCTTCTTTAATCTCACTGTTTAGAGTGGGATCACTGCTTTTCCATTTTCGGAGTCTGAACCCCCCGGCTTGCATTCTTTCCTTTGCATTCAAATATAGCGATCTTGCTTCATTGACATTCTTTGTACCTGTAACTAGGTCATCAACGTAAAAGCTTTCTGTCAACTTTGATACAAAATTTGGATCAACATTTTGATACTTACCAATGTGGTGTCGCAAAACAGCGTTCAGGAGAAAGGGCGATGAATTTACACCAAAAACAACACGTCTGAATCTCATGATGCAAATTTTAGGCTCTGTTTTGTTTATACCATCTAACCATAGAAACCTCAAACAATCTCTGTCTTCTTGGTTAATCTCAATGTTGAGGAAAGCCTTCTCTATGTCTCCTACAAGAGCTACCCTACTTTCACGAAAATGAAGCAAAATGTCAAAAATTAAAGGTGAGAGAGACGGGCCTGCATGCAGACAATCATTTAAAGAGGTACCAAATTTTTTGTCTTTGCAGGATGCGTCATAGACAACCCTAACTTTTGTTGTCTCTGCTTCTTCTCTCACTACAGCCATGTGGGGAAGGTAGTGTACCTTTTCAGTGACATCCATTTCTGATACTTGTTCAACAATACCTAATTCAACCTGCTCTTTTATTATATCATCATATTTTTGCAGTGTAGAAGGGTCTTTCTTAAGTTTTCTAATAAGGCTGTTAAATCTGGCTAAAGCATTGTCAAAGTTTGTAGGTAAAACTTTATTACCTGCCTTCCATGGTAGACCAACGAAGTATCGTTCGCCATTGAAAGTGATGTTGTCTAACAGGGTCTCATGTACTTCATTTCTTTCACGAATTCCAATTGTTTCAAGGTCCCACAACTTCTGAATTTTATCTTCTAATGCAGATCTGTCACATTTCAAAAGCAAAATTGGTGATTCAGACATAAAGTTGAAATTTGACTCATTAAAATCTGATTTCTTACCTTGTAATGGGCCTGACAGCACCCATCCCATTGCAGTCTTGATGGCCACAGGTTCACCTGGCCCCCCCTCGTTTAACTTCACCATCCATAAAACTCCATAGCCAGTCTGAGCCAACTAAAACATCAATTGTTAATGATTCCAACCTAGAAATATCTGAAAACCATATATTATGCAAATGGGTATAAGATTTCTTTACAACTTCTGGGTGAACATTCTTAATATGAGAAATGTTACTGACAACAAAACATTCAATTTCAATCTTCCTCTTTCCATCAAAAGATACCATAGGCACATTCACCACATCTTCTTAGCACATTCTTCCGGTTTTCCGCTCCCAAAACATTGGTGCATGTTTCAGAAGCATGGTCTCTCATACAGAAAACACAACTGTTTGCCTTTTCACCAACCAGTAGCGACGAGACAGTTCCCTCCTTGTTGAAGTTGCTTCTGGGCCTAATGTTGTTGTTATTGGCTCGGCTTGTCAAATCTTTTCCGCCCCCCAAACTTCCCAGAGGCATTTGGCACTCTTTTATCGAGATTTCTTTTTCAAAGGCACATAGTAATTCATCTATCGTCAACTTCAAATAATTTTTGTCCGAACTCCTAATCATCTGACCCCTGATATTTTCCGGTACCTTTTCAAGAAGCGTTGGCACGACAATTGCAGAAAACGAGGAATTGTTGACACCAAGAGCCTCGAGCCCGCGATAATGTGTCTTGATTTCGTCGTGCAGATTGCGCAATCGGCTGACGGCTTTGTCGTTGTAAACAGGGTGGAGCCCCAGGAGGTGGCTAATGTGGGCCTGCTGTATTACTTCCTGTTTGCCAAATCTTTTCTTCAGAAGGTTGACAGCGATGTCATAATTTTCGTCTGTCATGGGCATTCCTGTTAGCACATTCAAGCAGATTCTTCTAAAAAACTCTTCAAATATTTAAACTTATCACACGCTGCCAAATCTGGATTCTTGTGTACACTTTGAAAACCATCCCAGAATTCCGGCCACTCGTGTATTTTCCCCGTGAATTTCTGTAATTCCAATTTAGGCAGTTTCACAACGGTTTTTCTTGTGACATTTCTCGAACTTGGGGACAAACTTGATACTTCCGAATTTAAACTGTCCTTCGATACACTCCTCGCGATGCTGTTCTTTGGTTCTTCTTTGGTATTCAAAAGGCAGTTTATCGAATAAATAGCATTCAAAATCTTGTATTCCCCAACTTCGTCCATTTCTTTATCCAATTGCTCTTCCTCTTCAACATACTCTAAAAGCAATTCCAAAATTTCTTCATCACTCTTTTTTATCTCCGTTTGTTTCTCTTTAAGCTCGGCTTTTAAATATTCCAATGTTCCCTCTTCGATAGACTCGCTGTCCTCTACCAATTCTTTTACTTTATTTGCGGTCTTCGTGACACTCGTCCGGAATATTTTTCTCCTTTTCTTCGCTTTTTCCAAACTTTCCATCTTGATTCAATGCCTCCGACTCCGGTGGACCATCTGTTGGTACTCTTTTTCAACTCTTGCTGAAATTCTTTTGCTTACATTGATCAAGAAGCACTCCGAAGAAAAAGGCGAGTTTTGTAAGATTTTACGTCTGATCACATCATACACTTGACTCGAATCATGCCATGCTAATACAAAAGGCAAATTAACAAAGCATCTAACAGCGTGACTCAATAAAATAAAAGGCGTTGAAAGCACTATTTAAAATACGTTAAGCGTTAACAAATGGTTCAACAATCCGTTAAAAACCCTAAAAGCAACTAAAAAGAAAACAAAAGACGTAGGCATAGTTTCCCAACAGTTAGAAGAGCACAAAATTGTGGTCCTTATGCAGTGAAGACGAAATTTGGATGGAAGCTTAATGGCCCACTTTGGAGGTATGGTCAAGAACGTAAGCAATGCTATCTTATTTCTTCATGCAAAAATGACGACATATTAGAGAAACCTTTCAAGCAGCACATCAATCTTGATTTTTGTCACTCAGCTACCGACAACTGTAAAGCAATGTTGATGGAAGATAAGAAGACAGTGGCAGTAGTTGATGACACAGCCAAACTTGTTGATGGGCATTATCAACTTGTTATACCATGGAGAGATATCCAGCCATGACTGCCAAATAACAAATCAGTGGCGGAGCACAGACTGAAACACCTGAAGAGGAAGTTGTCAAGGGATGTTGGCCTCAGTGAGAAGTATACCAAGTTTATTGATGACTTCATGGTGAAAGACCACGCAAGAAAGGTTCCTCAAGATCAGATCAGTAGAAATGATGGAGCAGTATGGTATCTCCCACATCACAATGTGATTAATCAGTGGCAATGTACTGCAAGGCCCTGATTTTACGAATTCACTTGTTGGCGTTCTACTCCAATTCCGTCAAGAATCAGTGGCACTGATGGCAGATGTTGAATCCATGTTCCACCAGGTCCGTGTTCACTCTAAGGATGTGCAAACTATGCTCTGAGGAAGGCAGCTGTTGACAATGCAGATGGCCTTGAAGTCACACAATTTTATAGCTGCACAGTATCATAAATATACCTGTCCAAGCTTTGAAGAAAGTTTAGTTGCTTTGTGCCAAACATCAAGACTGTGCTTCAATGGAGATATAAAAGTCATGTTTCCTGTAGAAAAATCCAAAACACTTTTATAAAACAGGCCTCTTACTTTGGTCAAAAAAATCTAGCAATGGCAAATGTGAACATATGAAACACAATTTAGGCATAGACATCTTGACATCTTGACAAATTGTATTGTTTAAAATTTTAGAATATCTTGGCAGGACACTGTCAGATGATAGAGATCCACCTCTAAGATCAGTCAATGAAAACTAGGTGGTAGCTTGGTAGCAAGCACAGGTCTAGGTTGCTGTTTTTTCTTATCAGTTAGCCATATTGATTAGCATGTGTGAAATTAAGCAATGCTATATTACAGTTACCAACTCAACTAAACTTCTACTATAAGCCATGTTGATAAACCTTTCCTATAATAGGAAAGTATTTTAGGAAATCTAATTAAAATGGAACATTTTGTGTTTCAGCTTCTTTTTTTACTATGCTATTATAAGTACTATTTGCAATGAGATCTACTGTAAACACAAATTGTTTTGTTGATTGGCCAGTATACTTTTGTTTCTTTAAAAATATATTTGCATTTGCCACTTACTCATTAAAGATAAAATACTAGTGTCTGCATCAGTACAAACTTCATCCACAAGCCCATCAAGTTTTTCAAGAATTCAATGCATGCATTTCATAAAAAGATGAACCTCTAACTAATAATAAAAATAATATTAATAATAATAATGGTACAATCGAGCATATCCACTACAAGTGTCGTGCAAAGTCAAATTACAGGATCAAAAGTTAACAACAGTTACATAATTATAAAAAAAAGAAGAAATAATGTTTTTTAGTCCAATTTGTTGCTCGCTTTTTCAAATAAATGCCTCTTAAGTTGGAACAAAATGTCGTAAAGCAAGACTGAGATTTCATTGATTCAGGTAAGGCATTAAAGGACTTTGCAGCGGCATCTTCAAAAGTATCTGCCATTAGTGATGGCCTTATACGAGTTTCGTTACTACTTCACAGTACTCTGTTACAAGTTTGCAGATCGAGTGCATTAATTGTAGGCCAGTAAGTGTTGTGAATTGCCTTGAAAGTCAGTTTTAATAGATTGAATTCCCGTCTTTCTGCAATTGGTAGCCAACCAAGTTAACTGGGTAGATTTTAGATTGACTTCTCTCTTATCAACACATTCCATTGTTAGGAGCTTTTTACTTTCATAATCCATCAAGGTGTATGTTCCCTTCGAGGCAAAAAGGCCACAGATGGTAACTTTTAAATTTCTACACTGAACTTCCTTGATGATCCTGTCTCGTTCCTCATTGAATTCCTGATCTACTGTTGGCGAAACACAGAGACATTGATTGGTGTAAAAGGAGGTAGTGCTGCTGGAACCAAGATTGCTGAACTTGCAAAATCGTTTGAATTGTGTGATGGAGCCACCAACCAAGAGTAATGCACCTTCAATGACATAGTTGATTGCAAAACCAGCAGCATAGAAACCACTAGAATACCATACTCCTCTGAGTCCCATTTCACAAAACCAAACCAGCTTAACACAATACCCACACATTTTGTCTTCAATCGATGTTATAGCTTTGCTGCAATGTTGAACTTGGCATTTGTCACCAAGGAGCACTTTCAGTTGCATCATTATTACAAAGCACTTAGGCTCTGCGACAGCCTTTATTTCGTCACCAATATCACCATATGAGACAGATTGGAAATGATCATGGCTGGTAAAGTTATCCTCTGCTGAATTTGACATACTCTCGGTTGTCTCTTCTTCTTCTACAGCCTCTTTAAGAAAAGACTCTTCAGGCACAAGCTCGTCGTCATCAACTGCCTTGAATTCAGCTGTCCTTATTGGTGTTGACTGCACAATGTCAAATTGTGGGATACTTGTCAACATGCTGAAAAAATGAGTTAATGGTGAATACAGCTAACTTTGCAATTGTTTGCATACATTGACATAGTTATTAAATCATTTGACAAATGAAAGTATCCTTGAGGACTGTATTGAAAAAACCACTGTATGACAAGAAAAATAATACTTTGGTGAAACCCACATCTGGGAAGCTCAAAAGATCAGATATATACAATAATCTTAGTGGAGTGTGTACAGTAATCCCAGTAAGGCCTTACTCTTCCAGAAAATTATCATCTTGAGAATCCTCCTCTTCATTCAACACATCATCATTTTTTACTATTTCTAGCCTAGAATAAATAAAATAAATTTAGGAATGAATTAGAATAAGATACTCTATCATGCAATATTAGGAAGGTTGGTAAAAATGCTAAAACTTTGCTAAACCCTGTATACCTGTTCAACATGGGTGAAGGAGCTTGAAATAGTCATCTTTTATATACACTTTTTAGGGGCTACATAAACCATAAATATTGTTGTAAGATGAGTAGAATTTTAGCATAAGGTCTAGAACACAAAATTGGCCCAGGTCACCTGTGTTGGTGGGTAGAGTATTTTTTGTTACACCAATAGTAGAGCTACCTGCGTACACTACGAACTAGAAAAATATATATAATTGATTAATGATGTAATACTCATTGTTTCCACTTGGGTTGATGTCTGCTTGTTTTGCAGAAAGATAGGCCTTCAGGCTTAAAAGCGTGTCCACTGATGTTCTGAGGGAAAAATTTACTCAAGAATTTACACCTGTTAGCTTTAAGACTTTCAATAGATAAATACCTACCCTTCCACAATAACTTCTACAATATGATGAAAGTACATTTCCTATGGCTATATGAACAAATCATGGTCTTAGACAGGGTGCACAATTCCATCTTAATAACAAGCAGATTTTGTTACAAGTGTTATTTGCAAAGCTAAACAGGGAAACAAAAAAACATTTTGGCATTGCAAAAACCTTTTGGCATGTGGCAAATGGTACTAACAAAACGTATCAAAAACAAATATCTTTTTGCAACAACATAACCCCTATCAAAAGATGTCTACATTTGGACTTGTTGTTGTTGTTTTCTGTACTTCTGGCTCAGAAATGGTATTGCCGCAATTCTGCAAAATCCCTGGACATCAGACGTCATGTTGGCTATCAACTGGGTTTAAAATAGGCCCAATGAGATGAGTTTTGTTTATCTCCATTATAATCCATTTTAGCAGTTCAAAATTTGATTCACAATGGAGACGATCCTTCAAAACATCAGGACCATCAGCAACTTTCTTTGCTTCATCGCCATAGCCGATGAAAAGGGAATATTTCTTCTTGTTTCGTTTCCGTTTTTGCACTTTCACAGGGGGAGAGACAAATTCGTCCGCCATTATTATCGATCGATTATCTCGCCACGCGTTGCTATGGCATAGAGAATAAAAGTGACCACGTGAAATGGTAGATGACACTTGTGATTGGTTGATGTTTGATTGACAGTTTGAGCTTGCTGGCTCTGAGCCACTTAAATATGCTTCAATTCCCTTTAATGAAACAAAATGAAGGCATACTCAGATAACGAAAATGTAAGGGATCTTTTTTTCAACTTTAAAATATACAATTATTTACATTTAAAAAATCTTGATTTGTGAAAAATGCTTAAATACTAAATTTGATCAAAACGGACATTTTTAATATTCCAGTAAAAATTTACAAGACAAGCAAAACGGACATGCTGCACCAAATAGATTTTCACTATTTAAAAAATTTGACAAAGTTTACAGAATGCAACCTTTCAATTTCAATAGAAAATCTAGTCGGTTTGATCTTTGAAAAGGCTCATGGCAATGAATAGATGTGCCTTCTTCATCAACTACTGCTCTATGTTCTATTATTAAGCCCCATTCTGCTATTTCTGGAACAATACAAATGTTTTTCAAATTGAAATCAGTTCAGTTTCATAATTATCGTCAGTTTTTATTCGGGACGTTTCAGCACGTACATGGCCTAACAGGCCTAAATTTCCAATTGATGACTCTTACAGGATTCGCGAACTTTTGCATACACAGTCTTCTGCTTATACTATCGCATTCAAACTTACGTTTGGTGATATGAAACAGGAAATGAGATTAATTCAAAAAGATGTAGCCGAAGTGAGGGCCAGTCTTGAATATTCTCAAGTGAAATGCGAAGAAAAACAGAGCCAGTTACAAGGCATTGAAATCAGACTCAGTATGACTGAGGGGAGGATGGTTGATTGAAGACTTGGAGGATAAACAAGAGTGTGCAGAGAATCAGAGTAGACATAACAATCTTAGATTGATTCCAGAATCAAGTAGAGAAGACCTGGGATGATACCAAGCGCACTGTCAAAGATTTGGTAAGGAAAAAACTTGGCATTCAAGAAGTAATTCAAATTGAAAGATGCCACAGAGTGAACCATAAACCTGTCTCATCAGGGCATGACGAGAATAAACCCAGGCATATTGTTGCTAAACTTACACACTGGAAACAGAAGAAGATGATAGTAATGAAAGCAAGGAAGAAAAGCCTGATGGTATATTGTTCTATAATGACTACTCTGCTAACACCTTGGCTAGAAGACAAGCACAAATCCCTATGTTGCAAAAGATGAGAAAGCAGGGTAAGTTAGCATATTTAATAAAGGACAGACTGATTGTGAAAGACAAGCCACCAGACTGGAAATTTGCAGCCACCAATGCCAGGCCTGATGATGCTGATGATGCTGATGATGATGGTGAGGTTTCTGTCAACCTTCCTTGAACCCTTCTTGAAAGTAATGAGTAAGACATTATGAATTTGTGTTTCTGTGTTGTCTTTTCACTTGCCTACTTCAGTGGTAATTTAGTTGATTTGCTATCTGAAGCTATTCAAGTTCATTTTAGGATGTAATGGTTATAACTGATACCTTTCCTTGTGGCATTTGTCACAAAGATATACTTGCTCAAGCTAAATATGTTTACTGTAATCACTGCAAATTCTGGGTTCATATAAAATGCAATGCAATTTCTAGTTCTGAATATAAAGAACTGCAAAAAGAACCTGATGATGTGTCTTGGTTTTGCTTATAATGTACTAAAATCATGTTTCCCTTTGGTCAACTGGATAATGATGAACTTATCAATCTATATGATTTTGATTTTCCTTCATTTGTTGACTCGATGCCATCATTTTAAATAACCTCTGGTCTCTCAAACTTGCCTAGCCTGTATGATTACGATATTAATGAGCATCTACCTTCTAATATCAACTCAAGTTATAAAACTCTTCAAGAACTATCTAGTCTTAGCACTTCAAAATCGATTTTGCTCTATTTCATATGAATGTTAGAAGTTTTTCACTTTACTTAAATGAGCTTGTTTCAACTCTTGCTTCCTTGAACATTAACTTTTATGTCATTGGCGTGTCTGAAACTTGGAATTCTTTTACAAATCACATAAAAATGAATGTTGAAATTCCTGGATTTAGTTACTTTCCATGCCAGTCACATAGTCAAAATGGTGGTGTTGCGCTTTATGTGAAGTCTGATTTAGGTATGGACAGTACTAATTTTGAGGGAGTTTGGGTTGAAGTTGAAAATAAAAATGGTAAAAATTATCTGTTCTTTTGTTTGTATCGAAACCTTGGTAACTTCAATGTCAATCTTCTGAAATATAACTCTCACACACCAACTACCATTCATGTTAACTTCCTTTTCTCAAACCAATTTCTTCCATTTATTGTTCACCCATCTCGGGTATCCGAGAATTCTTCTACCCTTATTGACAATATCTTTTCTAACATATCTGACAATGAGACAATAAGTGGCAACATCTTGGTACATATAACGGATCATTTTCCTCAATTTCTGATTGTCAAGCATGCAGGCATATCCTACAAAAATTTGTCATATTACCAACATCACTTTTCTAAGTTTAATGAAGGAAATCTTCTAAATGATTTTGAAAACCTTGATTAAGCATTTTTAAATCACAGTTGCTTGGACATGAATGCTTAGTTCAACAGATTTCTATCCATTCTTGATGAACTAGTTGAAACTCGTGCTCCTTTGAAAAAGCTAACAAAGAGAGAAATTAACTTTAGAAACAAGCCATGGATAAATGGTTTAGAAATCGAGTTTCAGATTCCTCGCAAGAAAGTAAAAACAGCTACTTTTACAATTATTTTCATAAGAACAGTAATAACATGAAACAATTATGGTCCGGCATTAAATCAGTTATAAATATTAGACAATCAAGTAATATTCATATTATAAATAAACTTAAGGACTCAAATGGTAATATTTCATCAGATCCGATGGTTGTTGCCAATATTTTCAATAATTTTTTGTAAATGTGTCTTATAATATCACTAAAAACTATACCAAGATCCAATAATTCACCTGTGAACTTCATTGGAGACAGAATTGGAAATTCATTTTTTACTGCACCTTCTGTTCCTTGTGAAATATCTGAGATAATCTCTCTTCTTAAAACTGGAAAATCTCTAGGACCAAACAGCATTCCTATGAAAATCTTAAAAACCCTTTCCCCACTTGTATCTTCAGATCTTTTTCACATCATAAATGAATAATTTCAATCTGGGGTATTCCAAGACAAAATGAAGTTTGCCAAAGTAATTCCATTGTTTAAGAAAGGTTGTTCACTAAAAGCATCCAACTATAGACCTATTTCTCTTCTTTCTATCTTCAGCAAAATCATAGAAAAAGTCAGGTATAAATGTCTTTATAAATTTCTAGAAAAACAGGAAATACTTTATGCTTTACAATTTGGATTTCGCACTAGTAATTCAATTAACCATGTCCTGGGTAGTTTAACAGAAGCCACAAGAACTCATTAGATAATAAGAAAGTCGGTTGTGGTACAGTAAATCATGAAATTCTTCTGACAAAGCTTGAACTTTATGGAATTCGAGGAACCATCTTAGACTGGTTCAAGCCTTATCTCACAGAAAGAAAACAATATGTATCAATATGGATCAAACTCAAGTTATTGTGTGACTTGTGGAGTTTCACAGGGCTCAGTCCTTGGTCCTCTCCTTTTCCTAATTTACATTATTGATTTGCCATACTGATCCTCAAACCTAGCCTTCTACTTATTTGCAGATGATACCAATATCTACAGTAAAGCTGATAATCTTGATTTGCTTCAAAGAACAGTTAATATTGAATCCAAAAAAGTTAAAGTTTGGATTGATGTTAACAATTTATCATTAAATATTGATAAGAACATTTTTATTACCTTCAAGTCTATTCAGAACCCCTCCTCGCAAATAATCAATATAAAAATTGGAACTTTTCCTATCAAAAATATTTGCTATGCTATATTTCTTGGAGTCCCCTTAGATGAAAATCTTTCTTGGAAATATCATTTGACTCAGCTTTCTAAAAAACTGGCAAGAATTTGTGGCATGTTCTTCAAAGTAAGACACTTACCAATAAATGTTTTGATATGTCTTTACAATTCTTTATTTTCACCTTTTAATCAATAGGGAATTTTAGTTTGGGGTCTTACATATGAAACTTATACAAATCCAGTATTCCTATTACAGAAACGGGTTATAAGGGCAATTGCATTCGAGAACTTTACTTTGCACTCAACTCCTATCTTCTCTGGTTTGAAAATATTAAAACTGCATGATCTCTTTCAACTTCTGACTTTTGTGTATGAATCTGTCAATAAAATCTCCCCTACTTGTTTCCACAACTTGTTTAAATCTGTGGCGTCCATTCATCAATATGGTACACGACAGGCTCGTAAGGACAATATATAACCAATCAATATGGTCTCAGATCTATACATCACCGTGGATCAAAGTGCTGGAATGAAATTCCTTTAGATGTAAAACGGTCACCATCTGTTCATATCTTTCGTCAGAGACTCAAAGCCTTTCTTTTTGAAAATAATCATGGTAGCAGATTATAGATAACAATCGTCAATATTTTCCTCAAAATGTTTCTAAGTTATATTCATCAATTAAAATTTTTCTATAAGGGGGTGGCCTCTCCTCAATTAGCTTTGCTACTGAGAGACCTCCTCCTTAAAAAATTCCTCTTCATGCAAATTTTCTAATTTTTCTGTAGATATGTTTAGTCTTTAAACTTGTATTGTAACTTGTAGCCTATAGTGTATTCAATGTTTTGACAAAATTTGTATGTACTGGAATTTAAAATTATATGAACTGAACTGATAACATTTGGCAAAACGAAACAAAACGAAACGAAAAGTGAAATATTACAAAACAAACAAAACGGATAGAATGTTTGGTTTTGGAATGTTTTTTAAAGGAACAATTTGGAAAAGTGATATTACTGTTCCAAGTTACCGTAAAAGCTCTACTAAGCCCTCTTTTCCTGTTAAGGTAGGTCACTGCCCCAAATATGTTTATTTTGGAGCAAAAAAGTGAATTTGAGATTTTTGTTGTTTTTGCTTCTACAGCCTTCTAAGAACAGTTTCCATCGGTTCTTTTTCTTAAATATTGATCTATAGTCTTGAATTTAGCGAAATTAAGGAAGGTACATATGTTGAAAAGCATCTAAAACAGCTGATTTTGAAATGCTATTTCACAAAAGTTTATCATAAGAGGAAGGAGGCCTACTTCTACGGATCATAGGTTGACTATATATGAAATGAAAGCTCATTTCTTCCAGAATTCTCATGTAGACTTTGTTTTCTCTTTTGGGCCTAGAACAAAAGATATCCGTTACCATAGAAGTAAGAGAAATTTTTAAAACTGATTGGCTAAAGCAGCAATTGCAAAACAGATTCTTCGCAAGAAGAGTTCTACTTATTTGTAAAAAAGTCAGTCCTTGCAAGCATGTTCGCTTCTTTACTTTGCCCTAAATGTAAACAATCAGGACTGGTTTTTCATGCCTCGAATGACAGTAAGAGTGGATTCTCTGTATATTCAACTGTTTCATGTACAAAATGTGAACCATTTGTGAAGAAAGAATACCTATGTGAAGGTGTTGGAGGCTCCAGTTCTCCAAATTCATCTTTTGATATCAACATCAGCCAAGTTAAGTATGTGGGCAAGATTTCGTGTTGCACTATGCAAAACCCTCAACATGAGTCCAGAAGGGAATTTGGTGAAGTCAGCAGTGGCAAAGGACTGCAAGAGAATATAAAAAGCAGCTTCTTGAGTTGCAAAAAATAGAAGAAAGATTTTAAAATACAAGATGCAATCAAAAGACCAAAGAAAAAAATATCTTGAAGTAGAAACATAGTCTGCCTGTGGATTTGACTGTTGATTAAAGAGAGACAAATGAATTAAACGAAAATATGTCCCTTATTAAGTAATATATCTATCTTTTTTGCGAACAAACACATCAAAAACTTTCAAACACATTTTTCCTCAGAAGCAATTTTTCCACTGCTCACGATACTTAGTGCACGCAAATTTTTTTCAGTGGAGTGCAAATGATTGATGTCTATACATCAAAAGATTGGTTATGGTATGGACAGTGCACTTTAGACCTTAAATTTTCCCATGCACTGTGCCTATAAAATTTTGCATGGCCTTGAACAAACCTACAACATATCAGCTTGTAGATTTTTTTGATTAAAAGCGAAAATTTTGATTAAAAGGGCAACAATTTTTGTGAGTTTAAAAGTGAAAAAAATGTCCAAAGTGCACTCTCACACATTCAGGGAGCTACTTTATGTATGATAAGATGCTTTACATTGACTCTTTTTCATTGAAATTTTTTACTACACGAAACAAAGCATGTTTTTACCTTTTCTTTCTTTGTTGCCATAGAAACCATTTATTTGATTAAAATTTCAGTATCATATTTAAAATCAGCATACCTGATAACCTTGTGCCAGCAATTTTGAAAGCCTCAAAGACAAAATTTCTAGTTTTTGGACCAGTAACCTAACTGAAACCCCTCCCTTTCAAGCAAAAACTTTAAATAAGACCCCACTTAAAATAACCACTGTAAATAAGCATTATGAAATACCTCTTAATGTACATAATCAGTTGAATGTGACATGACAATTCATGCCATTAGACATGGCCACATCAGCACAGGATCTTCTCAGTCAAACCTCTCCAATTTGGTCTTGGTTCATAACTTTATGAACCAGGCCAGACTAACAGTAATCGGTTTGCAGATTGGCCAAATTTGCCAATTTTGAACATAATTTTGCATATTGAGAGGTATTTTTGCCGTTCTAAATTAAGAAGTTCTAAAAATAGATTTAGGTCCCTGGGAGGGGGGGTGGGCTTAATCAAATTATGACGGCAACCACTTCAAAGCAGAAGTTTTGCCCTTGCTAGAAATTCGTTTTTGTTTGGCGCACACGTCCAAAAGAACCGATTGCATGAAGAACAAACTTTTTACAGTGCACTGTTCGGTAACAAACAGTCATCTGAAGATTATTGTTATCATAATCAACTTCCTGAAACTCAGCATTTTCATTTAAAAGACCAAGTATTTATGATCTTGCTTTTAACAATGAAATGCCAGATTTTAAAGAAAAACAACATCTACTAAAAAATACCAAAATCTTCTGCCTCAGCATGAGATTTTTTCAAAATTTATAAATGTCATACACCTTTCTTGGGAGTGATTCATTAGATTGTGTGCATTAAATGCGGCCCATGTTTCCTTGCACACCTAAGAAGTCAGTCGAATTTTGTTGTGATGATAAAATGAAATTTCGTCAGAGTTAATTTCACAGGGGCCTTCAAGCTATAACTTATTCGCATGAAATTGTTGTTATTTCTTATTGGTTATGGTATCTTGTGCCACGCTTCCTTGTGTTTTTCTTCTATCTGTTCTTCTAATTTATGGGCAATGCGGCTGGTTTTCCTAGTCTTTCAGCTATCTATGCTTGTGACAACAAAACATTAGTGAGTGATGCCCTTAAAATTGCAGAATGGTTTCTGTATGAAGTTGAATGAGAACAAATGCCAACTAATGGACTTTGGGAATAAAAGTAATGATTTTTCATTGAATATCGGAAGTGTCAGGACAAAAGAGAGCACGGAAGAAAAGCTGCTTGGAGTGATTCTGGACAAAACATTCATAAAATAATAAAAAAAATAATAATAATAATAATACACGAATGTTTATACAGGAATAACCTATCAGTATGACAAGCATACTGTTATCATTAGGATCCTGTGCGTAAGGAAATATACAAACTAAAAGGATTAAATTAAACTAGCTAGAAATTTCATATGCTTTAAAAAGCAACTTAGGTCCATTTGCAGAAAGGCTGGGCAAAAGCTACATGCTCTCTCGAGAACCTCTCACTTTCTTGACAACTTACAAAGATATGAAATGAGATTTTAGCACAATGTTACACAGAGACAATGCGGTCCCAATCCACATCAGGAATTTACAAGTGTTGATGATTGAAATTTATAAAACAAAATGGGAGCTCGATCCTATTTTCATGAAGGATATATTTATTGAAAAACACAGTGAGTATGGATTGAGAAGCTGCAACAATCTACTACTGCCACAAACGCGCACTACGTGCTATGGCTTAGAGACAATATCGTTTCTAGGGAGCAGATTGCAGCAGGCACTGTTTTAGAGATTTAGGTCAAGACATTTGGAAGAAGACATCATTTGGGTTTTGATGTTTGGACTGATGCATCGGCTTTTAGTGGGAAAAAAAGGATTTTCCTGTCCATTCCCTCCCAAGTATCAAACATATTTGGGGGTTATTGTGCAACTTCCCTTACTAACCCCTTTTTCATTTTCATTCAATATCGTAAATAAGCTGATTACCAGCTTATATCTTGTTGGAAAAGTATTCACGCCTACAGTTTAGAGTGATTTTCAAAAAATATTCCAAAGCTGCAGCCATGAAGCTCAAAATTGGCACGCCTCCACGATTAGCTTGCGCAATCTCAACTCCTTAGGATTATAGTGAGGCAACTTTTATATGATAAATCAATTTTGAAAATGGAAAGTTGAAGAAATGTTCTATCGGGTGTCCTCTGGACTGCTTGGAACATTGCATGGGGTTTTCATGTGCCTAAATACAGTGGTGATTTACACGAGAGGGCGAAGAGGAGGGTGGCGGAAGTTGGCGAAGCTCAAAATACGTTTATTCATTCATTATATTACTTTAAGCACAATCTCGCCATTGGCGAACCTGTTAAAGAGTGTCTACCTTATAATCTTACTGTGTTGTCTAGATTTATCGTATTTTACCCGGAAAAAGTAAGTTAAACCATTGAAGATCGGATGGAGGTATATCTGAAATTTTATTAACACTGCCAATGTAAGATTTATTAGTATGGTACCACACATACTATGATAGAAAAGTATGTCAGCAATTAAGTCAAACTTCCTTATAAGCCCAGTTTCAATTCATTTGAATGAAACATACAGTAAATGTTAGTCACCACCGTCCTTGGCATCACTCCATGTCATTAAATGTGTTCCTTAGATTGGAGACCACTCATAGAGACACCTAACTATATAAAGTGCATTGCAAGTATACTTCAGTGCTTTTACATCATGATGGCTCAAGCTGAGGTTCCATGACTGCCAACAATGCAAGAATTCAAGTCTTTCAACTTGATGGCAATTGGGCGTCGATTTGAAGACAATGACAAGGCTACAATTGCATGGTGCAGGCAACATGGGCTGCTTTTCCACAGAACAAGAGTGCGATGTATGAGAAGGTCTGTACAGACGCAGCATTGATGGGGTCAGCACTAGATCATAGTCAGCTTACGTACACGACGTCATACAAACTATGGCAACCTTGTGCGTAAGTGGTAGTATGATCTTATCGCATTCCAACCATTTGATGAAAGACTTCATTGCAAGCAGCATGAAATTCAATTCCTATGTCAACTGCCAATAACTCTGTCAATCAATGTTCTGAACACTAAACTATGGAAAATGAAGACTGACACAATGCTTTTAAAAGCGACTTTAGGCTTGATTACACCAAATTTTGTCAGGGAACTCTCTTTTAAATGCTTGATAATGTTCTTATGCAGAAAAACTAGTTACCTGAAATTATAGCAAAGGCTACATACATAATTATCAATGGCAGATACTCTGACTCAGGCGAAAACGTAAGAGAGAGTTTTTTTAGCTGCACACGCATCAAGACAAGTTCTTTAGATTCAACTGTAAGAAAGTGCTTCAAAACAGGGCATATTTAAAGCTTTAGAGTAGAATAGTCACTTTTTTCGTGTTTCTCTGTTTGTGTGTGCTATGAATTGAAACTCTTGAAGAAAAAGCGAAATTCCAGCTTTAGAAGAAAATTCCCCGAAACGAAGTTCCCCTGACATACACGTCCCTGTAGATTAAACAAACTACTGAATGATCTCCTGCGGTCATTTTCATACATTTGCCTAAAACACTTAACTGTTCTGTAGGGATACATGGGCCCTGTTAATGCCACAGCAAACCACAGGCGAGTTCCGTCATTGCACTTAGTCCTCAGTTTCAAAGATGTATGATGTCATGTACATTAGCTGACTATGATGGAGATGTCCAAAATGTAGAAAAAGATAAACGTTTGAAAATGCAGCTTTTTCAAGCGCTCGCATTTAAAGCTGTTGCAGGTTGTCGGCTTGACATACCTGTGGGCTACAAGTGTGGGCTGCCCGAGGGGGCTGTCTGTGTTGCAGTGAAAATAAGCGAGCTGAAAATAAGTGACTGGAATCTGTTTTGTCAAGATGTGGCTGTCCAGCATTTTGTTAACCACCCAGATCGTCTAGGGGGAAATGGACAATTGTTGAAATCAACAAGTCTGTTTGAGCGACGAAAGTACGAGGGTGGCCACCTTGGGAGAGAGCAGTGGATACTGGGCAGGTATAAAGCAGAGACGAATTAAGGGTTCCTGGTACCGGTCCCTGCAAGGGACCAAGCTACATTACTGCCGATCATCCAGCAATGGGTGGAGCCCAACTAAACGATATGGACGGATATGTGGGCAGCATATCGGACCTGCCACAGCTTTGGTTTGCACACAACACCGTTAACCTTGAATTTCCTTGCCCCCTTAACAGTGGTAACTACAAACAGAGTAGAGGCAATATGGCAGAGGGCCAAAGCGAAGTTCAAGGCAATGTACGGTCCAACAAACTGAGAAATGGTGGAAGATTACCTTTCTGAATCCATGTGAAGCCAGCGATTTAGTGTCAATCCATTTATTAATTTTTGGTACCAAGTAGCCACAGATTTATATCCTTTACAATAATAAAAAATATCTAAAGTCCAAAATGCATCTTCTTTGTTTACTAAAAACTATATAAAACATAATTTACTTCCGAAACAATTAATAAAATATGCCTTACCCTACCTTGGTGAAAAAATATTCCGAGTAAGCGTAAATTGTTGCGTGGTCTCTTGCAGATCGCATTTCTTCCATTGTACCTTTGAATTAGAAAGTACTTACAGTAATGATCTGAAGACCCCCGTATGAATTGTACCCTGAATATACTATAGATATAGGCACTGAGTATATATGTATACACTCAGTTTTCAAAAGAAACAAAGGTCAATGTTGAGTACTCCAGTTTCTTAATGTTCTGGAAATTTCAATACTCGTTGTTTCTGAAGAGTTTCTTGATTATGATGTCGTAAATTTTAGATTTGGGTTCCTTATATTTAATTTTTAAGTTTTTATGGCAGAAATTTAGTTGAATGTTAGGAAATAATACAGAAGATGGAGGGATTTTCAAAAAAAAATTAGACTTGTCGATGTTTCTACTATTATGAAATTATGTTATGTTACGAAATGTTTGTGCCCTTTTTTAGTACGTCAAGAGATTCACTTCCGTTCTCATACTGTATTTAGATGCGGGAAGTATATATTTATGCTTTGTCTTATGTTCTAGGCCAACAGGGCAATCATGTTCTTGGATTTTACAAATTTTTTTCTCCTTCTCATTTTTATCATGATTTAACATCTTCTTAATTTTTCTGCTTCAAGTACTGAAGTTTCTTTATTTTTCTGACTCTCTAGTACTCCTTTTTTAAAGCCAGTTTCTTATAAAAATGATTTTATAAATGGGTTCTTTTGAAAGCAGATGGGGAAATAGAAACCTCCCATTGCACATGTATGGCTGGTCTGGGTGAAGCTTGCTCATATGTTGCATAACTTCTATTTTACGTAGAGGCATTTAATCGTTCAAAAAAAAACATGTACCCAAGAACAGTGCAAATGAGTGCTGCCTAAAGCTGTAAAAACAGTGCCTTACTTACCTGTTGCAGAAATAGATTTTAAAGGAGCAACTAGGAAGATGCAAGATTTCAATTTGGGCAGTAAAGGTAAAGAAGAAAGTCATGGGCCAGAAGAAAATGGAAAATGCTTGCTACACTGATCAGAATAGAAGCAAAAATAATTTTTTAATAAGATTAGTTTGTGTGGTACTAGACCAGCAATTTTGTCAAAAACAAAAACCTTTTTATGAAAGTTTTGTTCCTTTTGGACCCATCAAGAACCTGTACCGACCAGAATTGTATTCTCCTTCAAACACAGGTTTCTCTTTTGACATTATTAAAAAAAGGTGATAAAGTTGTTCTACCAGTATTGTCACATAACCATCCACAGAGAATTCAGGAAGAGACAGCAAGCCAATCAAAATCAAAGCTTTGGTTTAGGCTCCGGTCTGGCACAATCGCTGTTTCAAGATTCAAACAAGCTTGCAGTACTGATGTCTACAACCCAAGCAAGTGCCGGATGAAAAAGATATGTTACCCAACAGAGTGCATATTTACAAATGAAGCTGTAGCTTAGGGTTTGGAAATGGAGAGCATTGCAGTAGCTGCCTATGTAAAAGCTATGCAAGCAGAACACAGAGAATTCCAGTTTCTTAAAGACAGGGTTAATTTTAAACAATAAATGGCCATTTTAGGAGCTTCCCCAGATGGCTTGATATCTTGCAAGTGTTGTTGAGAAGGTGTTTTAGAGGTCAAGTGTCCTTATAGCTCCAGAGAAATTTCATTAAATGTATATGCAGAAAAAGATGATGCCATGCTAGTGCCTTTACACCACTCATTTGCACTCAAGCATGAATGTATATTTGCATTCATTTGCACTCAAGCTATTATTTTCAAGTACAATGCCAACTAGCAATGTCTGGTGCAAAGTATGCTCATTTTGTAGTATGAACTCCAAAGTAGTATGTACTGAGACAATCTATCCCAACAAATCTCTTTTTGATGTTAATGTTAGTACAGCAGAAAAATTCTTCAAGCTATGCATCCTACCAGAACTACTTGGAAAATACTATACAAAAAAAATGAAAGAATAACAAAATCAGACACAATTTTTTTGTCTTAATTATCTCTGTGAATTTTTATAAAAAAATAAAATTAACCATCAGATGTTTGGTAATGAAAGCTTTAAGATGAAATGGGAAGGCATACAATATTCTGTGTGCAAACAAAAGAGTTTTCTAAATAAAAATAATAAGAGAACAACCAAGATAATATTAAAATGTATCTAAGGTAGAAACAATGATTGATAAATGTGTTTTTATCAGTTAGATTTTTCCCAGACTGTGACAATCACAAAGTGAATAGAAAGCTATTTCTGTCTAGATAAGATAAGGCAGTTTTCCTTCTGCATTTTTTCCAATGACAACTCAATCAAAAAACAGCTGTGAGTGGTCTTGCTATTCTGAATTTTTTTTGTTCTCCTCAATCAAGTTTAATTCCAACCCTAGACAATGAATAGAAGTTAACTTGTAAAGTAAGAAACTAATTAAAAATGAAAATATATACAACAAGAAAAACAAATTAAATGGAACAAAGGAGTCACAAAGGTTTGCACACCACTTCTACTTTGTTTATTTTGGGACTGGATTGTTGACTATACAATGCTTCAATATGAAGAATATCACTGAGGATTTTGAAATTGCTTACGTACCAAGCCTATAACTCATTCAACATGAATTCTTACATTTGCAAGTCTTCGAGTCTCTTCAACTTCAATTGGGCTTTCCCTTTTGTAAAGGCTGTTATTTCTAATCTGGCCCCCTTTAGTGCCACATTTTCACTGATATTGAAGCCCCTGTCTGCTAATACAATGTCACCTGGAAGCAGTCTGTTTAAAATGTGACTGTTATTAAGGACTTTATTTTCGTTCTCCAAGGTTGCTCAACTTTTGCCCCAGGTTGTCAATGTCAAGCATCAAAAGTTCCGTCTGAACTTCAATTGAAGCTGACTTTGGAGATGAGCTGATTCCATTGCTGTTATTCAATTGCTCGTTAAACGTAGACAATGAATTCTACTGCTCCTCAATGTTATCTACCACATCTGTAGGCTGGCCTAAGCCTTGCGAAGCGAATGTTTTCCCGATCGCTCGTTGCGTCTTTCCCAGCGAGAAGAAGTTTTTTGTTTTACATCTAAATGACCTAAACGCAATGTCAGGGCCCAATCTGGATGGAACTTTTGAAACAGAGCTGCGGGTTTACTGGTTATGAAGTGATGAGAACAAAACCAAACAAATTTTTTCCAATTGAGATCTGCACGTCATATGTTACTCAGCCACTTATTCCTTCGTTCAGTAGTTTACTCCTTCGTTTGTTGATCCAATTTCGTTATTATTTTTGGTATATGACGAAATAAGCGGTTTTTTTCACAGTCAGACCGATTTGAACACCTGTCCTCCAAACAGTTATACGCATTGCAGTGTACCATTTTTCTGAAATTTGCAGCTGATTCCTAGTCGCAATTTATGCGGATTATATAGGCCGACATTGCGTGCATGAAAACCAGTGATCACATTTGACGTCACAATGGCCAGATGGATTCTCGGAAACGACGGAAAACGATAATTTTCCCTCAGAGGAAATTTGAACAATAAGCTCAATTCCTCGAAAAATATCATAGAAATACCAAAAATAACATCACGATCGTGTTAAGCACGACAAGTACCACTACCTGTAAAAAAACAGGAATATTCCGCCATTCTCCTTTAAAGATATGCTAATAAAAAAAATGTATACAATCAATCAATGATTTACACTCCAGATAAAGCTGCATGTACCAAAAAGTGGCAAGATCTACTTTGAAATATATTTGCAACAATCGCCTACTTGAGAAAGATTCTCTTTAGTATAAACATCAGGAGATGATTGTGGAAGACTTCCAACTCTCCTGTGTGCCTTTGAGATTCAAATGAAAATTTGAGATAAACATTCTTAAAATTGTACAATGAACCAAAATTGATACATAATTAACATTAAAATCTTAAAAATTGGCACAAAAATTCCAAGAACTTTACAATACAATTTAATGAATAAAGCGAGGTCAGACGGCTTCTTGAATTATATATTATAACTTCAAGCTGCAGACCCAATGACAAAGTTCCAGTATTATTTGAATTTAAAAAGCAATCTATGTAAAATATTTGCAAATTTAAATCATCTAGCCCCCATTTCCTTTAGTCTAGTAATTTTGAATCCAAATGGCAGGGTGGATGATTAAAATTTATATTTTTTGTTTATATATATAGATACATACCTAAAATTAGAGTAGTACTGGAAGCTCTTCAAAAGGTTTTTGTCTAGCACCATTTCCTGTACAGTTGCAAAATCATAATCAGTGCTCTTTCTAGACTTTCTAGAGCATGCTTACAATCAAAATGAATATTGCACATATGCTTAAGCATATTTATCCAGTTGTCCAATGGAGGAAGATCCAGATTTGTTGCAATCAGTTTATTTGTCAAATATGGCATTCATCTTCAAAATTTCCACATATTTGGAAAAAAGCTAATAAGAAATATTACAAGCAGCATTGCCCGCCCATTTGCACAAAAGAGGATCTAAGGTGGCTTGCAAAGATTGTTGTTTACCAGTGAGTATCTAGAGCGAAGAGCTGGGCTTCTCTTTTGTTAATATTTGGAAAAAAATTGATTTTTGGAAAAAAATTGATGCATGTTCTTTTTTTGGCCTTGCATTCGAATAAAACGCAACCATGCTTGATACCATGCTTTGTTGATTTGTCAGCTGTGAAATAAAAATGGGGTCTTGATCCTGTGTTAGGAAGTGGAGAAGACAAATAATCATATATGCACATGTTTTTTTCATCAATATATGCACATGCCACATATATCATGTCTGGAAATGATTTTCAGGAATGCCTATAATCACCCACATATGCTCCTCCTGCATAAAGTTCGGCTACTCTTGATTCATACTGTATAGCAGCAGATTTGGTTTTGACAACTCCAACAGATGTTCTTAGCAGAATTTTCACAACAAGAGTTTCTTGCTTCATTTTTTTGTCAACTGACCTTGCACCGAGTGTTGCTTTTGTGTGTGTTTCAGAGGCAACATGGTCTAATAATTTTGCTTTCTGGTGATACCACTTGTCACAGTGTCCTTCCATCAGAAGCTTATTTATATGTTTGAACTTCAAGATGCAGACCCAATGACAAAGTTCCAGTTTTATGCCCTTTTGACAATCTCATTACAGAACCTGAAACAGTAAAAAATTTGTAGCAGGTTTGTAGCATGATAAACAAAATGCCAGCACAGTTTTCTCATGTCCACTTTTGTTTCTTTTTTTTACACTTGTAGATATATCTGTTGTAAAAGTCCTTTTAATCACGCGTGAAAAAGCTGCAAAGAAAGATTAAATTATATTTAAATGTAACTTCCAGGATTACATCAAGAATACACAAGCAAAAAGTAATGACAATCTAGACGATCTGCAATTTTTAGGGTCTCCAAATTCAAATTTCATTGAAAGCGTGAACTCCTAAGTACATACAAGATAAATTTTACAGTTGAGGAAGAATCCTGCTTAGCTGGATGAATAATTTTAATAGAAATTGCACAGCCACAACCACAGTTGAAGTGCGCAGGGGATTTATCCTGAAAGGCAAAAATTCAAGTCTGCCCAGTTGCCCCCCCCCCCCTTGAGTCCAACATTCGACAAAAATACCATAAAACCCACAATTTCTGGTATTTTTTATTCCGGTTTTCTTTAAAAAACTTTTTATTGACATTTCTACAGTCATAAATCACATAGTGAAATCTCTATAATGATGCAACATAATGGTGCAATATTTCAATCATTAACTAACAGGATAAAATGAGATCGCTTTTGATTAAAGAACCTTTTTCTAAACAAGCAGCATGCACATTAAAACATGGGATCCTACGGTCAATATAAACAAACAATAGTTTTCTGACCCATGCTGTGTGGTTAGGCATGCCACAAATAGTTACCTTTGTCACAACATTTCGGTGACTTGGCCATAGTTCATAACATTGTGTTAAGTCAACATGACATTTTTAATAAAACTTGAGAATAAAACTTCAAAATATTGAGAGTCTAGGTAGGAAGAGTATGTGGATCACAGTTCAATTACAACTTTCAAAAGAAGCACAATGAGCAACAAAACTTATCTCTTGTTAAAGCTGGTAAATACATACCTTATGAGGCTGTGGGTGCTTTGCGTAATCCCTTTGAGGCAGCAAAGAAAAGAAATATTCAAATTCTTACTCATGAAAAGAAGCAAGTTGGAGATGCAGAAAGGGCAGAAATAGCAGACAGAAACAGGGGCAGCAAAGGTATAAAAAGATAAGAATAATCCAAGAATATCTTCAGAGAGTACAACTGTTTTGCCAAAATATCCAGTCCAGAATTCAAGCTAACTCTTATTTGACAAGTCCTTTTTGGCTTGTCATCTTATTTTCCATGTAAAAATTCTCATTTTCTTTTACTTTGAGGAGATTTCAATTGCGTTCTGTAGTGAAAATGGCAGTGAAGTTGCTTTGGAGCGACCCTTGTCTGACAAGACACGAGGAGGAGAGAGCAAAAATTCGATGCCAAAGCAGCAGAAAACAAAACAATCAAAGAATGGGATACAGATGCCAATTTTCAACGAGATTGAATCTTTGATTAAGGAGACTATTTGTAGTATGAAGGCTGATGAGATGATTTATCACATGTATCAAAGTGATATACAAAAACTCAAGACCCTCGACAGGAATTTATTAAATCAAAATTTTTTGAAACTTGGAAGGGTATGGCTACCACCTCAGCTTTTTACCCAAAGACCAAAGAACCATGTGAGCAAATTTGATCAAATATGGAAAGATGAAGCCTTTACTGAATCTGTTCAGAACTTTTTCTACATCACCAAAGATGTTTGCTGTTTTTTTTATTCACACTCTAGCAGACCATTACAAAAAGATTGTTTACTGATAGAAAACCAAATGATACTATCACAGAAATCAGCGCTCATGAAAAACACACTGTCACGTATATATGTGAGAACATTCTAAAGAAACTTATCACAAAATGTTTTTATCTTAAACGAAAAAGAAAAGCTGAAGTCCATCCATTTTTGCAAAAGCAAATTGATACAATGCAAAGAATGCAAAGAAGTGGCTGGTGCTGTTTAGATCAACAGTAATAACAAATTGAATGAAACTCTTAGCAGGGGAGGCCTCGTGTATCCCAAGAAGCAATTTGTTGAAATATTTTTAAAAGTGGAGAGCATCTTCCGTGGTCGTCCTTCCAACATTTCAAAGTCTATCAACAAGGAAGAAATTGTGACCCAAGGTTTTGAAGGTACCTCAATCTCTGATCAATTTTTTCAATGACAGAATCTGTAGCAGCACCTGATGAGCACAAATGTGAACTATTAAAAAGCTTCATTGACTTGTACATTAAAATAAGGTCATTTGGACTTGAGGAGATATGCAAAAAAAATCAGACGCATCAACAAAATCCATGACAAAGAAAAGCAAAGAGAGTCTTGAGAACTGTACAACATCTTTATAAAAAAGAGAATATGAATTCCACTTCAAGAGCTTCTAAAATGCGACTTAAAGGGAAATCGAGCATTTAAATCTGGCTAAAACCATTTATGGTCAAATTCTACCCTTAATCAGATATTGTTATTTCCTGAAGATCAGTTACCCAGATATGGTGCTGCACATGTTATAGCGTCATGCACCGTGGAGCAGGGGGCTGAGGGGGGGGGGGGGGGGCTTTAGCCTGAAATGTGAAAAATTAAGTAGCAAACTACCAGAAAATCCTCTTTTTATACGGTTTTAGCCCCTCTGCGGTGCCTGAGCCTATATTGTCTTTGCACAGCTATTTTTATCAAGGGTTTTTTATTTGCTTAGATTCCCTTTCAACAAAATATCTAAAAGACCATCCATTAAATATGATAAAATGGGGAAAAAGTGGGAAAAATTTGTCTCATTGAAAAGTGTACCAGACGGGGTGTCCACACCTGAAGTAGATCGAATTTGCCTTGTTCAAAATTTGGATATTTGGTAGAAGAGTAACACAGCCAATCTGCTAAATATTTTCTTCTGCATCTGACTGAAAAGCAAATCACCAGTTATGACACAAAAGAGGTGAAATAAAACTGAAATACAGTTAACTATTTTTAAACTAGCCATAAAGCCAAGTAAATTTTTCTTTTGATCAATTGGAAAACAGCCCTCCTTAAACCCTTTGGTCACAGACCTGAAAGCCTAGAGTAAATCTACAATATTTATCCTTGCTTTATAATCAATCAGCTCTGTCAATTAATACTAAGGCCTGGGTAGTTTGCAAATTGTAAAACTGATTCTTCTGCCGTCTAAAAGGGTCTTTACAGTATACAGTAGTTCTTCCTTAGCTCAACAGATATACTTTCATTCATAAGAATGATGTAGTTGAATATTGGAATATAGAATATTGTGTTGTTTGGCAAATTTTTTAACAAAGTGATAGTATTCCTAAGAATTCTTAAGTTGCACAAGAATTATACTAAGTCTTAGCCAATAGGTAATACAATAGAAAGCTTGATGCTACTGCACCAAGTAAATTAAACTTCAGATTTTTTTAGTTTTTCGATTCTTTAATGGGCTAGGGGTAATTGTGATCTTTTCAGCAGGCCTTTTTACCCTTTGGTATTTTGGTTTTGACCCTGAGGTAGCAATGCTGCGTTGCACTCCGAGTTTGTTCTCTTGAAATCCAAGGGCATACAAAGATAGATTGCAGCAATTAAAA
>NW_027020025.1:1210075-1340361 GCF_013076305.1 Rhopilema esculentum | reverse complement strand
GTTGTAGGTTTCCACTCGGGGGGTTCTCGCGAGAATTTCTTGAAAATACTGACGCTGTTTCCGATACTTCGTCTTCATCCTCGCTTGAAATTTCCTTCAATTTATCAATACATTGCTTTGCCTTCGTTTCAATTTTCATAAATGAGTCCTGGCATTCCGCTAACCATCTTTCCTCTACTTCATATTCATCGTCATCCTCGATTAGGTTTGTAAACTCCTCGTGTTTTTGCACTAAAAGTTCAAACGCTCCTTTACATTTATCCAAAAGTTCTTGTACCTCGTTTACCGGTCTTTCATTACCGATTACGTGATCTAAGGCTTTCCAGGCTCGAGTAAAAGCTCCTTTCGCAGTTCTTCGATCGATTTTACCCCGTTTCAACTGTTCAGTTTCCGCCATGGTTTCCTATCATTATTCGCTCGGTTTACAGTTCTCACGTTCTTCGACAATTTAACATAAATCGAATGTATGTTTCCTCAAATATGTTTCCTCACAGGACAGACTTTAGAACAAGACACCCAATCGTATAATGAAAATCTTATTCGATCTAAAACAAGTAAATTATGAATATAAGTAAATACAAAACGTCTTACAGCGGCGATAAACTGAATAACTGGAATGGAAACTGAATACGAAAATACAATAAAATAAACTTACTTACTTATGGTGATGTCTCTAAAGTGTCTTTGATAAGCTGGTTTCTGTCTAAATATTATTCCTGGTTAGCATGCGGTAACGATCGTGTCCTATTTTCCAACGTGTGAATACAACTAACTAAAACTAATTTGCATAAGAATAAAACAGAGCGGGATAATACAAAGCAACTTGTCAACATAATAATAATGTCCTTTAAGAATATATAATCAACGAAACAATGTTAGTACAGTAGAAAAATTCTTCAAGCTATGCATCCTACCAGAACTACTTGGAAAATACTATACAAAAAATGAAAGAATAACAAAATCAGACACAATTTTTTTGTCTTAGTTATCTCTGTGAATTTTTATAAAAAAAGAAAATTAACCATCAGATGTTTGGTAATGAAAGCTTTAAGATGAAATGGGAAGGCATACAATATTTTGTGTGCAAACAAAAGAGTTTTCTAAATAAAAATAATAAGAGAACAACCAAGATAATATTAAAATGTATCTAAGGTAGAAACAATGATTGATAAATGTGTTTTTAGCAGTTAGATTTTGCCAGACTGTGACAATCACAAAGTGAATAGAAAGCTATTTCTGTCTAGATAAGATAAGGCAGTTTTCCTTCTGCATTTTTTCCAATGACAACTCAATAAAAAAACAGCTGTGAGTGGTCTTGCTATTCTGAAATTTTTTTGTTCTCCTCAATCAAGTTTAATTCCAACCCTAGGCAATGAATAGAAGTTAACTTGTAAAGTAAGAAACTAATTAAAAATGAAAATATATACAACAAGAAAAACAAATTAAATGGAACAACAGAGTCACAAAGGTTTGTACACAGCACACCACTTCTACTTTGTTTATTTTGGGACTGGATTGTTGACTATACAATGCTTCAATATGAAGAATATCACTGAGGATTTTGAAATTGCTTACGTACCAAGCCTATAACTCATTCAACATGAATTCTTACATTTGCAAGTCTTCGAGTCTCTTCAACTTCAATTGGGCTTTCCCTTTTGTAAAGGCTGTTATTTCTAATCTGGCCCCCTTTAGTGCCACACTTTCACTGATATTGAAGCCCCTGTCTGCTAATACAATGTCACCTGGAAGCAGTCTGTTTAAAATGTGACTGTTATTAAGGACACTATTTTCGTTCTCCAAGGTTGCTCAACTTTTGCCCCAGGTTGTCAATGTCAAGCATCAAAAGTTCCGTCTGAACTTCAATTGAAGCTGACTTTGGAGATGAGCTGATTCCATTGCTGTTATTCAATTGCTCGTTAAACGTAGACAATGAATTCTACTGCTCCTCAATGTTATCTACCACATCTGTAGGCTGGCCTAAGCCTTGCGAAGCTATGTTTTCCCGATCGCTCGTTGCGTCTTTCCCAGCGAGAAGAAGTTTTTTGTTTTACATCTAAATGACCTAAACGCAATGTCAGGGCCCAATCTGGATGGAACTTTTGAAACAGAGCTGCGAGTTTACTGGTTATGAAGTGATGAGAACAAAACCAAACAAATTTTTTTCCATTGAGATCTGCACGTCATATGTTACTCAGCCACTTATTCCTTCGTTCAGTAGTTTACTCCTTCGTTTGTTGATCCAATTTCGTTATTATTTTTGGTATACGACGAAATAAGCTCTTTTTTTCACAGTCAGACCGATTTGAACACCCGAACACACTACAACAGTTTATCATGTTGGATTAATGAGCACCATCATAATGGTGGACGGGAGGGTACGCTAAATTGTTGCTAGGCAACAGCTGCATATTGAAACCGCTCTATGGGTATGTTTTTGCCATGAAACCGCATTGGCCCATGTCGATATTTCAAACCAAGGTACTTTAACACCAGGGTTTACCAAGAATCAATTCACCACCCTTGCTCTGGATAATGATGATTTCTTAAACTTTGATAAAAAATGTTGGATGATGTTGGACAATGTTGGGATGGTTTGGCCACCCTGTCCAACAAAATCATGTTCTTGCAAGGGCAGAAAGGAAAAGCCCACCACTTTGATTTGTTGCTGCAAATGCAATTTACGAAAGATGGAAACCAAACATCCACAGAAAAATCAGCTTTTTGAATCGAGTCGGCTTCGTTCAGACAAAAAGGAAAATGAAGACTGTTCTTACGACAACATGGAAGAGTTTGATGACGATGAAATAAGGAAATTATTGAAAATAAAGAAGAAGGCCCTGTAAATTAGAGACAAGCGGGGCAGCTGTCAAAAGGTTCAAAGAGAAAGCGTTTTGTATTTGACAATAACTCCCAACCATCAAAGCAAAACCAAGTCAGGGATGACTGCCAAGAAAAAACAACGGACAATGATAAAGAAAAACAAAGAGAGAAAAGCAAAAAAGTGGAGCACAGACGAAGTAACAACGCTAATTGAAATATTTGAAGAAAAGCCATGCCTCTGGAACGTCTACAATAAAAGCTACCACATGAGAGATAAAAGAGAAAAGGCATACAAGGAGTTTGATTCTGCACTTGGTGTTTCTTCAAATTAAAGTTCTTCAAATAGAATTTCTGTAAACATCGTAGATATTTCAAGATTGCAGAGAAAATAAGGTAACATGACCCAAAGACATGTTTCTGAAAGCTACCCACTCTTGAATAAGCTGTTAAAATCATCCTGAGAAATTGAAATTTCCCGGTGAAAAATTTGATTCATTTAGGAAAAGAATATTAAATACATTAAATATTTATTGACTTGTTTTCAGGTTCTGGTGGTATTAGAAAGGTACTTGAAAAATTTGCATGGAAAATATGTTACTTATGCCAATGATGTCATGGATAGAGTGTATTTGGCTCAAGGCCTTGTTGGTGACCAGCTCAGTGTGGAAAGAGGAGTGAATTGCCAAAGTGGAATGGATCCTGAAGAGAGATTAGAAGGACTACATTTTGAGATTGCTGATTTTCATGCAGGAATAAAGTTTTTACAAGTAAGCACACCTTACACCTTACACAATATTACCCCAATGTTGGATTCTCATGCATAAGTGCATGATCCATATATATATATATACATATATGATTGTCTGTTAAACGAGTGTAACAGCACAAACACAGTATCTCATTTTAGTTGCAAGCTTTCCATTTTCAAAATTTTCAACCACACTTTTCATAGCAAAAAAGATACCAAAAAGTCCCCTTTTCTTGTTATACATGTTTATTGTTGTTTTTTTCTTTCCATCCTTAACATAGATTAAGATTCAATTGAAAGTTAATCGCAGTTTATAATTTATTTGCCTGTCAAAGTCCCACTTTTCTTTCCATTCTAGCTGGCATTTGATAACTTTTTAGAGTCAACAACAAAAGACAAGTGCACTATGTTTTGTGACAAATCACTGATAAATAGAAAGTAAAAGCATGCAAATAGTTTTTCACCCTTGAAATTGAAGACAGAATCCCTGCTTCAATTCTTGCTGTCCTTGGTATAGCACCACTTAATGATCAGCCTGATGAAAAGATTTTACCAGCAATTATTCACTTGCTGAAAAGAAAATTATACTTGAAAAGATTTGCAGTGAAGTGATTGATAGGTTTGTCCATAGTAAATAGAAAAGGACTGGTACGGCAACTTCGCGCCTAACAAAAGAAAACTTATTATGCTCGAATTCTGCCTTCGTGGGGGGCGCGAAAGTGCACAACAATTACCGAGTTCGCTTTTGGCAGCAATTGAGTTGTGTGTGTTTGGTTAGAACATTATGTCACAAGTTTAATTGCGAGATGCCAGGAGCAAATTGCTCGATTTACGGCTGTGGAAGTAACAGAAGACATAAAGGTTTAAGTATTTTCAAAGTTCCAGGGAGCAATGTGAAAGAACACGAGGATTGGAGAGCTAAGTTACTTGGGAAGATTCTAAAGGACCGTGAAATCGATGAACCCCTCAAACAACGAATCGAGAGTGGGTCCATTTATATTTGCGAAAAACATTTCACAGAAGACTGCATCGAAACTTGTAAGTTTTTACCAGCATTTGTTTTTTCAGATGAATTCTAATATTTTTTTATCAAGTTGTGTCAAAGACCACCCACGACAGACAGAGAGGCTTGCCTTAGGCCTATCGTTTTAGCTGCTTTGTTTTTGTCTTTCCGATATGTTGACGTTTAGGTTTTCCGTGCATAACAATGTAGATTCAAAACTTTGTGCCTAAACTTGGTTTGTTTGGTTTTTGCACAACTGTTTACCTATAATAGGCCCCTGAAAATGCCTTGCAAATCTTGCAAATTTTTAAGCTGGTATGATTCCGCTATTTGTGTCATCTTCAAACTTTTAAATAGTAATTTGAATTTTTTTCAATAGTGTTTCGAAAAATGATCATAAACTGTGTTCAATCCATGGTCAATCCACGGACAATGCTTATAAAACAGAACTCTCGCAAATGCAACTGCCTTGGCATGTCTCTTATAAAATGTCTTTTTCTCTAATAGGAGATCAGATACCAGCCATTCAAAATGTATATGCTGATTCCAATAATTTTATAGTGCAATGGACCTCCTCAATAATATTTTTCCTTAAATATACATGTGCAAATTACATCTTTCATACAAATCTTTCCTCTACTGTCATAGATGATTCAACTTCAAGGAAAACATTAAAGCCTGGGTCAATCCCTACATTACAAATGCCAATAAAGTCACATACCACAGAGAAAGTGCCAAGACGGGAGCTAAAAAGGATCAACTTGGAAAGCACCAGCAAGAAATGTTTTGTATATGACAGTTTCAAATCCCTTCTTGCTAGAGTAAAAGGGTTGAAGCTGGAAGGATGGAATTTAGAATGTAAAGAAGACAGGGTTATTCTTCAGAAGCAAGAACCAGATTGTTTTATTCCAAAGTTTGAATTATGTGTTGATGATAGCCTTGGCTACTATATTCAGGTATATGGGTGGTTGCTACCTGAAGATCATCCATTATACACAGTTAACCATAGATCGATGAGGCACATCACACTGTCAAACTTAGTTGCAGATATTGATGGGTATCGCATATGTACTGGTTTGTCTATTAAAATAGCATCCCAACATACAGTTAACCATGTTGTGCCAAGAAAATTTGACCCTTTATCCATAGAGCAGGACATACAATATAGGTCATCAGAGTATTGTAGGTCAATAAACTGCCTTCTTGTCTGCCCTACAGAAAAATGTGAGCATTGCATTGAAGGGGATGATTATGGAATCAAGGTAACAAGGGATAATAAAAGAAGATTATCCATTCCTAGTAAATTGAATGCTCCAGTTTCCAAAACACATCCAGAAAGATTGAAGCAGAGTATGCAAGAGCAAAGGTTGAAATGCAGCAAGCTAGAAAGTGAGATTGAAAGGATGAGGTCTGAATTAGCTGCAAATTCTGTTTCCATTGAAAATGAAATGAACAATGACTTCTTGTCCATTATTGATAATGGTTATACCGAGATGACTCCCTTTATGCAATTGTTTTGGCAGGAACAGAAACGGTTGTTTTCTTATTCAAAAAGAGGGCAAAGATATCATCCTATGATAATCAGGTTCTGTTTGTCTCTTCATAGTAAATCCCCAGCTGCCTATGAAGAGGTCAGGGATGCTCTTGGAAGAAAGCAAGGAGGAATACTGACATTACCTTGCAAAAGAACATTAAGAGACTATAAAAACTGGATAAGACCTAAATGTGGTTTTAATGAGGATGTGATTTTGGACTTGGTTGGGATAACTGACAAGTATTTTGGTGTACAGAGGTATGTTGTCTTGCTCTTAGATGAGATGAAAATCAGAGCAAACCTAGTATATGACAAAGTTTCAGATGAGCTCATAGGCTTTGTTGACCTAGGAGATCCACACCTCAATTTTGGTGTACTGGAGAAAGTTGATCAACTTGCCACTTATGCTTTGATGTTTATGGTGCGAGGATTGGCAACTGATCTGTGCTTCAATTTGGCCTATTTTGCAACAAAAGGTGCTGTGTCTTATGAGATATTTGCAGTGTTTTGGGAAGCTGTTGCAATATTGGAGCTAAACAACATCTGGGTCATTGCAACTACCTGTGATGGAGCCTCTGCAAATAGAAGCTTTATTAAAATGCACAAGGAACCTGGAAGTCAATCAAATGTGACTTTCTTTACTGTTAACTTTTATGCACCAGAAAGAAATATTTACTTCTTCTCTGATGCTCCTCATTTAGTGAAGACTGCCAGAAACTGCCTTTATCATTCTGGCTCTGGAACATGTACACGATACATGTGGAATGATGGAAAATATTTGCTCTGGCAGCATATTTTCCAGTTATACCAAGAAGACAAGAAAAATGGCCTTCAACTGCTCCCAAGGATAAGATCTGATCATATCAAGCTTACCTCTTACTCTGTTTGAGGGTGAATTTAGCAGCACAGATTCTAAGTGCAACAGTTTCTGCAGTTTTGATAAAATTTGGCCCAACTGATGCTTGTGAAACAGCAAGGTTTTGCAAAATGTTTGACAGTTTCTTCGACTGCCTCAATGTAAGGAGTATGAAAGAGCATTTGATGAAAAAAAAACCATTTCTTGCCCCCTATAGAGATTTGAATGACTGTAGATTCAAATTTCTTGAAGATGACTTTTTAGGCTACTTAAAAGCATGGGAAAAGAATGTTCAAGAGCGCGAAGGCCCTTTTACTGACAATGCTCGTGCTAAAATGTTCATCTCAAGACAGACTTTTGAAGGCATTAAAATAACAGTCCATTCTTTAATTGCTGCATGTAAATTCCTGTTGCAAGAAGGAATGGAGTATATCCTTTCAGAGAGGTTTTGCCAAGACCCAGTAGAAGAATATTTTTCAAGCCAGAGGTACTTGGGAAGGAGGTGTGACAACCCTGATCTTGTTGCATTTGGCTACAATGATAACACAATTAGAATCCAGAGGCACATAGGACTTGGTACTGGCAATACAAGAGGCTCAAATTCTGGGAAAGCAGGCAAAAAATGGGTGAATGTCGTAGAGAATAGTCTGCCAAAAAGGCAAGGACAAAGAAGGAATGACAGAGACAATGAATGATTCATGCTTGAACAATAGTTGTTGAAAATTAACATTTACATAGAACCTTTAATATACCTTTCCAGTCGATCTAATGTGACCTGTTTGATAAGTTTGATATAATTAGTGCAGATAAATTTATGGTAACATTTGTTAAGATAGCATTAGATAAGATAACTTTTTTGAAAAAATTTGAAAAGAGAAAATCTGAAAATTTTTTCTTTAGCCTATTGTTTATGTGGTGTATTATAAACCGTGAAAATACTAAAAAGTAAGGCCATATTTAGGGGGAAATTGGAAATTTGATACAATTAATTTTTAAAAATTTCATTGTATGCCTTCTACCAAACAGATAATGAAAATTGTTTCTATCAAATGAAAGTAAGGTTTCTCAATACCATGTTTTCACTTTTTATTATGGACTCTAGATATGTCCATTGTTGTTTAGATGATGAATAATGTCTCCAACTGAAAAAGATTTATATCAAATGTGTAAAAACTGATGTGCAATTTTTCAAACAAACTTGCATAAAGTATATACTAAGTTCAAAAGATATAGTTGAAGTTACTTAATTTGCTTTAAGACATCACAGTCTGATTTGCTTGATTTGAAGATTTTTTAATTTCTTTTCGCAGTCCCTTTGCCTTTGACAATTTTCCTTTAGATTTATATTTGTCCACAATGCCTTTGCAGTAGGTATAGCATCTCACTCTAACATAGAGATCTAGGATTGAGTGGAAAACATCTTCAGCAAGTTCTGCATCAATAAGAAGTGAAGACTCGCCAAGGACATTTTGAAAATTGGAAGTTATTTCCATGTCCTGCATACACATTTCCACAATTTTCTTGCGTTTGAATTGTGGTGCGTGGTCTGCTCCTAACTGCACACTGCAGTGTTTGAAATGAAACTCTGCTTTTCTAAGCATATTTTGTGCTGCATTAGAAATACTCCATAGGCCTCCTCGGTTTAAGCAGGTAACAAGCGTATCAGACTCTGGAACCTTATCTTGCTTTGCAGCTTCAAGGACAGATAGTATTTGTTGCCCCTCCTTGGTTTTCCATTTACCTGAATTGGATATTTTCTTATGAAGATTTCTGAAAATATATCCCCCAAGGTACTGCAGACCAGCAATCTCTTTACCTGAAAGTTGCTCAGATTTTGGAAGGCTTGAAGAACCATGTCTTTCTTCTTCAGTATTACATTTTCTTGACACATTTAAAATATTGACAGCCATACTACTTGCAAACAAAGTAGCAACCTTTGGGGAAAATGTTGGAAAAAATGTTGATGCATGTTTCACAATGTGGAGGTAAAACTCAGAAAAAAATTTCTCCACCTTTGCATGAGACTTAGTAAGGAGACTACAAATTGGCTGAAGACTATGAAGCAGCTCAATTAGATTTTCTGGTGCAACTTCCCTACTAATGTCCTGGACAAATTCATCACGAATTGGTTTTGGATAGCACATGTTCTTTGAAAGCTTAACTGCTGTTTCCTTCCCAATTTCTACCAAGGATGATGCTGTTAATATCCATGTATCCTCAACTAGTTCCATGTCATCATCTGATCTGTCCCTAGTGCTCCCATGTTTCGAAGAAATGTGTCTGGTTAGACCTCCTTTACTTTTGCAAGCTTTGTTGCATGTGGTGCATAAAAATAAACCAGGCTGAACCTACAAAGAAAAAAAAGACAGCAATTAGCTGAAACCTGTGTGCAAAAGTTTACTGATCATCAAAAAAGGCTTTAACTGACAAATTCTTCAATAAAATTTAGATTGGAACCGCTTTCAAGGTAAATGAGGCCATTGACATTTTTGTAACCATATGATTTATACTTCCTTTAACATGTTATGATATGATGCAATGTAGATTCAATTCCCTAACGGGGAATGACCAACTTAGGCCATGGTTGATATATGCGCTATTTGTGGAACTTTGATGGACTGACAGCCTTAAGAGCCCATTACAACAGTGTTAAACTTGGGTCTATGGTGAAACAGGAATATAATTATATATCAGGGGTACGAATGGGCTCTTGAACGTCGTTAAAGCCGATTAACTGTAGCAGCGTTTTGAAAGCCGTGTTGCTGGTTTCATCTGCTTTATTCGCAGCATACGAAGTAAGAGTTCCGATTATACGTAGTAAATACTTTTAAAACGTACCTCGTTTGCCAATTCTTCAAATGACGTGAAAATCTTCATCCTCATCCAACATGTCAAAGTAAATTTGGAAGTTTTCCCCCATCAGATATAGCTCGTTAGTAACCTCCATGATGTTCTGTGCACTTTCGCGTCACGTGACGGTGCGTTTCAACCTCTCATTTGAGAACAATGCTGATTTGAATGCCCCTTTGTTATGTTGCCGTACCAGTCCTTTTCTATTTACTATGGTTTGTCTAACATCAAAAGACCTCACTTCTTTGTCTTACTTCTTGAATTGAAAAAAAGACAGGGGTACGAAGATTGGCTGAAAATTTGCAATCCTATGACACCTGATGGACTTTTCAAATGTAGATTTTCATCATGCAAAAAGACATGCAAGTTTAATAGAAAAAAAGGCCAATCAGAAAAACGCAAGCACAAGACCGGTATAGTTGACCAATCAGTTGATCAAATCAGTTGATCAATATAGTTGACCAATCAGTTGATATAGTTGATCAAACGAAAAAGCCGCCATTGTCTAGACAAAAGGAGTTCGTTTTCTCTCTTGGACTCCATTGGTAATTTTTCTTTAGGCTCGCGGCACTGATTGGTCAACTATACCGGTCTTGTGCTTGCGTTTTTCTGATTGGCCTATTTCGATCCACAACTGGGTATATATTTTTCCATCGTGTTTTTTCGGAACCTATTCTGACGTTTTATGCTCTGAGGAGTGTCAGACGAAAAAGCTTTAAGTATGTTGTAAAATGTTTGCTTTTTTTAAAGCCATCTTTATAATTAAATGTAACAATAAATAAGGTTTTACTTATGGATGCTAGAACCTTACCTTTATAGCTAAACGAAACAAGTCTTTGTTCAGTAAAGTACCAGATGCATGGTTGCAGTTCACACTTTCACCTCTCTGGCTCTCTGGAAATTTCAAGTTGATGACCAAGAGTTTACAGAACAAATCAAAAGTTGTTTTCTTTCAATTCATTGTTTACTTGAAATTCAACCAACATACAAATCTAAATAGGGGTAAAATTGTAACAAATTATTGAAACAAATCTAGCTATGAATGAAACAGTTACAAATTAAACGTCTTATAACAGAATGAGTCTTTTTTCTCAAAAATAAGTACAAAAAAGTATGTCTCGTTCCTTAAAGGAGGATTTCATTGAATCTCACTGTCAGAATATTTCTTTCTTGTGCAAATTTATTCACTTGTCAAACTCGCTTCAAGTGAGAGAAAAGTTGGATTGTCATTCATCAAACAGTAAAAGTCTGATCTCTTCAGACAAACTAGATGGTTGGATTTATGCAAAGTCAAACTTACTCTTATAGAAAACCAAATGAAGCACCACAGCATGAAAACTTAAACTTGACATTTAAAAACTGTTCCAAGCGCCACCAAGAAAAAACTGGATGCTATTTGCTGAAGGATGGTATGGAATAGATATATCACCCAAAAAATGTTAATCTTTCTATCCATTCCTTTTTAGAACATTTTTTTCAAGAGGGCCATTGAGAAGTTGTTTACACGAGTGACTTTAAATTGGGTTAAATTTACTCAAAAAATTCTCTTTAACAAACCAAGGTTAGGATTAGTATTCAAATTCTTGTCTTGTTTTGTTGATTCTAAAACTTCAAGTTTCTCTAAAGGTTTTTAAACACCAATATGCTAAAAGGCTTTTCCTAGGAAATCACACCAAACAAAGACATCATCTTGCATCAGACTTATTTAAACATTCTATTTCGGGATTCTGACCTATTCGTGTAAAAGTGTTTTGTTAAACAATGGAAATGGAAGCAATGGTTCAAGAACTGCAAACTCAGTTGACCGCAGTTCAAGCTGGTATAGAGGGGAATTCCAGTCCAGTCTATTCAAACCTGCTCTTCTAGCCCTCTTCCCTCCGAAGATGTAAATGAGTTGCTTGAAAAATTTGAAAATTTTTTCGAAATTTTATAATTGGTCGAATGCCAGAAAACTTGGTGCACCAACCTTGCTTTTAGAAGACCCCACATTAGACTGGTACCAAACATTACCGGATGAAAAAACTGGAAGTTTTGCCAACCTCTGCACCGTCTTAAGAGATCGTTTTGGTGCACAAAAATTAGAATTTCTCTTCAGGCAAGAACTCTACTCCTGGAAACAGGGGCTTGCAGAGCCTCTCACTGTTTATACCAAGGATATTCTCAACAAATTCAAGCCTTGCCTTGCAAGACAAGGAAAAAATGAACATATTTATAAACGGCCTAACTGAGGATCTTAAAACTAACGTTATTTTGAATCAGCCCAAAACATTCACAAGGGCAGAAAATTTGCCCACTTGAAAGATGGTTACATTAGAGAAGTCGAGGGTCAAGTTAATTTAATTTATCATTGGCCTCACAAAAGAAAACACAGCGATTACAAGATGGAACATGGAACATGGAACAATCCCATGGAACAACAGATGCTGTCTTGTGTTGATCTTCCTCTTTGATAGCGATCTGATGGTATGCATCCTTTAAATCCAAAACTGAGAAGACTTGCTCCATTTAGTGAATCCAAAATATCATCAGTACGTGGAATAGGGTACACAGTCGGTATGGTTTTTGCATTGAGTTGACGGTAGTCTATACACACGAGCAAAGTACCATCTTTCTTGACAACTGGGACAATTGGTGGTCCATAAGCCGAGTATGATTTTTCTATGTAACCCTTGTCTTTCAGCGTTTCTATTTGTCTCTCAATTTTCTTCACGTTGACTGTGCGGTATGCACCTTGCCATGGCAGAAACTGGTTTGTCATCTGAAAGTGCTATTTCATAAACAATTGGGATATCTGTTGGCTTCATGAGTTTCTGCTGCATCACTTCATCATATTTCTGCACAACGTTTTGTACTTCTTCTTTCATTTATGGGTCTCCAATTTCGATTTCATCCAGCTTTAGTAAACTTCCTGTAGTATCATTTTTTCTATTTCCTGCAGCGCCCCAATATTTTGCCCTTTGTTCACTTTGACAGAATTACCTGAGTGATTAGTGATTGGTATTTTCACTGTCTTCCCTACATTTGTCCAATTGCCCAAAGGCGGAATTCTCACATCATTTACTTCGATAAATTCATCTCCTGCTCGCATATCTAGATACATGGACGCTAATAAACGTAAAATTTTAATGAGACCTTTTTTAATTAGCCAATTTGAATATTTTCCACTGGTCTTGATGTTCCACAGCAGGCACTTGAATAGTGAGATTAATAGAATACACGAAAGAGCTTTGAGAATTGCATGCAAAGAATATGAAAATTACTCTGCTAGAAAATTATGGCTCCGTAAATATTCATGTAAAGCACCTGCAAAATCTTACGATTGAAATATTATGTACTTAAAATTTGATGTATTTAATCTCGTTTGTATTTATTTGATGTAATAGTTTTAACAGTTGGCTTGGATTAGCTCATTTCACTGTAAATTGCTATGTAGCGCCAATTTTAAATAAATTTATTATTATTATTATTTTTATTATTCGGTATTTCTGACTGCGGAATAAATTTGTACCTTTCCTGAATTGTTTTATTCTTCGCAACTTTAAAAATGCATGGCTTATAAAGTTCTTGTTCTACTTAGAATAAAACAAGAAGCGCATGTACGAATAATGTATGGGCCAACAGATTTGTTTGAAATCAGCAAAGGAGTGAGACCAGGCAGTATTCTATCTCCATACCTGTTTAACTTATATGGATAAATTATTATAAGAAACGCAGGGCTATATGAAAAACAACATCGGAATCAAAGTAAATGGTAAAACCATTAATAAATTAATTATGCAGAAGACACGACCCTGATTGCCGAAACCAAATAGACAGGGAATTTTGCATAACAATCTAGCAAACTGGGTAACCAAAGTTTTTAAAGTTAAAATCATAAGAGTAAAGTCCACTGATCATTTTAAGCCCTGGGAACATTCAGGCAAATGATCGGAAGTTGCGTTTATGGAAGCACGAAAAAAGCACGGTCAGCACAATATCAATTTTTGAATTTTTCAAATCTGATGATACTATCGGAAAAACTTGCAAAACTAAGCAAAAGATTTAAAAAGAGAAATGTGATCTGAGCTATAAGCAAAAAGTTATGGGCGTGGAAACTTTTCGTTTTGTCAAACAACTTGCTTTCTCGAGTTTCCTGATAGTGCAGACGCATAGCAGTAGAATTGGGCATGTTATGATAATAGCATGAAGTTTGGTACAAGTGCACAATCCGATATGCTGAATAAGATGAAGTTCATATCAAGCTTCAAAAAAGCCCCCAAATGTTTGCTAAAGTGAGACTGTCAGGAAAACCAGGTCATATGTATAAGTTCAGGAAAGCTCCATTGACCCGGTTTCTTGTCACTGGAAGCAACAGCAATAGCAATGTTGAAAAAGATGCAGCAACAACTGGGAGTTCAGAAACCAAAAATTTTTCTCCAACTTCCAAGGTTCAAAAAAATGAGTATGATTTTCCTTTTCCAGATTTCCTTTCCTTTTCCACCTTCCATATTTTTTATACATATATGGCCTTCTTACAGATACACCCTCTAAAAATAGAATTTTTCGAATCGGACATGTAGTTTCTGAGATCCCCACTTTCGCCAGGTCAAAGATATCTGCACATGAATGTACAGCAATTGTACCGCAGCGAGACTTTTGTGCATATTCTGACATCGAATATGTACATTCATTGCCTCTAAATTCTCAAGTGCATAAGGCAAGCATTGAGGGTATCTGCTGTTGATTTTACATTGCTATGAATGAAAAGAAATGTGCGCTGTAAACAAGAAATTGTTAAAGTGAATGGCCTGAGCTGTAATGCTCGATGCTAAACACAATTGACTATTCACTTCCCTTCAGGCATGCCCGATATGTAGAGGTGATAGTTAATCAAAGGGCATCCATGAAATCAAAAGAATGCAGTTTTGATTGATAATGATAAAATCTTTTGTTGGTAGAACAGATAAACCTTTTCAACTTGACTTAGAGGCACACTGGCATTTACAGTCATATAACATTAACACTCAAATACACTCTCTATTCAATGTAACCCAGTTTACAGTCACATTCTGCCTCTACTGTTACATCTTTTCAAGCAACATTTGATGTTACTATAACTGGAGTCTACTGTAATGCTGAAGTGTTTGTAACATTCTCTTTGCAGCTTTATCTATCAGTGGCGGTAAATTTGTTTGGGAAAAATCATTAAAAGAAGAATGTCAGCCCTGGGAAAAGTTTTTGATCCCCAACAGAAAAAGTGACAGGATGGTTTGTTTCAATTCCATTACTGAAGGACTTTATAAGTCTGAATTTGCTGCCAAACAGTCACAGTGCAAGTCCTATTTAGAGAGACAGCGCGTGATTCCGCTGGGGCTGTCTCTCTCAGAAGTTAAAGATGCTGCCAAGAGGCTTGATGCTTACAAAGAAGGAGTGATACCAAAAGAAAATATCAACTACTCCAGATATAGAGAATTTCCAAAAAAAGTTAATGTACAAGATTGGAGAAATGTTGACGTGCTGTCTCCCATATTTCTACAATGCATAAAAACTTCAGGGGAAAAAAAGACAGACTTAGCAACAGAAAAAAAGAATTGTATAGCCCAGATTTTAAGCTAGCAATGGCTGACATTTGTGGAGGAGGAGCTTTCTGTTGTTGAAACAATGATTAAAGAGATGCAGATATGGCGTATGTTCTTCATCAACTGCAAAAAAAGGTTTGGAGAGGGAGATGTTTTGCAGAGCGAGAGAAAGAGAAAAGCTAGACGAGCAATTGAACAAAGGGCCAAGAAACAGAAGAAAATTAAAGATGATGATGAAAGTGGTGATGAAATGACATTATGGAGTAGCATAAACATTTGACAAACAGATAACAAGACATTTTCTAGACATTTGTGAAATATTATAAAAGATATTTTTCATCTGAGAAAATGTTCAGTGTCTTGTTGGTAATAAAATTTTGTTGCATTAATGTATTTGAGGTCAGGTAGATAGTTCTTTTTTTTCGAAAATGTGCATTTTGAATAAATAATTGTACTCAATCACTTTTTCTTTACGCAACCATTATTAGGCATTATTTATCCACTACCCAATCAAAAGCTGGTCCAATATTTTCATTACCCAACCATTTTCTCTTCTGCCCCAACCCCGGCCATAAATAATGACCAGTCCCTTAAATGAACATGGAATTCTTTGCCATTTTTTGAGTCCAGGTAATCGTCAAGTTCAACAATTGCATGTACAAGTTGTCATTCTAGCTTCATTATACCTTCATTAAGTTCTAGTTGTTTTAGTCATGATTATTGCACAGTCACCTTGGTATCACAAAAGCTTTTGCCAAAATACCCGCACGTTATTATTAGCCAAATATGTTCAATGATACTGAACATTGGTGTAACTGTTGTTTTGATTGTGCAATGAAGAAGATACCCTGTTGACACCAGAAGGCTCCATTGCTACCTATTCCAGTGGAAGGAGACAGAGTGGCTATAGAATATTCTTGGTCCATTTCCAGAAACTCATGATGAAAATCGTTATGTTATCGTTATTTCCGATTATTATACTTGTTGGCCGGAAGCATTTGCCTTGCCTTGCCTTCTGTTGAAGTATACTGGATCCCATTCTCGCTGATGAAATTATTGCTTGTCACAGTGCTCCTCGAGTTCTACTATCCGATCCAGGGCCTAACTTTCTAGCAACAATTGTGAAAGAAGTGTGCAAAATTATGAACACACGATGTCAGCTCACCACTGCCTACCATCCACAGACAGATGGTCTTGTCGAGCGTTTTAATGCAACTTTGGCCAAGGATCTTTCTCTGACGTCAGCTCTAATAAAAAAGATTGGGACAAGTTGATTGGGAAAAACAAACATTGATTGCATCTTAATCTTGCCCAATCAATTTCAATGTTTGTACCGTAATAATGTTTGTTTTTGCGCTTTTTTCTCAACACTTCATCCACTGTAATGGCTACCCAAGCATCAGCAATTAATAGTGCCCATCTGAAAATAGCTTTGCAATCAGGTGTAAAAAAGAGACATAGATACAGGCTTATATTGCCACCATTCATTTCCATATGACGTCAACAGTAATAAAGAAGGTGCCAAAGATGAAAAAGTTTCAAATTCCGAATCTTTATCTATCAGGTAACCACACAACATTTCGTTATAATATTAATAACCTACTCATTTTATGTTGATTTAAAATCATACTGTAGGAAGTGTTTTGGTTTTGGCTCCCAAAGCAGCAAGACTGTTGCACAAATTAACACAATAAGCAGACTAAATGTGAATCCCAACATAAAAGTTTGATGTGTTTAACAAATAAGGATGCACCTCCAAATTTACCATCCTTCAACGAATCAAGATGGCAACCTTCAGAGAATGTCCAGAACCTTTTTATTAAGCCAAAATTCCTCTGCTTCTTTCATCCTGTATTCCTCTGGCACCGTTCGATTTAGTTGATAGAATTCGCAGATTTGGTTTTGGTGCTCATAAGTACATTGAATTCATTTATTACATAACAAACCTAATATCCTTAAAGTTATACATTATATATTTGGTTTAGGAAACATTAGAAGCATTGCAATTTGACGAATTGTTTGAGCTTGCTGTATCTGTATTTGAGGACAGAAAGTCCCTCCTTATAGATATCATTAACAACAAGGGAACTCCATCACAAACCACACACACTTCTTGCCCAAACTGGTGTTCTTTCTGTGACAAATGCAGAGAAATGCCTACAAAAAAAGAAAAAATGTTGCAAAAGGAAGGTTTGCCACACAACAGATCAGACATTTTATGAAATTGGCCTGAAAGGAACAACTTTGAAGGTTGCAATAAATTCAAGATGTGACATAAGGGTAGATATTCCAGCATTTGATAGAAAATCCCTTCAGAGGTGTATATACAAGATGGCCGACGTATTCTAGAAAGCTGCAACAAGCGGTGGAATACATTTACATGCGACATGCTAGTATGATTTTGTGGGTTCTTTTTTCTTCATCTTCCCTTCGTTACCAAGTTTTAGTAATAGTTAATGGCTAAGCCACATCATTGTAGTATCTATGCCCAAAATGACGAAGCCACGCCAAGGTAAATCTGACTCTCCCACTTCATCAGATGCATTCCCTGCAGGTTAAACTTCTTCATGGCCTCATGAGACAACAGTTTGAGAAGTTAAAATAGCAGAAAAGAAAATAAAATAGTGACAAAGGATTGTATTAGTAACTTTATGAAAATTATTGAAGATCAAAATAAGAAAATTAATATGATGGAAGATAAGGTCGCAGTCCTGGAGAGCCATAAATAACAGCTCCAAATAGTAAACGATAATTTGGAGCAATATCAATGCTTCCTTTGCTTGCGTATTAGTGGCATTGATCTGCCGCCTCATGGCATGAATCTGTTGACGATTGCCTTGACAAGGTCAAACTTGTTTTTGCTGAACTTAGGGTAAAAGTTCCCGAAGAGGTTATCGATCAAGCTCACAGAGTGGGCAAGGTTAGGAACCATAATGGGAAAAGTGGCCGGCAGATGATTGTACGCCTAACTACATGGCGCCACAGACCCATGATTTACAGGGCAAGGAAAAACGCCACTAAATATCGAGTTAAGCTTGATTTAACGAAAAAGCAAAGCGAGGTCTTAAAAAAAGCGTACGATTATTTGGAATCAAGCCAGCAATCATTTGCCTTTGCCGACATTAACTGTCGCCTTTGCCGGATCCACCATGGCTCATACGAGTATTTTGATAATTTCGAGAACCTTCAAAAACTAAGGAATGCATGAATTAATTCGGTTTGTGTCAAATTGATTGAATTGTTGTTGTTTATTATAAATTGAGGCATCTACCATATGGTTGATCAGATGGCTTTAGGCATACGTGTTTAAAATTTCGCTTATTATTTGTTATTCAATTGCAAGCATTCGAGGGAAAAAAGGCCCTTGTCCAAAGGTGATAGAAACAGCATCCTGCCCAGCACTTTTAATTGATTCTTAAGAGTAAAAAGGCAGGTAAAAAGAGTATTCAAATTTAGCTGTTTGATGCACACACTGCCATTGGTATATTACAAACTTCTAGATTATACGTTTAAAAACTCCCAACTATCCTAAGCAATTTGACTTCCTTGATGCAAAAGGCGGGTTAACCTTCGAATGTCACTTAGGGCCACATTATTGACTAAGCATAGTAAACAATCTATAACAAACCCGGATCATAATATTATTCTAAAATTGCTGCTTGGATGACAGTTTTTCTTAGGATGTCATTCTCTCTTAATGGTTCCTAACTTAAAATTGTGTAATGTTAAATATTAACCTTTGCTTGTAGAATTAAATTAAATTACATTTATATGTTAAAAGCAGAAGGTCTCCAATTGGCCACATATATCGACAATTTGCCAAAATTTCAATGGAATTCGGATGTCAGGGGATTGCCTTATTTAAATGAATACGATATTGACGAACAACTTCCTCAAACTATCAACTCCAGGTACTTGACTGTTTCTGAACTGGTACCTTCAAGTTCTAATACTAACCAACTCTCAATCCTACATACACCATAAGAAGTCTGTCTGGTCATTGCGATGATTTGATAACTGTGTGTGAAAGCTGAACTATATACAAAGCAAAATACTTACTAAAATTGATGTAAATGGCTATAAGCTTTATGATACAGTATCAAAGAGCCAAAATGGAGGTGTTGGTTTATATGTTAAAATATTGATATTGATAAGGATAATGATCAATTTCTCAATGGCGTTACTTTACTAGCCGAAAAGCATGTACCTATTAAAAAATGCACTAACAAAGAATCAAAACTTGGATTAACAGCAGATTACAAAAAATGATGAAAATTTGTAAAAAAATTTCGAAATTGCGGAGCAAGTGAACTGAAGAAAACTAAAATCAATTACTTTTAAGACTTCTTTGCAACAAATTGTAGGAATATGAAGAAGTTTTGGAATGGGATTAAGTCAATAATCTCAAATAAAGGCTCTGTTCAGTCATATATTTCTCAAATTGAAGATGAATATGGAGACTTTATATCTGATCCTACCCAAATGTCGAATATACTTAATGAATACTTTATGTTAATGTCGCTGAAAACATAACTAAAAACATCCCGAAAACATTGAAGTCTCCCCTTCAATATCTTATAAACCCAGAATTGAAGATAAAATATCAAATTTTGACTCTCCAAAATCTGTAGGTCCTCACAGTGTCCCAATAATGTTTTTTCTGCAAATGTCACCTTTGAGGTAAGATGCGACTTGGCTTGCTCTCGCTCAAACATCTTAAGGATTAGGCCATTTTATTTAAAGAAATGGATCAAGATAACGTAGAAAAGGTCATTACTCGGCTCTTAGCACCCATAAATTCCAAACTTGACGCTTTGCCAACGAAGAAAGACATCAAAAGTTCGTTACAAGCCTTCCATAAGGAATTATCTCATGTGGAAGCAAAAGTGGAGCAGGTTCATGGGGAAGTTAATGACTTGGCCCAATATATAAGGCGCCTTGATCTCCGGATCTTTGGAGTCTCAATATCTTCAGTCAAAGACCTAAATGTGGAGCGTTGGGTTACAAATTATTTTGAGAAGGATCTTGAAGTTGAGCTTCCGAATGATGCAATAGAGCGTGCCCATCGTACAGGCCGTGTGGTTGATGGTAAAGTACCAAAAAATGTATGTTTCAATTCCTGGAAAAACAGATGTTTAATCTATTCAAACTGTTTAATCTATTTCTAGGCATTTAACCTAGAAAGTTAGGCAGAAAAAAGGGAATTTCTCTGTTAGCGAAGATTTGACACAAGAAAACTACAGATTCTTCAAGGCCATTAAAGTTATTGCGGATCGATATCCCGACAAAGTTTCTTTCCTTTTTATCAACGTAAACTGTCGCATTGGAGTAAATTTGAAGGGTGGGTACCTAAAGTTTCCCAAGAACACCAAAGAGCTAATGGATATATTACAACAATGAGTATTTGACATTTTTTCCTGGCCTAATCCATTCACTAACGTTGATATTGAGGGCAGCCATTGGCATACCATTGGACCTCACCTTTGTATTTCATGTTGCATTATTTTTTTACTGAGGTGATTTCCGACAATATAATCTTAGGCGCAATAAGTTTATTCTACATGATTCTGATAATTTATGCACTGGTGAACCGAAATAAGTTTTAATGGTTTTAAAAACAAAATGCATCTAAAACTAGGCTTTTTAGGTGTAAAATGGGTCCTATTATACACATCAATCATGTCTCCAAGCTCAGAATGTTTTGATGCTCTGTATCAAAGTTCAGACCATACAACTAAGCCAAGTGTCAATCTCCTGTTTGTCGCATCTCTATATGATTGAAAACACTTTCATTCCTCCCAAAAGCAGCTTTTCAAATGATCTTTTTGGCTTTTATAAAGTATTCCCAATTCATTCACCAATAGTTTCCAAGGGGAGAGAATACAGGAAAACCATTCTGTTACTTTTATTAATCTCTGGGGATATTCATCCAAATCCTGGTCCTTCCTCATGTCAGAAGCATACCTGCAGACTGTGCAATGAGCATGTTGACACTAAGAAAAGAATTATCTGTTGTGATGTTTGTGATGCTTGGTCTCATATCAGTTGCGTGAGAGCCAAACAGGTCGATTCTTGCCTTGCAGATACAAATGTTGCCTGGATTTGCGATCGGTGTGACAGCTCTAACTTTTCTCATAGTTTTCGCTTATCTATATCTGATATAAAACCTAGTAATTATTTTACTCCTCTTTCAAATCAGCTAGGCTTGCCTGCAGCCCACTTTAGCCCAATAGCGAGTCGTGAGTCTTTTAACTCAGATGTGAAAAGTCTTTCAAATCTTCCATTAAAAATTCTTAATGCTAATGTAAACCATCTGCTTTCAAAGGATTAGAATTAAAGCAATTTATAACAGACAATGATATTGATATATTAATCGCCTCTGAAACTAAAATTAACAACGACATGCTTGATTCAGAATTAGGTCTGGATGATTTTGACATTTATCGCCAAGATAGAAACCTACACGAAGGCGGGGCACTGATCGCAGCTAAAAATACATCAAATCAGTAAAACTAAATATAAATACAAATTGTGAACTAGTTTTTGGCAAAATAATATCAAACAATACAATCCCAGTCATAATTAGCTCATTTTATCGTCCACCGTCATCAAATTCGGATATAGTGGAACTTGAGCAAAGCTTACTTAGCTTAACATTCTTGCACAATTGTAATTTTTTACTTTGTGGGGATTTTAATTTGCCAGATATTGATTGGACCAAAAACTGCTTGAAAAACAACAACCCAACCCAACCAGGTGAATCGAGGCTCCTCTTTGATATTTTTGCAGACTATGGCCTAACCCAACTTGTCAACTTCCCGACAAGAGAATCCTCTACTTTACACCTCATTATAACTAATAAAGAACACAGCATAAACAACATAAAATCCTGTCCTGGGGTTAGTGATCTCGACATGCTCATGTTTCATTTTTATGTAAAGACTCAAAGATTATCCAATTGTGCCAGAAAAATTTATCTTTACCACCAAGCAGACCTACCAAAATTCAAACAAGGCCTCACTCTCATACACAATGAAATGATTTCCAGACAAAATTACGAATCGATTGATAAGTTGCGGTGTTTCTTCAAAAATTCTATTAGTAAACTGACTGAGGATTTCGTTCCATTCAAATATGCAAAAAACAATTCCTTTCTTCCTTGGATAACTAAAAGTGTCCGTAGGGAAATCCGCAAGACGGAACGGTTATTCAAAAAAGCAAAAAAGTCTGGAAATCAAAATGATGCCACCAAATTTAAAACTCAGAGAAAGAAAGTAAAACAAATAATGAAAGTAGCTCATGATGATTACATTAACAATTGCATTCAAAAAGACATAGATAAAAAACCAAAAAAGTTCTGGAAGTACATTAAAGCAAAAAGATTTTCCAGTAGTTCGATTAAATGCCTTACAAAAAATGGTCAAGCCTTTACAAAAACGAAACACATACCTAACACTCTAAATACGACATTCTATGAGGCATTTAGCAAAAGTGACTATGCCATTAGCGATACCAAAAACTCTGGTCATAACTTCCCTGTCATTCCCGATATGCCTAACGTCGAAGTATCGTGTACAGGTGTTGAAGCATTAATCAGCGGGCTTGATGATAGCAAGGCAACTGGTCCTGATAACATCGGCGCCAAGTTATTGAAGTTAGCCCCATCAGAAGTGAGCCAGTGTTTAACTATTATCTTTAAAAATTCATTGAGAAATACAGGCGTGCCAGAGGATTGGAAAACTGCAAATATTACCTCAATATTCAAAAAAGGGGACAGATCTGACCCTCGTAACTATAGACCAGTATCCATAACTTCTATAACTTGTAAACTTCTAGAGCATATAATAAAATCAGCAATATACTCGCATTTGGAAACCTTCCAAATAATAACAGACAAACAGAATGGTTTCCAAAAGAAATATTTGTGTACTTCCCAGTTGTTGATGCTTGTAAACAGACTTGCAGAATCTATCAATTCGAGAGGCCAGACCGATGTTATATTCCTCGACTTTTCTAAGGCTTTTGATAAATTTTCTCACGATAAATTATTACTGACACTACAAAGTTACGGTATACGGGGACAAATTCTTCTGTGGATTAAAGATTTTCTTAGTGGTAGAACTCAAAGAGTTGTAATGGATGGAGAAAAATCGTCCTCTTATCACATGCTCTCGGGTGTTCCACAAGGATCTGTCCTCGGCCCCATACTTTTTCTAATATTCATAAATGACATTGTTAACGATGTTTCTTCTGACATAAGTCTTTTTGCTGACGACTGTGCTCTTTATAGAAGGATCGAAACACTAGATGAAAAAAATTGAATCTTATAAATATTTAGGCATTTATATCAGCAAAGATTTACGCTGGAATAAGACTGTTGATCAAATAGTAGGAAAAGCGAATAGATCTCTTGGTTTGATTTGGAGAAACTTTTTTAGAAGTCCACGCCAGGTGTGTGAAAAACTTTACTTCACGCTGGTTTATCTCACCTTGAATATGCATGCGAAGTGTGGTCACCGCATACTAATGAACTGAAACAACGAATCGAAAAGGTCCAAAGAAACGGAGCACGTTTTGTTTTGGGAGAGTACCGTCAGAGATCTAGCGTCACAGATTAAATGGGACTCACTTGAATCACGTAGATTACTATTTCAACTGAAATATGTTCATAAAATGTTTACAAATCAGGTTGCTTTGGACCCTAACGTTTTCTTTTCCCCTGCAACTTGTTCAATGACAAGGAACCCTAGCTCATTGAAGATCATGCCTTAATTCGGAAGGGTTGTTGCTGTTAGGTTTTCATTTTTTTATTCAATCGTTTCTGTATGGAATAGCCTGCCAGACAGTAATGTGATGCAGGCAAATTCGGATACCTTTTACAACCTATGTCAAAATCACCTCAGTAAATTTTAAAATTTTAATGTTGTAGTTGACTGGGCAGACATTTGTATGACCCAAAGGGTTGTTAAATGTCAATGTAATGATGTTGATGAATAAATTTTATAAAAATTCTTAAACAACATATCTCCCATCCACTTGCTGAGCTCATTAATCAATCTTTTCTAAACGGAATTTTCCCACGTAAATTAAAGTTGGCTAAAGTATTCCCTCTTTTTAAAAAGGGAGACCCTGAAGTTAGACCCAACTATAGGCCGATCTCGTTGTTGCCAATTTTTAGTAAATTGTATGAAAAAGTAATGCACAAAAGGCTATACTCTTTTGTTACTCTTGATAAAATCAGATATACTTTACAGTTTGCCTTTCAAGAAAATCATTCGATTGATCATGCATCAATTAGTATGACTGAAGCTATTAAAAGTAGTCTTGACAACAATTATGAGTGAGGTATATTTATTGACTTACAAAAGGCCTTTGATACTGTAAATCATAACATTTTGCTTTCCAAACTCGAACACTATGGAATTAGAGGGAATGCACGAATGGGTGGTTCAAATCGTATCTTACAGATAGAGCACAGTTTGTTAATGGTAGAAATTCAGAGCAACTGAAGTTTACATATGGTGTACCCCAGGAATCATTGCTAGGACCCTTGCTATTTCTTTGATACATCAACGATTTACCAAGAGTTTCAAAACATTTAAAATTCTTCCTCTTCGCTGATGTCACGAATATCTACTTTAATCAGAAACACTTGAAAAGCTTACTAAGAAGGTAAACAAAGAATTAGAATATGTCAAACATTGGCTTGATGCGAATAAACTCTGTTGGAATATAAGTAAAACTAACTTCATAATTTTTCATTTTTCCTCAGGCTCATTACCACTAGACATTATAAAGGCAATCAACACGTGGTGATCTCTTCCTCGCTATGGCAAATACTTTACAATATGGCTGGAAATCAACTCGATATATGGGGGAAAAATTCTGGAACAATCTACCTGTAGAAATAAGAAATACTTCTTCTAAGTTCTTATTCAAAAAATATTTGAAAAACTATCTTCTAGAAACTATTTGAAAATCAGGGAGCTTTACAAAATTTCTTGTTTAGTCCATAAAGGAATTTAATTTAATCCAACAAGACATAATTATAGATGAACATATAGATCGCGAAAACAAAAGGGGGCCTTAATCTCGTTAGTTAACATACTTTGATGGCTTCTTCTTAAGAAATCTGCTTCATTTTCTCTTTTAAATAATGTTATTGCTGTTGTTGCGTTCTTCAGTTGATATTTTTATAATTTATATAGCTAACTAGCTTTTAGAAATGTAGTAGAGTTTGAATGCAGTTATGTACAAGTGTAAAGAATGTTTTTTAAATGAGTGACATCTGAAAGATCATTTTTTAATGAAACCTTGATAGCTTTGCCTCAAAAATAATAACCCATCACCTGCTTCATTGAGTCTCTGTCCTTGTTTCTTGCATTTAAAATCATGGCTGTAAGGTGACACATGTAATCATATTTCTTCTTGTTTTTACAATCATGGCCACCCAGAGTCCAGCTTTTTTGCTCCATTTTCTTGACCATACAGGCTCCCCATTTGCATTTTCTCATTTGTGACCGTTGGCAATGGTGATTGTGGTCAACGACTTCTAGTTTGCTTCTTGTGCGTATGACGGATATCTGCAAATAGGTGTGAAGAGCTCAAACTTAAAGTGTTTATGCAATAGAAAATTCTAAATTTACATTTTTTCAAATTATAAAAATTTTGTCTTTTCTGATCACTTTGTTTCTATCCTGGTCAGAAAAGATCAACTTTAGGTATTTTTTCTTGTTTTTTATAATTTAGTAGTAGAGGTGAATTTTTTAAATTTGGCGCCTTGTTGGTCGTGACGTAACAAGTAGTAGTCAAGCAGCGAGACGAGGCAACGCGGGTCAATCCTTCATTCAATAACAACTTCGACGCTCTGGGAATTTATTAACTTTTTACGAAAACGATGGCATCCAATGACTCAGGCAGAAGCGATAATTCTGCTAGCAGTTCTAGTGGTGAAGAAGATTACGGTGTTGTGAGGCTGCAAGGTTTTGCGCCATATCAAGACGAGCCTCTCGCCATTGCCGGGCAACCAACATTTCATTTCGAAGAAGATAAAGACGGGATTCCTCACGCCGTTTTGGCTGCCAGGCAGGAACAACGAATAATTGTGGAAGAATGGTATGTGATATTGTATTTTGATATTTTATACCTAATTATTTCGTTTCAAGAGGAGTTCTCTTCTTGTTTTTCAAAATAAAAACTGTCCTAGTAAGTTTAGGCCCTTTCCCAGGGGCGGCGGGCAGTGTTATTACCATTATTACTGTAATAACACTTTTTCCAAAGTCTTTATCAGTTTGATGCATTCGTCTGCTAGACACAACCAATGACGTAGAAATAATATGGTATCTGTCCTCTATTCATCTGAAGGGGATGATAATTACCTGCTAATCCTTAACCACAGGAAGCCTATTATGTTTTTCAATGGTATTTCAAATCGTTCAAAAATAGTTCGAGGCTCCCGGTCTCATTATTACTTTCGCGTTTCTAATAACGGAAACAGCAAAGTCTTTGTCACGGGACTCACCGATGACGTAAAATTCAATTGTTCTTAGTCCTTGAAATAAAGGAGCCTAGCAGCCCCGTTATTACTTCTGGGATTCTAATAACGCGGCCATTTACCTTTTGCCAGTGCTGTTTTATGATTTTGCTTGTAAGTTAGCTGTTTCAAAATGAATCGTGTTGTGGAAGATCCAGTGAATGACCATCGTCTGGGTGTTCAAAGTGTTATTATTTTGAAACGGGTGGAATTAACTCACTAGCAACGTCTCGAACTGAAAGGCCGTGCCAGATATATCTTGTCGTGTATTTTTCTATAATAAATATTTAGCCTGCATCCTTTCAAATTTATTTGTACATTTGTAAACTGTAGCTATTCAAAATGTTGCAAGTTGCTTATGTAAAGGCATTTAAAATGAATGATGAACTGAACTGAACCTTGAATGTGTTCAGAGGGCTTTCACGCAGCGGTTTCCGTTATTACAATCGCGATTCTAATAACGGGCCCACATGGTGGCTCAGAGGAAGTGGCCGCCAAATATTTTTCACGACTAATCACCGCTCGCAAGCCCTTCTGACAAATGTTACAGCCCTCCAGTTTGTTTAAAAAGACCAACAGGAAATCAGGCTCTTCATAGATTTCTTTTTGATATGCGAGCAAGGAAGTATCTGCATTTATTTTCTAGGAGATACAGCACTAAAATTGCCAATTAACTTAAAACTTTCAGCATTCGCTCAGATTCTTAGTTGCTTACAAAAATGTGTATACCCGATCAATTTATGTCTTTTAGTGACTTTTTGTTTGTTGTTTAGAGTCAATTGAAGATATGCATATTTCCCCAACGTATGGCTAGGCCAAATTTGGGGGGGAGTGTTGTAAAACCCCTATACCCCTCCAGCTGAGGAGGTTCAAAATTCCTTCATAAAGAAATTGTTAATTTTCCTTTTTCGTGCCTCTTCCATACGTTTGAAAAAGTAATACCAAAAAAAATTTACTCCCAGCCGCCCCTGCCCTTTCCGGACTGGATCAGTCGGGAAGGTGTGTCATGAGGTGGAAACTGAAATTACTGTGTTACTCAGACACATCAAATATTTTATCGTTGTATTTAACGCAGGTGTTCCTGTGGAAAGTGTAAAGCGGATCGTTTGGTTGGTGCCCTAGAATTTCGTTGCTGCACAGAAGTTGCTGAAGCTAATGGCAAATTGACTTTTGAAGGTAGAGAGGACATTTCATGCATAATCCAACACGAAGATTACACTGCAGTGACAAATGAAGCCGTACTGACGATGACTGGCCCCTTATTGAAAGACAAGAATGATCGACTATACAAAAGAAAAGCAGGACAAAGCAAAAACCAGTATGTGTGCTCTTGTATCTTTTTTTCCAATGCACTGTTACCAACAAGATGGATATTCCATTACAAACGAAGCATACTTTGTTTAGTCCTGCAATTAAAGCACAACCCAAAAAAGCAAAGGCGATGAAGTCTTAGTACTAATAGGATTCAGCAGTCAGAAATTGTGTTTTAGAAGAAATGTTTCACGAAAATCCTACCAAAGCCTTATTGAGGTTTATGATTCTACACCAGTCCCAAAAATTTACCAAGTATGGGGTATGTTTTTGGAACACTCTCTAAAATAACTTCAGAATATGGAATCAGCAAAAAGTTCCGCAATTTAAGTTATGAAACAAAATTCAAATTAAAGACATTTTTATTATTTATCATTAGATATTTGAGGGCAGATGCATAACGTTGGGTAGTAAGGTGGATTTTTGGTTATCTGGGCTGGGACAACACAAGACCCCTTCCAGCATGCATCTACAACCATAAAAGGGAAAAATATCAAGTAGCCGAAGCTATAGGGTATGCCTCTGCTCAAGAAAAGCAGTGACCTGCAAAAGGTAGGTACATTCCATACGTCACTGCATGTTGTTATTTTTATATAATGAAAAAAGTTGCTGGAAACAGTATATATATATATATATTATAAATGAAAAAAACGCAAAATATTAGTCCGATCAGTCAGATGGAGGGGCAACTGTGGCCTCTGGACAGTGGTCTCTTGGATGACCCAACTTTGGCTTCTTGCATTTCTTACAAGAGGGTGGGGCTCTTGTCTTCTTTGGAATGATGGCAGGAGAAGCTGGTGACTGCAGCTCTTCTTGCTGTTCAACTATAAACATAATTAGGTAGAAGTAGAAATTTTGGGTTACTTCAACATTTCATTGACAAGTAATTGTCCTAGTGAACAAGATAAATTCACAGAGTTGAAACTTTACACAAATGGCCCATGCAGACTGTAACAAGGCATACTTCAACAGCAAATATTAGCATACTTCAAAAGCAAAAAATTGAATTGGAGACTGTAGGTGAGGTAATCAGAACTTGCTCAGTCTACCCTGTTCAGTATACTGCTTAAATCATGAATTTTCCCCCCTGCAAGACTTCATAGCCCTTTAACCCTGGTAAAAGAACATTAATTAAAATCGGAAATTGTGATGATGATCAAAACCTACTTGTTGGATAATATGGAGTCTGTATAGACTTTCTTTCATTTTGGTACCTGATTGTATCAGCTTTTGTACGTCGTTCTGTGAACTGACTTGTCAGTGACTCTGGGATATCTCTGGTAAAATTCTCAAATGCTTCTTTCAGGTCTTGTATTGATTTTGACAGCATAATGTCTTTGATATCGTTAACATAACCTGTTAAGAGCAAAAAATTATCCTCAAACTTAAACCAATCTTTAAATTTTATTTCGTAGAGCCTGTGAAGTCTACTGGGAAGAAATCACTTATAACAATAAATACAAAAGTGCCTTACTATAAGTTGGAGGAATGGCAACCACACGCACTACTTCTTCTCCAAGCTTGAACTTTGGGTAAAGCACATTGTAGGATAGTTCACCATCAGTAGTCCTTTTTCTTTCCCTCTGAATATTTTCATTGAAATGCATGGCAGCCAATGCATGTCTAAAAGTATTAAAGAAAACAGATATTTTATTGATAGTGAACAAATAGAAGTGATTTCTCTTTGCTTACATAGAAAATCTTGATTCTGTTGAGTGCTTCTGCCATACCTGTACCTTTTGATCCTCATGTTTAAAAGTTTTCAGCAGGTAACAGAAATGAAACAGGGGTGTAATATACCATATACAGTAGATACAGCACCAAGTTGTATCCAGATGAACATAAATGTAATATAGCCACATTCAGCTATGTTTGTTTTATCCATTTCAAATTGTAGTAGCTGCTTCCACAAATCAACAGCTCAAAATGCTGTAGCAAGCTTTTACAGTACAAGTTGAAAACAAATGATTATGATTGCATCAGATGTTGTTTTCTATTCTTGGTTTCAAACCATAAGAATAAGTTTTTAGGCACATGTTCTGCAGACTACTTTACAATGATATAAAGTATGCAATTGAAGAGACAAACCTTTCGGTATCCAGTCACGAGGCTCAATTTCTTCATGTGCACAATTTTGGAATAAGGGATCTGGATGGTCTGAATGTTGATCTGCAACATGGTGCATTATCGACTTCCATTTTGCAATAATCAGTTCTCCAAAGCCTTGTTTTGTGGAAACAGCACACCAATACAAATGGTTTCGAATTCCTTTCATCCATGATTTCAAAATTTCATTTCCCTTTTCTTGACTTGCTGCTAGGAGTCTCTTTGTTATACTTTTAGATACATGCCAGAAGTCATGGAAGTGCTTTGTCTCTGGCTCTGATTCGCGGATCCATTTTGCTATGCTTCTGTGTCTGTCACTGATGAAAGAAGGTCTTCAATCCAGCATTCTTCAGAAATTCAAAGCATCTCTTTGCACCAAATAATTCCATTGCATTGGAACTCCCAGCTTGATTGGCCTGAAAATGGAATATCGCAACCAAGTTACTTTATATTCAAAGACTTTAAAGCTGTACTTATACCAAGTATCTCTCATCACTGTATATTCCTGATAGGTATATTCTATTTATTTATTTATAGAAAGAATGTATATCACCTGTACTACTTCAAAATGGACAATTTTTGAGATGGAGTTGCAGAACATTGTATAAGCACCATATTTGGCATTGTGCCCCATCGAATCAAAACGTCCATCTCCTGACCATTGGACACCTTTCAGATCCTTCACTTTTTCGATTAGTAATTTGCATTGTTTGTCCCATTCCAACAGTACAGAGGGAAATAAAAACTTTCTTTGATGAAGAAAAGAAGTATGCACCGATATTTCTAATAATCTAATGTGTTTGAATAACTTGACTTATGGAAAGACCAGATGTCATAATGGCAAAATTCATCATAAAAACTCAAAGATCCCCTGCAGGAACTTTTCCAAACAGCAATGGCTGACTTTCCACCTAAACTCCTTGCCACCCTGCCTGCAAGACTGGGTAACAGTTGCCATTGATCCTGTTTGATGTATCTCAGCATTGGGATTATCTGCTTTACAATGGAAACAGAACTGGCTGAATAGTGCCATCAGCATACCAAAGAAGACAATAAATTTGGGCTCATCAGTAGGCTTAGTCTCAGGGCTACAACTGAAAAGGAGAATGGAGTGTCAGCATTTCATTCAATAGAATAATGTGAACTTTGACGTTGCTTTTAGTAAAATTTTCATTCAATGAACATAGTATAATGTTCAAGAACAGTTCTTTTTGTTCTCTACCCTTTTCAGCAATTTTTCCCCAGGAATTATGAAAATTCAGCTCACATATCTTACCCCTCCCTGTCCACCTCCCCTATGAATTTGGGCTAACCATTAAGAGAAACCAAGAGTAGTTAATTTCCTTTTCCCACTTTGTTTTGCTTCCAATTTTTGTTTTTGCTTGGACATGTAATTTTTACACAGCGTATAATGTTTACTTACTCAACTCTGTTTTTTTTATCAAATTTTGCATCAGTATCAAGGACCTCTTCGTCTGATGAAAATTCAGTTTTTTCATGGCTTGACCAGTCCGTATCTGATTCTTCAAATTCAGTCTCGTCACGAGGTAAAATATCACTCATCTCTGAAAATGTTCTTTTTCTTGCTACACCTTCTTCATCATCATCATCAAAATCATCATTGTCGTCATATTCAGTAATCTGCATAATAAGTCAAAGTACATTACAGCTGATTAAACACTGTTTATATCAATCTGGTTTATAAGAAAATTTGACAGTTAAATAAAAACTTAATAGTGCTATGTCTCAAAAGTAGTGAGAAATTTTTCAAGTTGAATACTAATGACTTTGTGGCAATTATGTTATTGAACCCAACCTTAAATTTAAAAAAATAACTTTAGACCAGGAATCACAATATTTACTTGGTCAGAAGGTCATTCAGCTTTTTGAGCAAGTCTAGGAAGCAGCACCCCCTAGCTCCATCCCTTCTGCCTGGGCCTTCTGAAACCCATTTGACACAATATCTGAATCAAAACTTACTTCCTGTTGGGCATTGGCTTTCAATTCATCCCTTCTTTTCTTCAGGTTGTGAATTCTCTTTTGTAATTTAAGGATTTTTTGTTGACGAACACCGCATTTTTCACAATTTTTTTCCCCAACCTCGCCATCTTTTGCCGTGTTTCTTTCGCTTGGCTTTTATTCTTCGGCACTTTCGTGGTCCCTTGGTCCATGCGATTGTAAAATAACGTCTCCTTCAACAACATGGTCGTCCTGTCGCTTCTCTCGAATCATGTTCCGAAGAATCTATGTTCAAAGATAACAGAAAAAAAATCGAAGTGACCAGAAAGAAAAACTTGAAAATAATTGAGACTGGTGAGCACAACAACGAATTCTTACCTGTCTTTTTTCACGAGCTTGGAGAGGCAAACTGACTTGTTCTTCCCTAATATTCGCGACATCAATCAAAGGAACAGCATCTGGTTTTAAATAAACTTTCATTCTGAGTGACAATGCGATATCTCGTCTCATTGTGTAACTGGCATCGTCAAAATGAATCCCACACAAAACAGATTGGTCTGATGGATTCCAGTTAGGCCGGTGCCGGCGAACGAAGCGTACCCATAGCAAATGTCGCTCACGATCTTTAACTTTGTGTGGAAAATGATGGATAGATATTCCCTTCGTATGCTGACTATTTCCACAACTCACCCCGTTCGGGCCACCAGCAACACAACGTTTTCCTCCAACAGGTATAGCTCTCGCACGCGTGTCTGTCGCCATTACTAATTCTGCGAATTGAATGATTACTACCATCTCTATGACTACTACTTTCTACGTCATAATCGAAGGATCAAATAATAAACCATTTCACCTTTGATTCCTATGAATCCTAAACTTTGGATGGCAATATTTTCGCAACGGAAGAAGATATCTCGATTCCGTTTTCTGGAATATTATTCTATTGATACAAATTTTTTATTTTTAATGACAATAAAAAATCCAGTCTCACATTGCATAAACAATTTAAAGGAGAATGGCAGAACTTTAGATAATCCACTCTCTGTAGTAAATATATGATCCGAAAATTCAAGATCCGAAAATGTTTTTTCTGTATCTCTTTTCGTTTTGACGCGCGGGGCCGAGAAAGTGAGCAGCGACGTCCCTTTACGAAAAAGAGCGTTTTTGAGTGCGTCTTCTCCCGCGTTAGTTCAGGCAGCCCTTGTGACGTCACATGTGATCAGTGGTTTAAGCAATTTAGGCCTACGCATGCAGTAAAGAGGACAAGTTTTGTACATTGCATTTTGATTGTTGAGATGACTGAAACATACGAAGAAGAATCGATGGCAGATTTATGAATATATATTAAGGATAAAAATGTTAAACCGTTCATGTTCGAGCCTATGCCGGAATCACACGATTACAACGAGACAAATGAATTGTTGTCTTCCTCAGAGGAAAGCGAGACAGAGGATACAAACACCGAGAGAATCGGTAATACATTTTGGTGAGTAAATATATTTACGAGCTTACTAAGCACTTAACTAAATTAGCAAAAAGATTAAAATATTACATGTATTAAGGCCTACTCAATTAAACAGTTTCCTTGTTCCTACGATGGCTAAGGCGAAGGACGAATCAAGATAAACTAGTTGAAAATGAACTTTACTTTTGTCACAGGTGCCAATGCAATCATTGTTCCCCAATGCCGACAGGTCGAGAGGGCTTGTGCTGCCGAGAAGTTTTTAAAGTAAGGACGAAAGCTGACAGTCAGGGTGTTTTTTGCATCGCAGATGATGATGACTTTAAGACAGTTTGCCTAAATAGAGCTGTGGTTGAGACAGCAATTTACCAATTTATCGAGGAAGAGGAATTCCTGGATGATACTTCTACTTCTGAGTAAGTCTGACATTTTCATGAAAGATCTGCAACAATTAATCCGTTAAATGGGTGATTAGTAACCCTTCAGAAACAAAATTACTGACTTGCTTGTAAAAAATTGCTTCCTTTTTCTAAACCCAAGCTGTTTGGAACTTTCTTTGCTCTATTTCATGATATTAACCCCAAGTCTTTTTCATTAGGCTTTTCAGGTACGTGAGCTAAAGACAGTTTGTTGGCTGGGTATGGCACAAGCTTGGCAAGAACAGGAGAGAGATTTTACCAGCATGCGTTGTATCATCGATAGGTAACAAATTCCCCCCCTGATAAATACACAGGGTTCAAGTATCCGAAACTAGATTATTAAATAGTTAATTTTTGTCGTATAATCATACCAGACTGCAAAGATTTTTTGTTAATCATACCTAAAAATTGCAAACTAGTAGTAATATGTATATTTTTGCATTTATTTTCTTATTTCAGGGGAAATAGCAATTTCAGATTATTTATCTATGGCATAAAACTATTTGCCCTTGGACTTTCTCACATTGACAAGGCCACCTTTTTTGATCAAAGTTTTCCTTGGAGGTATTTTGGCAATCTTCCTTGTTGCTGTCTCGTGATTTGTATCTCTAGTTAATCTGGCAAACCTTTCCCGCTTTGCAGCAAGAGCCTCTTCTTTTGTTCTCTTGGTTGCTACGGAGCTCAGGAAGTCAGGGATTTCCTGCAAAGCAGCAGCTTGCTCTTTTGCCACTAAAATACTTGGGGCTTGTTTTCGAAGCTTGACCAGTTCTTCCATCAGTTTGTTGACATACTCTAAAAAAGTTCCAAAAGGGATTTCATATTCAAATGATTGCAAAATGGAAAGTAACTATAAACATTCATTTACTCTGCAAAAATAAAAAAATTAAACTAAACAGTAAATAACTTCTCCAAGAATAGTAAGAATTGATGAATCTAAGATTAATCTAAATTAATTTATCTAAAAATAAGCTAAAATTAATTTAAAAATGAATTTAATTGAATCAAAGGGGAGATCAATTTAATTGTTGAACTATTTCTCACCTATGTGCATTTCTCTTTCACCTCTTGAACAACACCATCTCCACTCCTATACTTTGGGTATGATACCTTCCACATTTTCTCCCCAGTCTCCTTTCTTTGCTGTGCTCGTTGCGAGTTTTCATTAAAATGCATAGCAGCAAGGAACAAGCTGGAAAAACAATATTCATACTAGTTAATACTTCTACCAAGTATGTAAAAGGCAGTTTCAGAGATAAAACTTGTGTTTTAACCCTAATTCTTTGTATCCTTTTGATCCTGCAATGATTAAAAGTAATTAACTTTAAAAAATACTGCTATCCCCTTTACCTAGAAACTATATAGGTGTGGTAGAAAGAGGGTGTGGTAGATTTTACATTTTGGGAAACAAAAGACTAAAGGTGCATTTTACATTTGGTGAATGTGAGAGTTTAACAACACTTTGTGGATAAAATAATGCAATTCTCTGAAATGAATTTTTGCCTGGAATTATTGCAGTCTCTGCCTCTCAATCCCATACTTTATATGTTGTAACAGAGGTTTTGTTCCCACCTTTTTTCAACCAATCAAGTTCAATGCTGTCATGTGGGCATTCCTTATATTCATTGCCATGGCCGGTGTGTATATCAACAATGTGATTGAGAATAGTATGCCCCGCCATATGGGACAAAAGTCAATTATACAAAATATAGGATGTCATTGTAAATATATTGTTTAAATCTATTATAAATCTGTTGTACAATTCATATCGACGTTATTTCCTCTAACTTAATGCGTGTCCACTTAACATATATAAATTGTTGTCGGAAATTTCAGATATATAAGGTCTGAATTTGTTTGCAAATATATAAGGTCTGAATTTGTTTGCAAATATAAGGTCTGAATTTGTTTGCAAATATATAAGGTCTAAGCGCGAACAATGTGCGCAGTGACATTTCCCGCCAATTATGAGCACCAGAGGCAAAAGACTGGCCTAAGCAATACCAACGAATATTAATTATGTCGTTCGAAGTTGACTTTCAACAGTTTCTGGTTGATCTTCCTGGACAACTATCTCAGGCTCGACGACAAGCTTTCAGTAGTAATTTGAATATGCTCGAATTTTGGAATAGACGTTTGCAAGACTTTTTACATGTTTTAAGCGTTTTCATTAGGAGGTGTGAATGTGCGACAGAAACACCTGAAAGTTTGTGTGTGTATCTAAGAGAGCTTTTTGTAGAAATTGGTAATCTACACAATTTAGTTGAGAGTAACATCTTTGCTGATGAAAGCTACTTACCAGAAATGACTGCACACTCTGTTAGGTGCCCTGAAGAGCACAATGAAGGTGCCTGTGGCAGACCTAGAAAATTATTAGAGAAGGAAGAAATTGCGAACCTGTTTGAGATACACAATTCATGGCATACAGTAGCTCAACTATTGGGAATATCAGAGAAAACTTTGAGGAGGAGGAGACATGAGTATGGTATGAGCATTGCAAGTTCTGTGGGACCACGTTCAACCTTTACCAAAATATCAGATGAGGACTTGTGTACAGTTATCAGTGATGCTTTGAGGATATTACCTAATGCTGGGGAAAGCTACATAATTGGTGCTTGCAGATCAAGAAATCTTCACGTGCAAAGGTGGCGCATTAGAGAGGCTATTCTAAGAGTTGACCCAGTCAGCAGAGCATTGCGAAGGACAACTAGCATTATTAGGCGGACCTACAGTGTTCCTGCGCCAAATTCTCTATGGTTTGTAGGCCCTTAGTTAGTTACAAATTATTTAATTAATGTACTACTACAAAGGCAACAAATTTTGCTGGTCGGAACATATTTTTGAGCTATTTTACCAAAGAACCTAGATTGAACAACTTCTGCATACTATGTCATAATGCAAGGCCACGCTTTCAAAAAAAACACTTTTTCACACCTTGCCTAAGTTTATAGATATATATATATATATATATCTATGACTCGAGCAATAGAGAGTTTTTCAAGTTATATTTGCAAGTACTAGAGCCGTTTTTAATTTTTAGGGGTTTTTATTTTTTTGGTAATTTTTAATATTCTCTAACTATTTTGTAGTAATAGTCTAAACCAATGGAATTTGATATACTTCCCACATTGATTTTTTTAATTTACAGGCATATTGATGGCCACCATAAGCTAATTAGATGGAGATTTGTTATTCATGGAGGGATTGATGGATATAGTCGACTCATTGTTTTTTTGAAGTGCAGCACAAACAACTTGTCCAATACTGTTCTGGCACTTTTTCAGGAAGCTGTTGCTGTTTATGGATTACCATCCAGAGTTCGAGGTGATTTTGGGGTTGAGAATGTGAAGGTGGCACAATATATGCTAAATCACCCACAGAGAGGGATCAATCGTGGAAGTATGATATTGGGTAGTTCCGTTCACAACCAAAGAATTGAGCGTCTGTGGGGGGAAGTAAAACGTGTTGTAGTGGGACATTACCAAAACATATTTTACTTTTTGGAAAATCAAGCACTCCTTGACCCCTTGGATGAAATACATCTTCATTCCCTTCACTATGTCTATTTGCCACGAATAAACAAAGCTCTTAAAGAAATGTCCAATGTCTGGGCATTTCATCCTCTCTCTTCCGCTCAAAACCGATCACCTAATCAACTTTGGCATCTTGGATTATCAAGATTTCACAACTTGGACCCAGAGACAGAAGACCAGGCTTTGGTTGGCAATTGGAATGAATATGGGTTGGATGAAGATGCACCTTTGCCAAATGTCAATACTGATAATAATGTTCAGGTACCTGATAATAGGATACAACTGACAGAGGAGCAAATTGAACTTTTGGGAGCAGCGATAGATCCAATGGCTTTTGATGATAACGAGGGCATCAACATTTACCAGGAAACGGTGCAATATTTAAAAGATTTATTATCTGAATAAAAGCATGATATGATATAAAAAACCAACAATCATGGCCTTTTATCTAAATACTGGTCTTAGTTAAATGTTTTTTTACAAAAAGTAAGCATTTGGGCTTGCACTGAAAAACGTTTCTTCAGGCTTCTTAAAAAGTTCTATATGTTATGTTTCTTAAATTTCCATTCACATCCTCATGAACATTTCAAAAGAACAATTTTATATGTAACTATGCAGGGTATTTATATACTTTAATTACCATAGATCTTTTCTTAAGTTGTACTTGACAAGTACAGGAGTTTCTGACATTTTTGGCTCTTATTAGTTTCTTGCACAAATGGCTAGGACGGGGGCAAATTTTTTTGGCTAATGTCTGGGGGATGGCAAAATGGACTTGTAAGCCTAACAAAATATACATGGCTAACAACTAGTTAAATGGGAATAAAGTCAATACAATTCAATATAATGGGATATGGTCTGATGATTTAAAGTTGAGGCTTCTTATATTGCTCTGAGGTCTTATTTATTTGTTAGACAATTATTTTTTATTCCTTGTTTGAATTCATGATCCCCAAATTGTATAATTACACTCCATAATTCCTTAACAAAAATTAAACAAGTTTACAAACGATCTTGATTTAACCTAAATCTACCACAGCTAATATATGTGAACAGCTAAATTTCCTAAAATACTGTCTTTAGTTTACTGAGCTAAAATGAACATAACATGTGGCTAAATATTAGTTACTTGTCATCAAATTGTTGACAATGGTATACCAACTCAAAGCTCTGCAAACCCTGCATGGCCAAAAGAAAGTCCTTGGTCCATTCTTGTAAAAAATCCATTCCTGGATGAGTGAACTGTTGGCAGACGGAGGATTGCTGCACAAGCTGTGGCTTTTGGGTATATTTCTGTATCATCATCTTCAAGAAATTCAACAGAAATTTGCAAAGATTCCCTTGTAGGGGGGACTGTCCACAGCCCAGTGACAAACTTTAAAATTGTGTTTAACTTCCCCTCTGGAAAAGTATCATCCTTGACCCCTTCTGATTCTTGAATATTGTCTAAGAACCATGTGTATGCTTGCTTTTCAGCATGTGTTTGATCGCCTTTAGGAAGAAGTAAACTCTTGAACTGTTCAGCAGTGATTACAGATGCTTGATAGCAAAGAAGAGTCTTGGCTTGATCCTTGTGTTTCTTTAAAATTGGGAAAAAGTTAAGCACTGCAAGCCCTTTACGAAAGGAAATGACTTGATACATTCTTTTTTGCATCAGTTCATTTGTTATAAGCTCTTGTATTAAGAGAGCTTTGTTTTGCATTGTAATTGCCTCAGTTGATGACCATTCTGAGGCATTGATAATTTCCCAAAATGCTTCTTTTTGGGGATCGTTATCAAGGATCTCTTCTATGGCCTGCTGGTTAATTGAGGAGTCAAGCTTCTCAACAAAATTGAAAAGTTTTTCAGTCATCGCATTCTTGGGTATGTCATCTTTGGAGATAAGACAGACTGTATTAGAGGTTTCATCCTCAAATAACAAGTCAACAAACCATTCTGCCAAGTAAGGAAATCCTGGACCCCCTTGTAACACTGAGTGCGCAATAAGGGCCCCTGCAATTTCAAACTGGATGCCTTTGCTTCCAATACCTCTTCTTGGAATGAGCTTGTTTGGATCACCCTCAAACAAGCGGAGCCTTTGCTTCTTCCATACATAAGTTGAAGAATTCCAGCTTGAGTGCACCACAATCGATTCCCTGTTCTCCACTGCCAATAAATTCTACAAACAAATTTTTCTTCAATCTGTCAGTATCCTTTAACCCCATTTTGTAAAAAGCCAAACAAGATCTCCAAATCTCTTCCCTTTCAACCTCTAACTTTTGGTCGTTACATGTATCAATGACTTTTTCTGCATGGTTCTTCAAAACTTTTTGGATACTCACCTCCTGACCAGTTTCAAAGAAAGCACTGTCTGCAGTACTAAAGGGTGAGAACTCCATGTGATCAGTACTGAAGATCTGTTCTGGTTGTTCTCCCAACAAGTATTGTGCTGCTTCATTGATGTTTCCATTTGCTGTTTCCAGTGCGGCCATAACATCATCAGAACTTTTGTTAGGGCAGAGTTCTTCAAGGCATGTTATGGAATCTTTTTCTTCAACCTTTCCAGACAAAAAAACTTACATTCAACATCTTTTAAGACCTCTTTGAAGACTAAACTCTATAATGTCAAATGTTCTGAGATGAAGAAATATGGGTGAGTTACCCAACAAAAACCATCTTTAAAATAGATTCAAAAATGGCTAACAAAATGGTAGACAGTTTCTTGTAAATGAACCAGTTACTAAAAATATAACATGAAAAGGTTTAAATAAATTGTAAAGATTTTGTTAAATATTATACCTTGTAGATATCTGTCATAAGGTGCTGGACTGTGTTCAGGTAGACCTGTTGTGGGGGTTTTGTCAACGGACGCATCTAGAGCACTTTGGCTGCGCAAACGTGACTGAGTGCTGCTTCCATTCAATTGTTTGGCTTGTTGCAAAACAATTTGCCGTAAACTACAGCCAACACCCAATCTAGAATTTGAAATCTGAACATCCTCATAACAAAAAGCTAACAATTGATTATAAACATGTTTATCAAGGGTGGTCAAATGCCACAAATTTCTTTTCCTGTGACTGTCCCATAGGTAACAAGGAAAATTTGCAGTTTTAAAAATAAACTGCCTTGAAACAAAAAATGTTGACAACCAGTAGTCAAAACAGGGTTATGGAACACATTTAGCCACTAACAAAAATGGGACACAATGCCCTGTAAAGCAATAGGGTATGACCACCCCTGATATATAGTAAATAATTTATCAATTTCTAAAACCTTATTCTTGGGTTGGGTTTAATATGATTCTTGGTGTTATGCCACTCAAGTGTAGACTCAATTCTTAATGTAGACTTTATTGATGTACCAAAGGTAAATCTACTGTTTAAATTGAGGGTGCCTGTTGAAAAACATCCAAGAAATCAAGTTTAATTTCAGTATAAAGACTAGATTATTATGAAAGATAAACTTCAGTTTCAAACCAAGTTTCAAAACTGGAATAGAAATCCAACCTTTAAAATGAAAGGACTGACAAATTTTTTGGTAAGAATTAAAAAAGCTAACAGCAGTAGACATATATAGAACAGGTATATTTTTCAATCCAGATTTATGTCTAGGTTTAAAACTGGGCATTATTTTTGTGTCCTTTCTGGGTCAGAATAAGCCCCTGGTTATGCTCTATAAAATGTTAAGCAAATTTCAAACTTTAGTATGAGCTCCAAACAGAATATTTCTGTGGCCCAAATGTTTTGAGTCAAAAAGGTTACATGCCATGAAAATCAATGCATGAAATATACCTAGAGCTCTGTGGTGTCTCTTTGGAGATGGATTGCAAAATCTCATGGAAACATTCTTCTAGGCATGAAAGGACTTGCTCTTCTGTCCAGTTTTTGTCCATCTCCAAGTCATTTAAGACATGACCTCTATCCATAAGTAAGGCCTTCTGGTTTGCCCGCACAACTTGGTCTGCCCTTGAGTCGGCTAACAGAATGACTTCCTTCAAACGGAATTTACTTCTACCGTTGCCATTCTGGGAGCTTGCGCGACGACTTCCCTGGGAAGCTGGGCGAGTGTATGGGGTTGCGGGCACAGAACTAGGCCGTCTGATGCTAGTACTATAAGCATTGCGCCCAATATTCCTCCCACGGGGAAATCTTTGGCGGCTGTCTAAAGAGTTTCCTCGTCGAAAAATCGAGGAAAATTCTTCTTGCGCGTTATTAAATTGCTGCCGGTCATCCAAAATGGGTCTCGTCGGAGCTGTTGGGCTGGAAGCTCCAGCACGAGCCGTTGCTACTTCAGCAGTGGAAGGCAAAGCCCTAAATACATTATTTAAAGTTTCCTGAAAAGAAGGATGGGAAATAATATTCCCAACCAACTCGTCAATGTTCCTCGCAGCCATTTTGTGCAAAATGTGTAAACTGTAAAGCGAGACGGATTTGGCGGGAAATGTCACTGCGCACATTGTTCGCGCTTAGACCTTATATATTTGCAAACAAATTCAGACCTTATATTTGCAAACAAATTCAGACCTTATATTTGCAAACAAATTCAGACCTTATATATTTGCAAACAAATTCAGACCTTATATATCTGAAATTTCCGACAACAATTTATATATGTTAAGTGGACACGCATTAAGTTAGAGGAAATAACGTCGATATGAATTGTACAACAGATTTATAATAGATTTAAACAATATATTTACAATGACATCCTATATTTTGTATAATAGACTTTTGTCCCATATGGCGGGGCATAGAAAAGAAAGCCACTTTTCCTTTATTAAGGTTGCATAACCACCTGATGAAGCAGCACACCAGTAGACCTGGTTTTTTATACTTTGGACCCATTGAAGAAGCATACGATTCCCTTTTTTCTTGCCTATCGCTTCGACTTTTTCCCAATTGCTAAAAAGTATTTTAGGATAACATTCAAAACTTGCTTACAATAGCCATTTAGGTATCAAACAAAACATGAATCCTTCCATGTGGTATATAAAGTGTACTTAACAATAGTTATGCCCTAGATGATATTATTTTGAATTAAAACACCAGAAATGTTGACACCAACAACTAGGCAGGAAAAGCGTATCAAAATTATAGTCGTTATAAATCAAAGCAAAATCAATAATAATTTCTAAAGAAAAGGGCTAGATGAAAAATCAAAATGGGAACTATATGCATCTAGTTTCAAGTTAAAGTCATAGTTTTTTACTTACATTTTGCAACATGGAAAACATCAAAGGGATGCTTTGTTTCTTTTCTTTCTGTTCGCATAAATTTTCTGACTGGTCCATGACGATCTTTGACCAAAGTACTGTATAACAAATGCTCACTATCTAACAGCTGTGAACATCGTTTTAGACCCTCAAGTTCCATGTGATTTGCACCACCAACTTCATTACTCTTAAAAGATAGATTTTTCTACATTTAGTTTCTTATGCTGGTATTGGCCCATTGCAAATGGAAAAACAATATTGAAATCTTGATGTAAGATTGAACATTGCATAATAATGACATAATAACGCCTTTGAAACAAGGCTTATTAAGAATGTTGCTCTTGCTTTTGAACATGACATTTCCTATAATTTCGAAAATAATAAACAGTAAGTATTCATATAATTAACAGGTATAGTTACCTGAACTAATTGCAAATCAATGACCTTATTGCTGCCAAGGTCCATTAGAGAATAGGACCCATATTTTGCGGAGTGTCCTGGAGAGTCCATCCTTGCATATCCTCCGAGTACAAGTTGCATGTTTTTCCTAGCCATAAACAGTTCTTGTTGACACTTTGCCCATACTGCATTTACTGTTGGTATCAAGTAGGCACGTTGTATGTCACTGCAGGCCTGCCAAGTACCACGGTTTTGCCGTGGGACCCACGGTTTTTAAAGAAAGCCCACAATCTCACGGTTGGTCAGGAAATTCTCACGGTAAATTCATAAATAAAAAAAATCAAAAAGTTTCTCCCAGTTTGCCATCTTTAACGAACAAATGCTAGTGTATCTGCATATTTAGCTCAGAGAACCGTTCTACGATATTGTTTTTCTTCTCATCTGCGGTTTGTGCCCCTGTGCTCTCGTGAAGCGTTTTCATTGAATTGAATGTTAAGGTAGCAGCGGGAAACAAAGAAAAAAAAATCGTTAGAAAGGTCATCGATGAAACTGGGAGGGACATTGTCGAGTATCCTAGCGATGAAAACAATGTATCCCAAGTCCAGCACGCCCTGTTATAGCTGGAAACCCACAGAAGAAGTCTTGGAAAGTTCCAAAAAAGCAACCATCAAATACAATGAAGAACACAAATAGATAGCCTACTTTTCATTTGGAATTCATGTTTCTTTTTAGTTCTTTTAACTTTTTATGATGTGATTGAACCCGTATTAAGACCTTCTTGTGTTTATAAAATCATTAAAAAAGTTGTTTGACTTTTCTCAAGGTTTTTCTACAAAACTCAAGATTTTTAAAGAAATTTTTAAGAAATCTCAAGGTTTTGCACCCACCAAACTTTGCAGGTCTGTCACTGTATTTACGGATTGCAATTGATGGCATGTTTAGGTGGTGGAAAAAAACAGAGCAGCTTGGAACACTGGGATCCCAAAAAGAGACATGAAGCAGCAATAAACAAATTACCCAAAGCCATCTGATTATGAAGCGGTTGAGACATCCATTTTGTTTCATGCCCATTTAGGCACTCTGCATTAATTTGCAACATAGACCCAAATAAACGCTTTCTGATTGAAATAACAGGGTGCAAGACACAAACTAAAAATAGCAAACAACTGCATTAGGCATGACTCAAAAACTAGAAATTTTCGCTCATTCCATCCAACTGGCGTAGTATTTATAGAGGCAACATATTCTTCCTCTTCTGATGCTGAAGATTCATTTGGTACCCACTCATTGCTATCTGAAGATGACATTCTCTCAGGGCTTGCTTCTGGATTCAAATTGGTACTCAAAGCAGATAGCAGCTCTGACAGAAACTAGTAGCAGCTCTGACAGAAAGCTGTCATTCATCTGAATGTATGCATCTCTTGTCCTGTACTCTGTCTGGGTAACTAGAATACAGTGGATCAAACCTAGAGAATTTTGATTGTAGCTGAAGTTTCTAATAATGGTCACTTTATACAGTTCTACTTACTAAGAGCATTTGATATTTTTGGATATTTTTGCTGCTTTCTGTTAGCCTGTAGATCAAATTCTATTCTCAATATTTTGCAAGACCCCAAAAGTATTCAAAAACAACCTTCAATTAGAAAAAAATATTTCAGATAATTTCAAATTTATGTTTTACCTCTTGACCATGATCTAGTATTTGTTTGGGTTCCTTTAAAGTGCCAACAAACCGGGGTCTGTGTGCTCGCATTAGATGCAGAGTAGAGCTCGTTTGAAATGACTGTAAGTTGGGTTGATGAATCACACATCTGTCTGTCAATACCGATTTCACTCTCAGAAATTTGTGATCTAACTTGCGTATCGGTAGTTGACTGTGTTCCAAGAGATTGGCCAAGTGAGTGACTGGTTGTTTGTAACATATCAGATACCAACTATCGAAAAATTAGCTTGCTTGTTCAAAATACGCAGATTATTATTTTGAAAAAACAAACAATGTAAAACATGTAATAACATGTAAAACCCGATTTTATAAACTGAAAACGTGCTTAAAAAAAAACTCCTTTGCACCAGATTGCTCCTATTTATTATTTGAATGATATTTTCTCACATCAACTCACAAGGCCTCTGGAAGAGTATCGTTTCATTTGACACTGACAGGTCAGGTAAAATAACTAAATTTAAACAACAGTGCATTTAAACAGCTCAAATTTTCATGAAACACTAATGATTGATTGGCAAGAAGCATTCTGTTGTTGTTTTTGCGATTTTTTACACATGCATGGTACAGGCCATACGTAGCATTACAACAGCCATGAAAATTAATAAAACAAAGTTGATTTACCTTTAATCTCTGACGTTTTGTATAGGCCCCATATCTTTTCTTTGGGCTACGCTTCTTGAGACTGACATTACAAACAAACTCAGACTGAAGCTTTGACTGAAGGACAATATTATTTCTCTTGAATGTTTTTTTTCCTTTGACTTGACCACTCGATTTCGGCGACCCTCGATCAAATATCGTTGGAACAGCATCTTTTTTCAGTTTGATTTGTTTTTTACCAGCCAAACCAAGAGACTCTATAACATGTCGGCTTACCTCAAAATGGTATAAACATCAGGAGATGATTGTGGAAGACTTCCAACTCTCCTGTATGCCTTTGAGATTCAAATTTGAGATAAACATTCTTAAAATTGTACAATGAACTAAAATTGATACATAATTAACATTAAAATCTTAAAAATTGGCACAAAAATTCCAAAAACTTTACAATACAATTTAATGAATAAAGCAAGGTCAGACGGCTTCTTGAATTATATATTATAACTTCAAGCTGCAGACCCAATGACAAAGTTCCAGTATAATTTGAATTTAAAAAGCAATCTATGTAAAATATTTGCAAATTTAAATCATCTAGCCCCCATTTCCTTTAGTCTAGTAATTTTGAATCCAAATGGCAGGGTGGATGATTAAAATTTATATTTTTTGTATATATATATAGATACATAACTAAAATTAGAGTAGTACTGTAAGCTCTTCAAAAGGTTTTTGTCTAGCACCATTTCCTGTACAGTTGCAAAATCATAATCAGTGCTCTTTCTAGACTTTCTAGAGCATGCTTACAATCAACATGAATATTGCACATATGCTTAAGCATATTTATCCAGTTGTCCAATGGAGGAAGATCCAGATTTGTTGCAATCAGTTTATTTGTCAAATATGGCATTTATCTTCAAAATTTCCACCTATTTGGAAAAAAGCTAATAAGAAATATTACAAGCAGCATTGCCCGCCCATTTGCACAAAAGAGGATCTAAGGTGGCTTGCAAAGATTGTTGTTTACCAGTGAGTATCTAGAGCGAAGAGCTGGGCTTCTCTTTTGTTAATATTTGGAAAAAAATTGATTTTTGGAAAAAAATTGATGCATGTTCTTTTTTTGGCCTTGCATTCGAATAAAACGCAACCATGCTTGATACGATGCTTTGTTGATTTGTCAGCTGTGAAATAAAAATGGGGTCTTGATGCTGTGTTAGGAAGTGGAGAAGACAGATAATCATATATGCACATGTTGAAATACTCAGTAGTTATGATGTTTAAATAGTTAGTTATCAATGTCTTCTTCAAACTCATACTTCTGTTGAATTGCGATTTTGGCCATCCTGTTTTGCTTGGGTCTCATTTTCTTTAGTGACGAGACCAGGCTTTTGCAGAAAAGGACATTTGCATCATCTCTGCTGTCATCACTATCACATGCTTTTGACGTATTTCATTTAGTGGACTCAAGTAGCAGTATATCCATGCGCTCACGTCTTTCTCTGGCTTCTTCAAACAATTTTCTTTCAAAATCAACACGTGATCTTTTTGGAGCACCAACTGGGGATGGTGATGGTGGGAGTGAGATTTGCTGAGAATTTACATGTAAGCTGGCAGATACAGTATCATTATCTATAGTGTGATCAGGTTGAACAATGTTGCTTTCAGTTGCTTTATTTGATATAGAGTCCTTTAAAAACAACAAACTCTCGAAATGCTTGCATGTTGGAGTACAATGTGCCCCAGATCCAGAACGGTTGGCAATCTCAATTTTCTTCAAACATTTCATCATTCCATCTCTGAGGTACTTCCACTTCTTTTTCAAAGATTCATCTGCAAATGAGAAATACACAACTATAGAAAAAGGCAATAAATGAAAAAGTCATAGCCCCAAATTCTTTTTATGTATAGGAGATTTTAAAGGCAAGTGGGTTGCATAAAGTTATATTTGCAAAAGCTAAAACTTGATCGAGTTCTTTTCAAGGGAAGTGCCAAATAGAACAAAACATTATGGGCTCCATACCACCTAGACTTCCAGGGTTTGTAAGGTGATCCATTATAAGTGGTGTTGTGAGTGGGGGGAAGAGCAATTGCCTCCAAGAATTTTATCGAAATCCTGTAAAAACAATGTAATACTGGAAATGGTGCAACTGCATGGCATCCACCATCCCCAACAAATGCCCCCAGCGGAAATCTAAATATAGTCAAAATAATACAAAAAAAATAAAATAAGCTATAAATTAATACAGGCCTAGACTAGGTAGTCTAGTCAAAAATAGTAGGCCTAAGCCTAATTAACTTACCATTCTTCCCTAATTTTGTGGAGATCTATTTCCAAGCTTCGTTTTTCTTTGGCGTTTCTTTGTAGGCCCTTGCGCGAGGATCCCACAGACATCTGTACAACTGTACTTCATTTATCAGCAGCTCGTCTAATTGATCTTCATTTGTTTCAAAGCTGGGCGCTGATGCTGCTGCTGCTGCTGGGCTTGTTGGACTTGGAGGCCTACTTGCGTCCCTTTCCTCATTTTCTTCCTCATTTGTAATTAGGCCCACATTTTGGTCAACTAAAATTTTTTGCAAAATGGCCATTTGATGAGCATGCAACTGCTGTTGTTGATATGCTGTTAAGGTTATCCCGTTCACGTTCATGTTGGCTGCACCTTCCTTCACTGCCATCTTGAAATCATACTTTCTTTGGCGCTGAATATTAATTAGCTTTCACTTCCTTGCAATTTGATTGGATAATCTCCGACTTACGTAGAGCGGCCGCTCTGAGAGTAGAACCAGGTTCTACTTTTAAAGCGTACAAAGTTTGAGCGTGACGGGCAAGAAAATTGCATCATACCGAGTCACTGGGCATGCGCTGACTTGGCTGCACCGTACGCGCAGCCAAGTGGAGGTCGGCCTTTAAAGGGAAATCGAGCATTTAAATCTGGTTAAAACCATTTATAGACAAATTCTACCCTTAATCAGATATTGTTATTTCCTGAAGATCAGTTACCCAGATATGGTGCTGCACATGTTATAGCCTCATGCACCGTGGAGCAGGGGGCTGAGGGGAGGGGTAGGGGGTGCTTTAGCCTGAAATGTGAAAAATTAAGTAGCAAACTACCAGAAAATCCTCTTTTTATACGGTTTTAGCCCCTCTGCGGTGCCTGAGCCTATATTGTCTTTGCACAGCTATTTTTATCAAGGGTTTTTTATTTGCTTAGATTCCCTTTCAACAAAATATCTAAAAGACCATCATTAAATATGATAAAATGGGGAAAGAGTGGGAAAAATTTGTCTTATTGAAAAGTGTATCAGACGGGGTGTCCACACCTGAAGTAGATCGAATTTGCCTTGTTTAAAATTTGGATATTTGGTAGAAGAGTAACACAGCCAATCTGCTAAATATTTTCTTCTGCATCTGACTGAAAAGCAAATCACCAGTTATGATACAAAAGAGGTGAAATAAAACTGAAATACAGTTAACTATTTTTAAACTAGCCAAAAAGCCAAGTAAAGTTTTCTTTTGATCAATTTGAAAACAGCCCTCCTTAAACCCTTTGGTTACAGACCTGAAAGCCTGGAGTAAATCTACAATATTTATCCTTGCTTTATAATCAATCAGTTCTGTCAATTAATACTAAGGCCTGGGTAGTTTGCTAATTGTAAAACTGATTCTTCTGCCGTCTAAAAGGGTTTTTACAGTATACAGTAGTTCTTCCTTAGCTCAACAGATATACGTTCATTCATAAGAATGATGTAGTTGAATATTGGAATATAGAATGTTGTGTTGTTTGGCAAATTTTTTAACAAAGTGATAGTATTCCTAAGAATTCTTAAATTGCACAAGAATTATACTATGTCTTAGCCAATAGGTAATACAATAGAAAGCTTGATGCTACTGCACCAAGTTAATTAAACATCAGATTTTTTATTTTTTCGATTCTTTAAGGGGCTAGGGGTAATTGTGATCTTTTCAGCAGGCCTTTTTACCCTTTGGTATTTCGGGTTTGACCCTGAGGTATCAATGCTGCGTTGCACTCCGAGTTTGTTCTCTTGAAATCCAAGGGCATACAAAGATAGATTGCAGCAATTAAAAAATCTGTCAATCATGAATATAAACTTGACTGTCTCAGATGCAGAATCTGGACCATAATTGCTCATCACCTTAGCAACTGTCTCACTCATCACCTGTGCAGCAAGATTCACCCTCATTTTTGAGTAAGAGTTCAAGTTTATGTGCTCATTTGACAACTTTGGCAATTTTCCAACAAGTGATATTCTATAAGCTTTGTAAATATCAACAATGTTTCCATATAATATCCTTCTGGTTCCACAACAGTCTACTTTTCTAAAAACCAGATGAAGCAAGATTGTTCCAGATAGAAAAGAAATATATTTGCGAGCAGATAGAAAAGAAATATATTTCACGATTCTCATCTGTTGCAAAAACATTCTTTGTATGATAGACAATATGACCAGATGTTGAATGCATCCTATAGAGCTTTTGATTAACACTTGTCTTGTCAGAGACAACACAAATAACTTTCAATTCAGCATAGGTTTCACAGAATCCAATGGACTTCAACAATAGAGGGTATAGCATGTACGCAGTAAGAGAGCGGGTACCAAATAGGCAATGCTAAATTTAAGTCTTGACGCAAGACCTACTACCATTGAAACCAGAGCATGTGATGCAATAGATGAAGTGAAATCAGTATTACTTGCACCTTCACCAAAAAGAACATTCAGATCGTTTCCCATCTTCACAAATCCAATTAATTCACCAGTGTGCTTATCAAAGATAAGATCATCCTTAATTGATACCTCATCAAATGCCAGAACCACATATTTTCCGATTCCCTGGAGTTAGATGCTTGGTGCTTCAAATCTTCAAAAGTTTCTTTCTTGAAACCTGGACTAGGATGGAAGACATTGGAGTAATCATGTAAAGTCCTTTCTGATGGAAGCTTGATGAAACTACTTTCCTTGAGAGCTTTGTAGGCAGAGGGGGACCGCAAATGGATGTGCAGTGCAAAGCGGATCACCATTGGGTGCCATCTTGTACCCGTTGGATCGCTCTGGAAAGCTTTTTGTTGCTGTTCTCAGAACAATTTTTCAAAAGAATCTTCTGGTAATTCCTGCTTTATATTTTGAATCAAATTCTGGCAGTCATTGTGTAATTTGAGTCGTGACAGCACAGGATGAACTCGTTGTTGGAAACATAGGGAGTACATCGTAGATTGAACACAAATGAGTGAAATATACAGCAAGGATCAGTGAGGAGAGCTGCGAGGGAAGTAGCAGTGATGCATTTTTAGAATTTGAAGTGGACGAAGAGGCCGAAAGGGGCGATGATGTTGCGGAGATTGTACTGTATATGTTTGAGCCACGACCACAGCCAGGAAGGGAAGGGCCTATTTCAAGGCGCAAAGTCGATAAAGGTCCTCTTTCAGTCAACCATCATGGCTCAGAGTGCAAGCATATGCCGGAGCAAGCAAATACTCGATTCCCACAAAATAGCGGAATTTTATCTAACAGCAATTCGGAGTGATTTAAGGGATTGAATGAGGTTAAAAATGACATGAATTCCTTTTTTTTGCTTTATTGCATTTAAATGCATAGGAATTAGCTATTTTTTCAAAATAAAAAAAAATAAAAAATATTCGGTTCAACAATGTCTGGAGTGTTGAGATAACAAGCTAAATCATTTCATTTCAGCTTGAAACTTGCAAAATCAAAATCAATCTAAAAACATAAAATTGTCAAGACAATCGTCAAGACACACAAGAAATCCCCAAAGTAAAACTTTTTGGGCCTACGGGCAGACTTTCACTGGGCGAAGCAAAGGCAAATGTCATACTTCCAAGGTCTTTTTTTGTAGACACGGGGAAGTGTTGCTCTTTTTTGAGAATCTTCCCGTCAAATTGCGGAATCGTGTGAAAAATTCCAAATTCCAGTGCTCTTTGCTAAAAAAATTATAGGAAACTATGAAAGATTGTAAGCCCCTTCGTTTAAAGTGTTTTGCTCAAGAAAGCATGCTAGTAAAAACGAAAACGCTTGAAAATGCCTTTTGGGCTTTCAAGTGAAAGACCGCCAGGATATCTCGTAAGTGTGCCCTCAGCTCGAACAGTTTTTTACCATTCTCTGAAAAATATTCACAATCCTGTCACTGTGTTATGCAGTTAATGCTTTTAAAAGACTCTAAAACAGTATTTTGCAGTAAGGCTATGTGCAGATAGGACATTATTAGTGTTGCTCTATTTTGAAAATCATTCCGTAAAATAGTGGAATCGTATGAAAAATTCAAAATTCCAGGGCTCTTTACTAGGAAAACGATGGAAAACGATAAAACTGCCACTTGAAACCTCAACGAGTGGTTCAATATGGTTCGCTTTCTATTTTGCCATGCAAGTTGTTGCACAATGAAAAAGAACTCATAAAAAGTAAAGTTGCTCATTACCATTGTCTAGGATGTGGGAAAACTATTCAACAAAGGAGGTTTCTCATACGCAACATTTACAACCTCATTCCAGCTGGAAAACACAAATGAAATCTATGAAAGCTAAAAAAACTCTATAAACATTCAAGAAACCATAAAAACTACAAATAGTTTTAATAGGGAGGTATCCATTGAACCCAACGGTGAACGCCACATAGAGACAAAACAAGTACAAAGAAAAAAAGCTTTGGATCGGGAACCTTGTCATCAGTGTGGTAAGTACATTACAGAAAACAATATGAAAAGACATTGCAAAACATAGCACGAAACTGATTTAGAATACACAGCCATCTGTTGTGACAGTAAACGGGGTATATATATGGTACACATAAGTCAAGTCATGGAGGGAAAGGTTATACAATTCATGAACATAGAGCAAAAATGTTTGCAGCCGCTGTGCAAAGAGCTTTTGCGCCTGCAAGCTGCGGCCAAATGGCGACGCGCAAAATTTTTCCCGCCAACCGACCATGTGACACTTTGATTCCGATCCAGGCCTCCTGGGAGGTGCAATGTTATAGGGTTTTGTGTCACCACAACCACAAAAGACCTGAGCATGGCGGAGTGAACTTAAAGCCTGATCGGCTCATTTTATATACAAAATTTTACCATGTGAGTATGCCTCAAATATTGTCAGTTCCACGGAGAAAAAGTTCAAAATTCAAATTTATTTTATCTCAAAAACGGCACCATGCCGCACGCTGATTCTTTTATTGATTCATCTTCATGCCCCGAAAAATATAATTATATTGGTTGGCATATTTTGAAAATTGGGTCACGTTCATAATTTCACCGCAAAGATACCTAACTTTAGGATTGTCAATTTATGGGTGCGATTGAATGATGATTTAAAACCGCCATACTTTTTGGGATATGCGGTATATTCATGGAAGTTTTTCATTAAAATAGATTGGTCACGAAAGTAAGTAGCTGTTTTTAACGCGATTTTGAAATCGCTTCGGTATATTTCTATAAGAGTAGGAAACCAAACAAAAGCGAAATTTTGAAAGGTCAACATGGGAAGTTTTGTTCGATATTTGAATTAACGATCGTGAAAAATTTCCACCATGCCGCATCCTGAATTTTTGTATACTTGTAGTCAAAAGTTCAATTTTTTTGTATATTGTCTCCTTCAGAGGCGGAAAATTGGGTAACGCTTGAAAATTTACTTTTTAAATTGTTCATATTTCCCTTCTTGCCTAATAGTAGGCCTAGGCATAGGATACTTTAGTTTGGCAGTAAAGCATAGGCCACGAAGAGATTAATAAGGTTTTAAAGCCATAATTTAATGATATAAATGTATCTTAAGTAGATAATTTATCTATTTGACTCCATAAAAATAAAGCAGAGGTAAGGTTAAAATTCAAAGTTTGTTTTCTCATATATTTTTATATCAATCGCATCCGGGACAGAACGACACAATTTTCGCGGGCAGGTAAATCACGTCAGCATGCGCGCGCATAAAAAACATTTTTGCACTATGTTCAATTCATGTGCAAAAAATTTTTAATACCAGACAAGACACAGCTGTAGATTGTGAGGTGTTGGGTTGCAGGGAGGAAATGTTAATAGCCGCAAGATCTAACATGAAGGGAAGGGAGTGTGCGCATCTACTTATCTAACTTTGTAGAACTTGACGAAACCTTACTCTGTGAACTTGGGTCATCTGAAGAGTTCAAAAGTTGAAAAATGAGACTATAGAAATATGTATTGAGCACAAGGAATGTTTAGTGCAGGAAGACACACCTCTCATTGTTGAATGGAATGATAGCAACTACCTGCATCTATCAATTTTGATGGGAAGTATATGGACTTACCAGTGCGTTCTAGGGTAATTGTAACGTTCGATAAAATAAAGCACCGGCTTGATTGTATTTGTCGACTTAATTTTTTTTGGATGCATAAGGCTTTGGCCCTCAGGTATCTTCACCAAAATAAAATACATGTGTATGTACCTGTGGAAGACGGGGTTCCCAATCCAAAAGACCTTTCTATGAATGAAGATGACAATAGGGGGCTTAAATTGGGAAATGATGGTCTCGATTTTGATACCGTTCTATATCCACCTAACTCAGACAAAGCCTTAATACAAATGATAGAGTATATGAAAGAGTACAAAAGGATCCCATTTTCTCTCTCTGTCTGGATGACAAATTTAAACCCTTCCCAAATACCCGTTTCACTGAAGCTGAAAATTTCTGCATTAGCTCCAATTATAGTATTTCAGGGCCTTATAGAATAACCCACAAAGCCAAAATTTTAATAATGCAAGGTCATTTTTTAAATTGTGCAAAAAATGTAATCGATTTTATAGATACCAAGAATATGCGGATGATATCCACAATTTTGATGATGCTTTCCTTTTAGGAATAGATATTTGCAGGTTTCTTCACGAGGTGACCCGTAATCATGTTCCCATTGGCACTAAAAGTAATATACTAGAAGGTATGTTGAAATCTCAGATAGACAAACATAAGGTATTAAATTCTTATGCTCACTTTGAAGCGCTCAGTAATAGGATATACCAGTTCAACTGGCTGATTTATCCTTATGGCTGATTTAAACCGTAGAGTTGTTTTCAGGTATGAATCTTATGAAGACGACCTACCAGACATAAATGACGCAAACACTGACTACGTAAATTGTGAAGATTTCTGGAAAGGAGTCTCGTCAAATATTTTAAGTAAAGTGTTCCTTGGTAGGAAAGTAAATTCATTTATCATTAAACCAAGATTGTCTTTTTGGTCTGCATACACTGGCCTAAACTCAAAAAAACAGCGATGGTGTTGGGAACAGCTAACATCGAAAAGTTCATAGGGAATCTGGGGAAATGGAGGCAGACTGTAGAGAACTAAGTGGGGACTTTTTTAAAAAAAAATTCTGAAAGTAAATTGGCTGATGTTCAAAAATTAAGGGGAAAAGTAAACGTTAGTACCAAAGGATCAAAACTTGATATAATCAGTCGAATTAAGGAATCATAAGTTACTGAGGGGGCAGCATTAAACAAAATATTAAAAAAATATTTTGGTCGGTCTGGGGGCTAGCTAACTGTTACATGTAAACACGGTGTAATATACAGTGAAATTTCTTTTGCCAGATAGCATTGCGAGCAGAGATTTCAATCTATAATTGATTTGCAAAATGAGGCTCATAATCGCAATTTTTTAAAAGGAAAGGAGACTAATACTGGTTTACAGGTAAATTTTTTTAGGACGGGCCATATTTAGTAATAAAGGTGCTGCACTAGGCATTTCTAAAGAAATTGAAAAAAACAATGCTACCACCGAGGCAAATAGATAGTTCAGCTGAAAAAGATTTTGCGAAACAGGTAGAAGTTGAAGTGTCCCTCAATGTTGAATCCCCATGTGCTCTTTCAAACATATAGCAAGAAAACGTTTTTGAAAGAAATGGCGACTTCAGGAATGATGAAAGGGGCTGGAAAGAGATGCAACAACACAGTCTTTATCTCCATGTGTTTGCGCGAACTTTGAGAACTATGAAAAGTAGAACCGAAAATGAAGAATTTTGTGTAGGTTTACAAAACGAGCTTTTGTCTCCTGGTGTCTGCCCTGATAGACTTGTCTCTCATTCTGTTACCATACGCTTTGCAAAGAAAGGCCACAGAAGATCCGATCGCTGTAGAGACAAGCGAGGGTTTACTTGATGTAAAGATTATGGACTAACAAAGTGATTTAGATTACGAAGGGAAAAGAAATTCAGAGGAGTCAAACAAAACCGAAAACAGCTTCCCTAGTAGTGTCCCCTCCTTACAAATAAGGTGGCTAGGTGTACTAAAGTTGACTGAGCACGATAAGTTGAATCTTTCCTCTTGAGACCCAGTCACAGCAGCGATCTGCGACGCAGCAATGGATATAATCAGAAGAAGGAACCGCCAACTGTCCAGACTGCAGTCATTGTCGGGAATTTATAAATACGCAGGGATATGACAGCAACAATGAAGTCAGATATCACCATAGTCACGTATCACTCGAAGAATACGCCCATAAACTTCTTAACATTATTAATAAATGTTGCTGATGTAAATCCTCCAAATAAGAATGCCTTATGTGGTGTTGCAGCCATATTTCATGCCCTGTGCCTCAGTAGAAACATTGATCTGCAGACGTACATTTTCACTATCAAAACCTAGGGAAGAACCTACAACAGCGTTTTGTAGCTAACTCATTTAATAGTATTCAGTTTTCTGGAACTCTGCTACCAAATAAGAAAGTTCTTTTTGAAATCAATGTTTCACTTTACTGCCATTGTAAAATGCCGTATGTAAAGGAGCCAATGATAGAATGTTCTGATCGCAAGAACTGGTTCCATCAACGTTGTGGGAAAGGGAATGTTGAGTGTCATCAGTGGCAGTGCAAATGTTGTTGTCAAAAGGCAGCAAACATCAGTTCTCCGATTACAAGAAAGCATGCTGCACAAAACATGCAGTATGAATTGTCTAATTCTGGTAGAAAGCTTTAGTTAGAATAGCTTTATATAACGAAAGTAATTTTTTTAAAAATAATATGCTAATTCAGATGTCAAATGTAATTACGCTTTGTCTTAGTTAGAGCAAGAATTTACGATGTAAATATCTGTAACTTCTTTATCAGGCTCGGACGGAATGGACTAGACTGTGTACATGTGGCAAAAAAGAGAAAAAGTAAAAATAAATAAAAATCTTCAGTTTCATTGTTTTCATCACTCCGATTTCCAATCACCTGCAAAAATCCAAGCCCCGTGCTTGATCTCAGGTGCCAATCCAGTGGTTGCGAGGCGAAGGAAAGCTGTTATAAAATTTGCTGGATTTTCCTAAAAATCAAGATGAAAAATCTCCCAAACAATAGGCTTCCACCAGCTATTTGTTAATTCGCGTACTCAAAAACAAAAATATGTCGGATAATTTAGCTCTTAGGACCGTCCTAGAATTTGATCGCCAAGATGCCTCTGAACCCCTTTTTTTCTTCCTTTGATTCACAGGTGTTTTGTTTGTAAGGAATGTAATGACAATGCCTTATATTCATATATTATAGTTGCTATTCATATATACCGAATGTATATATTATTGAATAGACATAATAATAGATAAATATTGTTTTACCTTGCTCTTTATGGAAAAGAGATTAAAAATAATTCTCCAGAAAACCAATACAGAATTTCTTCTTCTTTGTTTTAATCACAAATTTACTAGCATGCTTTCTTCAGCAAAACAATTTGAACGAAGGGGCTTACAATCTTTCATAGTTTCTCGTCTTTTTTCTAGCAAAGAGTCCTGGAATTTTGAATTTTTCACATGATTCTGCTATTTGACGCAGGGATTCTCAAAAACGGGCAACACTAATAACGTGCTATCTGCACATAGCTCACTGCAAAATACTGTTTTAAAGTCTTCTAAAAGCATTAACGGCATAACACAGTGACAGGATTGTGAATATTTTTCAGAGAATTGTAAAAAACTGTTCGGGCTGAGGGCTGACGAGATATCCTGGCGGTCTTTCACTTGAAAGCCCAAATGGCATTTTCAACCGTTTTCGTTTTTACTACCATGCTTTCATGAGCAAAACACTTTAAACCAAGGGGCTTACAATCTTTTATGGTTTCCTATCATTTCCCTAGCAAAGAGCACTGGAATTGGGAATTTTTCACACGTTCCGCAATTTGACGGGAAGATTCTCAAAAAAGAGCAACACTTCCGCGTGTCTACAAAAAACGACATTGGAAGTATGACATTTGCCTTTGCTTCGGCCAGTGAAAGTCTGCCCGTAGGCCCGAAAAGTTTTACTTTGGGGATTTCTTGTGTCTCTTGACGATTGTCTTGTCAATTTTTTATTTAAGGTAGAAAACTTTTGATTTTGCATGTTTTAGGCAGAAATGAAGTGATCTAGCTTGATATCTCAACATTACAGACATTGTTGACTTCAAATATTTTTTCATTTTGAGAAAATAGCAAATTCCTACATACAAATGCGATAAAACAACAACAAATATGAATTCATGTCGTTTTTGACCTCATTCAACCCCTTAAATCACTCAAAATTACTGTTAGAAAAAATTCTGCTATTTGACGGGAATCCTTTATTTACTTGCTCAGGCATATGCTTGCGTTCCGAGCCACCGTACCTCCTTTCAGTGGCACAACAAGTTGATGACTGGTAAGGCTACTAATCAATACATTTCTATCATAAATTAATATTCCACTTTTAAAAATATTCTACATGTAATTTGCGATGCATACAAAGCCAGGATAACAGATGCCAGCTAATAATAGGGGGTATCTGTTATGCTGTTTAAATGATACATGATATAACAACAAAAATTGATATAGCGGGAAACAGCGACATAAAATTATTCAAATGACCTAAATTAATTTACCATTCTTTTTATAAGGTGTTTGTGTGGGCATTGCCAGCCTCAAAAGTCCAGAAAGGAAAATATTTGCTGCTGCTCAATTCCAATCGTCTTGAGAAGTTGTAGGAAAGGGAAGGGGAACCCTTTGACCTGCATAACTGATCATGCAGGGTTTTCTGCTGTCTGTTAAAATGTGTGGACCCTGGAAACTGCCTGTCATTATTATAAACAGCAGTATGAAGATGCTTATGAAGGACACAGACATGAGAAATTTTGTCACATTGCATATCGCCAAATGGTTCAATGGATTCGGCACTATCTTGGCAGGCATGTTAGAGTTGTACTACCTAGCTCTGCATTTGCATTCAAGCTCATTTTCCACCTCCAGGAAATAGGGAAGAGTTTACTTTTGTAGGGTTCAAACTCCCTGATATTTAATTAGTTTTATTTACTTGTAATCTTTTTATGCCTAACAAAAATCATTTATAACTGATTTACATAAAGGTTATTTACAATTATTTTTTGCAAAAACGAGATCGAGAGACTGAACTGCTTCCTCATTACTTGGACGCTCATACCGACGACACAAAGGTTGCATGCGTTCCTCTGGAGATTCAGCAATACAATTTTCAGCTCTCGTCATCAGCTCTGCAAACAGATTTCAAACAGTCACTCTCGGTAAAAGAAAACCAGAAGATGTTACAATATTGGCGAAAAATAAGCATATCATATTCTCAAATAAACAGGAAACAAAAAGTATATTGTGCTACGATGGTATATATACAATTAGTTATAATCCTTCTACCTTTCTTATACTTCTTGTGCAAGTAGGTGTGGGAAACAACCAAATATAATGCCTTTAAACCCTAAAAGGTACTGAATAAATTTAAGCCAAGTTATAATAATAGTGGAGGTTAGTGGAGTCCATCCCAAATAATTAAGCCAGCTTTCAAATAGTCTGAGTCATTTGAAATTCAATTATTTAAGGGATGAGCATGTAACTAACTTAATAGAAAAGCTGATTTCAGATTGTATTGGTTTTATTTGAAGTGCTTTAGTGTAGTTTGCAAGTAGGATATACTGACCCAAAATTAAATGCTCAGTCAATCAGCCCAAAAACCAATCCCACGAAAGGTAAATAAAGGATATAGCCATCAAAAAGCAAGAAACATTGCATGTTGAAACATCAAGCCTGAATGCATTATAATAGTGCTGGTCTGTGGAAGAATGCTTGGAGAAGTATTCTTCCTTTTGGATCCTTTAATGAGAGCATCCGCCACTCTTTGTCAATTTCATAAATAATTTCATTTGTAAGGCATTTTCTCACTTGTTCATGCCTCAAAGCAGCGTTTGCAATTTGGGTGTATGTCCCATGGCAAATCATGCTACCAAGAGGAACGAGATCCTTTGGCAAGCAGTATGTTTTGGTTTTTGACTTCCAGTTTACGGAGACGCTGACTGTTGTTTCCTGGGTATCTGAAAAGTCTAAAGACCTTGCTGTTCTTGACTTTCCAGCCGGCATACTAGATTCACCCAATACAAACACTTTTGGTGCTGACAACAGGCTTTTTGGGGGTGCTGGTGAATAATTTATTCCAAGCAGCTTCAATTAGCGATAAAGGCAAAGGGCTACTCTTTTCATCAACTTTTTGGTGGCCATCTTCATACCTTTTTTCTAGGTTCTCTGCAAGTTCTTGGGCCTCAGCTTTAGCAGAACACCTTTGACGTAACAAGGGAAGACAATCTTGCAAGGTATCTGGATTCGAATTTTGCATAATTTATAATCTTTCCAAATGATAGATAAAGTATATCTTCAGTGTAATTATTTTTGCCACTTTTTTGTGGTCAATTCCAAGAGACAGATTGCACACAGTGGCTTAAATGCAGACGCCATGAATACTGTTTGTTTGATCACTGTTGTTGCTATGTATCCATAGAAATAGGAAAAGTGCTGAGTTGGCAGAACAAGAAAACACACTCAGTTCCACAGATTCTACTTTCCTCTCATTTTTCTCCTCTACGAGTCTTACGCAGGCTGGGCTAGATGGAGCTTGCAAGTTGTACGCTCTGCAGGCCACCCAAGAAAGACCCTGCTTTGTTTTAGGCAATAATTTTTGGCAAATCAAAGGTTACATAAATTTAAAAGTTGTTTAGTCCCAGAAACCAACTGATATCAATAAAATTGTTATAGAACTTTTAAATTGAGGAACTTGGGAACACCCTAAATTTGGCAACCAAAAATAAAAATGCGTTAGATCAGCTGGCAAAGGTGTCAGGTGACGTTAATGCAAATTTTATATGTCATATAAAAAAAACCAAAAAAATCTATATATCAAAATTTATAAAATCCAAATGTAAAATATATATGTAGATTAATGATTCGTCATCGTTTGTTTATCAGGAAAACGAAGTGTACTTATTCTTCATACACAAAAAGCATGATTAACGCATATTACTCATACACATTTTCCTCAATAAAAAGGTATAATCTGAAAAAACAGCAGTCATGTTGGACCAGCGATTTTTAGACGAGCAAATTGTCAAGATGGCTGTTGAAAACTCAAATTCCTTATCGCCATCTTGAAGAAGTGGCAGCCATTGCTGGGCTGAATTCAGCAGCCATTTACAATGGTTACCACCGTCTTTGAAGAAAGAACAAAGAAAAATATTGAAGAAATTGCATGATAATCCTTAATCTAGAGAGCAATGTTTTGCTCTCTGAATACAAACTGTTTGTTTTACCTATTGTTGCTCTTTTCTTTACATGTATTTATTTTTTATTGTCTCCCAGTCCATGTCTTGATTGCCTCAGTTGACGAAATATAGCCTCCTTCAATAATGTTCTACCATTGAATAAAGGTCGTACAGATAAAGTGTGAACAGAACTGTTAAACAGAACAATTTTGAGCGGCGACAGTGTTAACACTTGTGGACCGAAATGGCAGAGGCTAAATATAAGTCATCTTTTAGCTTTCAGTTTATACACTATCATACAAAACTGTATAAAGTTTCTAATAATGACTTTGAAGGAAGCATACATTATAAAACATACTAAAAGCTTTCTCGTCTGATACTCCTCAGAGCATAAAACGCCTGTATCTTTTCCGACTCCCAACTTAGACCAGTTGTAGATGGGACCCTTCACTGTCCAGATGACTGGTGCGTCAATTCTGCACCTGGAGGCCAGTTCAGACACGTTGCAATCAAACTAGCCACTGTTGGTGAAGCAATAAAAAAGAAACGTTCTTCAAAATGGGTTGCATTTGTGGTCGGTACGAACGATTTGGCCAAACACATGGTTTTGGATAGAGCCAAGGATGATTTCTGTCATTTGCTTGCAACAGTCACAAAGTTTTTGCAGACAGGTCTGTGACTAGTCTCAAATAACTGCCTGACTTGAGAATTTGCAAACATTATCAAACCATTTCATTGTAACAACATTGTTTTGGGTAATTTCCAAAAGTTTCGTTTAGGTACAATGAAAGAACGAATAGCGCCTTTGCAGAACTGTAAATTCGTTAGGGGTCTTAAATCTCAAGAAACAAGCAAATTTTCCGATATATGACATAATTTTCGAAAAATTTGTTTAAAGAATGACTCTAGCACAAGCTGGAAGGGGGGGGGGGAAGGTTCTCATGCCAAAATTGCAAAAATATCTATGTTCCTTTCTAGGGAGGCTGTAATATTATCAGAATTATTATCATAACATGAAAATGAATTTTATTGGCTTAATACATAGCTACATCTTGTTGAAAAACTGTTAGCTATTTATTATCATTTGACAACTAATGCCATTTTGGAATTCCTCGCATACATCACGATAATTCAAGTGCCTTTCCATTATAGGTTCTTGTAGTATCGATTCTGCCATGGCTCGATGAGGCAGACATCCGACTCGGCCATTACAATTATATGATGGCAAGAGAGGCATCTGCTTCAAATGTTGCAGATGCAGACAATGATTATGATCGCTGGGACCTTTCTGGTCGAACAAAGACAGCGTCCATTTAAGTGCAAACTTTGGTCTGCCACGACTCATCTCATTAATCGTGGATCAACTTGAGAAAATCTAAGCCGAGGTTGAAGACACATAAAAGACGAGGGGGCCAAGGTTATGCCCTGCATTCATTTGGAGGGAGCTGAAAAACCAACACCCTCTTGGTGAGTTTTTGATGAAAGAAACTGTAAAGCACATGCACCTGAAAGATAGCAGCTTTTATCTGAATAAGATAAAAGTCAGTTCATGAGTCGATATGTGTTTGTTTGAGAGTGTTTTCCAGCCTTGGATTTTGTAATGTCAGAAAGAGCCTTCATCATTATGGCCTGATTGTTTTAAAATCATAGTTAAGCTGGAAAATACCTGCATTTCTCAAGTCTACGCTAATCATAATTGTTTCCATTTTTTTCCTATTTATTTGATAATTTTTTTCTTCAGGCAAACAATTGATCAAAGCTGAAGAGGAAGCCATGCCTTTGAAAGTAACAAAAATTGATAAAAGAAAAAGAATCAGCTATGTGTATGTCATTTTTGGATTCCATTAAACATTAATTCATTAAACGTTATGCACTTTCAGCAACAGAGAACCATGATTTCAAAATTATACATAAAAAAATATAAATTGTGCTCTCTTAAAAGATGCAATGTATCACTATTGTTTTATATTGCTTTTGCAAGCAAAATGTTAATAAATTTAATTATCAACTACCTATTAATTACATTTTATACTTTCTTGAAGATAGAAAACAAGTGCCAAAATTTGGAAAACAACCCACTAAGAAGGAGAAAAAAAAAGCAAAAAACGGTATGTCTCTTCGATTTAATTTTACAGAATGAAATTGAAAATGATGATCTTCAAACGATTCAATGTTCTTTTGATGTAGCTGCTACACACCACATTAAAGAAATCGTTGATTGGCAAGTTTGCTAATTGAAGCAGCAGAACAAAAAGGTATCAGCTTAAATTTTGTAACATTAACGCAAATCTTTAGAAATTTTCAACATAATAACAATATGTTTGAGTTGAATTTACAGTTGAATTGCAGATCCTTTCGCAGTGAGTAATCTAAATGGCTGTGGACCCAAGAAACAGGACTGAACTGCAGACTGCAGTTTCTATGCTGGCTTTTATATCCTGTAATGTCAAGCTTTTGCATGACTCTGTTACCTAACATAGCTTTTCAGAATTATGAAAGGTAGCTATGATGTTATAACCTGATACTTTAATATCTTAGACAATTGACCTGGAGAAGCAGCCCAAGAGAATGGAAGATCCTGCTCGTAGAATGGCTGCAGAAGGAGAGGTGCCGCCAGTAGTTGCTAGCGTTATACATAAGTGTGTCCCTTTATCAACAAACGTATCCGTAGACAAACACCTTGGGACTATATCGCCTGAAATACATATCAACAGTATGGTCGAAAAATTAAAGCAGCTTTATGACATAACAAGGCAGGAACATGTGGTTTTGTATGGTAATGTGTACCATGACTTGAAGTCCCTTGAAGTCTGCAGAAGTTTCATAAAGCAAAAATAAATTAAGTATAAGATAGAGATCGAAAATTAATGGCTTAGAAAGGTTTTGGGCTTTATTGAGCACCCTCCAGGTATAAATAGGCCTGATATATATTGCCTGCGATCTGATTTCAAAAGTACAGGAAAGGCCCGACAATCACAAGTATCCCTCCTTGCAGTTATCTGTTTGATTGTATATTGTATAATAGATTCTATAGCAAATCTAATAAACCATGATATCAAAGACACATTTGCCCTTTACTATAACTTTGAATCCGGTATAGAATTTATTCCTCTAATGGGCGTCAAGCTAACCCTCACAAACCACACACCATTCGAACTGTAATTTCTTGCTCTTTTCAATGAGCCTACCATCTTCATTGGGTCTCCTATTGAGAAGGATAGAATTATGGTTTTCCGTTGGTGGAAAAGATGCAAAACGTTCGATATTCAAATTTGATTGGCTAAAAATGATCACATGATCAGTATTCTATTGTTCAAAAATGGCGTCTTGCCTACCAGCAAAATTTGAAAGCTGTTGTGTGGTGTGAAGATACGTTCCCTACTTTTGGAGTTTGCGGTGAATCTACTTTACTATTTATGTTATCGCGTGTATTGGCTTTACTATCAACTGTTCCTCAAACTGACATATTCGAACTTCATGGCAAGACATCCCAAGCTAGGCCCCTTTGTTTACTCGTTGTTTTGGCGAAGTGAAATAGCGTTGGTGTTATTCGAACTTCCTTTTTCGCCAGACTTGATCGGAATTGATTTCAAATCTTCTTGTTTTCTGAACATGGGTAGACCACAGAAAAACAACCTGAAATATTGGTTGGACAAGCATCCACGCTTTATTTTGTGTGTGGATGTGACTCAAGGTTAGCCCTCCATTCTTCAGATTTGTCTAGAAAATCAAAGCATTTTCAAGTAAATGACAGGCTGCAGGTTGCAACGTATGAAATTGGATGCCATTATGAAGCTGCAAGAAACTTCTGTGCCAATATGGACCTTCCACCACCGGTTTCATTCAAACCATGGAATAAGAAAAAGGCAAGGATCCACGAGGCATTCAAAGCAGAGTCTTCCAAGAGCAAGAACAAAGCTGCTTCAGAAGTAAAAGTTGCCAAAGGGGATGATGTCACTGTCTCTTGTGATGGAACTTGGCAAAAGCGTGGATTTGCAAGCAAGAATGGTGTTGTGACAGTTGCAACAGTCAATAGACTTAGTTCCAAAATAATTGACACTGAGACCTTGACAAACGATTGCAATAAATTGAAAGCAACAACAAATGGCAATGAAACTGCACATAAATGCCAGAAGAATTATGAAGGAACTGCAGGGTCTATGGAAGGTGAAGGTGTCAAAAGAATTTTCAAGCGGTCACAACAACAGTATGGCTTATCATATGTTGGATACTTGGGAGATGGTGACTCAAAGAGCTTCAAAAATCTGAGTGAGGCAGTGTCACCAATCTACCAAGGGAAACAAATTGAAAAATTAGAATATGTTGGTCATATTCAGAAAAGAATGGGGAGAAAATTGAGCAATCTTGTTTTCAAATGTAAAAATAAGATTTTTATCAACAGTGATGGAAAGAAAGTGAAAAGAAATTGGAGGGAAAAGGAAGTTGACAAAAAAAGGACATTTACGGGATTCAAGGAAATTATGGAGCAGCAATAAGAAAACATGTTTGAGATGAAAATAGAATGAGAAAGGCAGTTTGGGCCATTTTTCATCACAGATAAGAAGACCATTCGATGTGTGAAGAATGGTGCCTGTCACAACGTGGTAACCTTGAAAAGGCCAATGCCAGAATGCTGCCAAGTTTTGTCTTGGATGAAATGGGGCCTGTATTTGAGATCCTTACTTCAACAGAGCTCCTTTCAAGGTGCACGCATGGAGGAACTCAAAATGTGAATGAATCATTTCATCACCTCATCTGGTCCCTGTGCCCTAAAGAAATTTTCGTCAGCTGGCGGCGACTGTAAATAGCTGTTTCCTCTGCCACATTGCAATTCAATGAGGGAAAAGCTAGCAAACTTGCTGTATGTGACAACCTTGGCTTGTTCCATTCAAGCTATCACCAGAAATATGCTAGCATGATGGACAAGCTAAGAGTCACAACCTCTCATGTAACTGAAGTCCAGAAAACAAAGCGGAAGAAGAACCAAGAAGCAACAAGCTTGAAAATACATTCAAGTGAATATGGTCTTGGAATCTGTGAAAATGCAGAATAACTGCTTTAGCTTGTTTCCAGGAACTTTAGAATAAGGTCCTCTATCATAAAATATTAAATATACATTTTTCCTGCAAGCGAATAAAGCATAAGAGTCCATAAAGCCTTTAACTAAACTTTAAACGCGTTTTTTTCAAAAGTTTAATTTACGGTTGACGTACATGATAAACTGAGATATATCTCCGCTCTTATAAAAGGAAGAGACTTGAAATTTTCAGGGTGGACGTGGATCAACACGATCGTGAACTTACGTGGAACAACACACACATATAACGTTGGTTACTGCTATTTGATCTGTTATTATATAATGATTTTTTGCAAATAGCAGTAAGTAAATGGCTCTTTTATTACCGATATTTTTAATTGATTTACTTCAAGGCTCATTAAGTCTAACAACTGATTTGTCACCACCATCAGAAAGTTTCGTTTCCGAAAAGGCGGACACTAACAGTTTCAATACCCCAAGTTCTAACATTGAAGATGAGCATCCAAGCCAGACTAAGACAGCCGATTCAGGAGCGAATTTTGGTGAACATTTAGATCGAAAAAACTGCCATGTTGACTTGGTAAAAGCAAGCGAAAATAAGAATGTTCCAAACAAAGTTCCGAAAATTCTTGGTACTCCTATAAAGCAGTCGAAAGGCACAGCGGAGCCAGTGATTAATAAAGGTACTCACCCATCAATATTTGACAAGGAAGTAAACTTATGTCCTAAAATATCATTATGTCAAATAGTAAATCTCATGATGCATGCTGCAATTGTAATCGAACAGGTAAACATTTCCACTGTTCATTGTGCTTGCAATCTCTCACTTTCTCTGTTATCTCTAAAGCATTCCGCCACATCCAGCAAACCCACCTGGATAGAAATAATATGGCTGTTTGGAGAAATTTTTTTATTTTGCCGTGTAAATTAATCCATCTTGAAAGAAATTTTCCAGAAACGATACATATCATTATCATTGTCCGGAATGCCTTAACATTATTCAACAAAAATTGTACATGTTACACTTAACAGCCACGATGAAAAGACCGATAAATACAAGAAATTCATACCCGCACACACAACAAAGAAGGAAGTTATAATGCAGGGGAATTTTGGGAAAATTGACACAACAAAGAACAGAATCAATTCTATTCATGCGGTATGTGACCAGGCCTAAGGAATCAATTGTGACATTTATGGCTAATCAATGCATCAAAAAAGCATTAGTTGGCACAAAAAGGCAATACACCGGGTGTTAAGCAAAGCTACAGCAGTATGCTGTGATCCCCTAGAAGGGCTTTATTTGGTCAAAAAATCTAAAAAGGGAGGAATAGGTTTTTCCACTGCATGTTCAAGAGATACTTCATGTCAATCAAGATAAAAACTAGAGAGTGAAAGTGAGCTATGCAGGGAGGAAATGGTAATAGCCGCTTGGTCAGGGATGACAGCAAGAGAATGCTATCATAATAATGCATCATTTCCTGAAACTTGTACGTTGCAAGAAGAAAAACTTTTAGAAATGTCTAGTGTTGAAAGGTACAGAATTTTAACCGATGAAACTATTGAAAGATGTCTCCAAAAAAATGACAAAAAAAAGATGTTCAGACATCATCTACTATCGTTGAGTGGGATGACAACAGCAATTTGCATTTGTCTGTCTTTGACAGGAACTGCAGCAACTTTCCTGTTAGATAACGTTATGTAGTCTCGTATAATAAAGTAAGTGGAAAGCTGGACTGTAGATGTAATGTAAAAAGGTTTTTTGTTTGCACAAAGCAATGTCTTCTTGGTATTTACAGCAGACAGAAAAATTGAATGACAAAAAAACAAATCAATATGATTACCATAAGCATTAAAACATTATTGAAACAATATTGAAACCCATTTTATATCGATTTTATATCCACCCTATTATGAGGAATCTCTTCTAAAAATGATTGATTACATGAGGAGTCAAAAACGTATCCCTTTCACAGACCCACATACTTCAAAACACATTCCAACGGTGCTAATGCTGGTCGAAATTGCTTGTCACGAATGTCACACCAAACTCAACGGTCTGTTTAAGATAACTTTTCATGCTGGAATACTGACGCTGGATGCTTACATTGAGGGTGTAGAAACATGTTTCAAAAAGTGCAATGTTTGTAGTAATTTTTGAAGATAGCTAAAATCCTCAGATGGTTTGCACAATTTAAATGATATTTTGATTGTAGGGTTAGACATATGTTTGTATTTCTGTGAATCACTAAAAAATCATGTAGAAGTAGGGACAGTGTCTTGAATGCATCTTGAAGAATTAAGTGCTAGAAGCTACTAGTTAACTTCGTGTTCAATGTGGCTATTTTCCCGTTATATTGATAGCTGATGTTAATAGGAAGGTAGCTTTCAACAATGGTTTTACTGATGAACAGCAATTGAACAAATAAAACTTAAACGAACAAGTTGACTGTTTATATTTCTGGGAAATGTAGAAAGACATCATTTAAGCAAAGGTTTTGGATCAAGAGAAAGTCCCAGTTTGCGACCAAAACCTGGCTTATCGTTTTGGGCGCCGTATATTGGCCCTAAAACAAGAAAAAATAATTCAACACAAAGTATAGAAAATTAAGTACCACTACAGGGAACCAGAATGTCAGTGGTGTGACAAAGGAAAGGCTGCTCAACACTGTAATGGAAGGGAACTTAAAAGATGTAAAAGATACTGCTGAAATGATTGGTATAAGCACTAAAGACTCGAGACTAGACATAATCAATTGTAATAAAAGAAGCATACATAAAAGAAGTGGACAGTTTAACAAAATATTCAAAAAAATGTTCGGTTGTTCAGTTGAATGGCTTTCGTGTAAACATGGAATAATTTTTGCTGTTGAATTTCCTCTCAGGTCAGAGATTCCATGTGACTATATACACATTTTGCGCAGCCTAAAATACCAACCTAACATCTTAATAAATGACATGGCTCATATGGTCACCAATTTTGGAAACAGGGGTCATCCAGGTTTATTCGCCCCATATGCAGGAAGAGCTCCAGAAGCTAAATATGAAAATATCAAACTAGCTGTCAATAACTCTTTACAAGTTTCCATACCCTGGCTTGAAAGTCATGGCCTGTACAAAACGCCACAAAACCGTAATGATGTACACCCAGTAACAGGAAATGATTCTCACTTAGCACTCTTCAACAGTAGGGACAATACAAATAGGGAGGTAGAATCACTAAGAAGAGTCCAAAAGAGCTTTTTGGAAAAGTCAACAGTGAAGCAGCAGAACAGCTTCATAGCATTTTTCAATTTGAATATGCATTTTCTAAACCAAATGCATCCTCTAACCCATATTTTCATGTTTCGTTCGCTAATTGATTTCGAATTTCAAATGAGTTCTAAACATAGAGAATGCGACAAGGCTTAAGGTGCTGTTCGAGACTTTCGATAGAATGACTGTGTCTAGTGACCCGTCCAAGCAAGTCAATTATAGATGTAAAAAGGAAACTTTATCAGTAATGACTGACTGTCCCCCTTTTGGAAACCGTATGAGCAGCCTGACTTCTGCAACTGGAATGCATTCACCAAGCCTATCCATAATGAGTCAACTTGACCACAAATTGGAACAATTTGAAGACGATTCAGAATTAAGTCAGTTAAAAATTTATCACCTGGTGTATGTGTTACTAAGCTGTATGATGGCAAATCCACCCCCCCTCCCTCCCCATCCCACAAAATATGATGGTTTGTCAGAGGTATTTTTACAATGCAGGGAAGATGGCAAATCACATTTTTTATCCACAGATGAACCATTAACAAATCTTGTAGAAACGGATGGGGACCTACTCTTCACCAAATTGAATAAAATTATCGAGCCTCGGCTCCCATCACTAGGACTTGACTGCATGCACAAGGAGCAGATAAAGCAATGTTTACCTATTAGCGTTGAAGTTATGAATGCGGCTTTGAGCATTTTGCAATCAACCCACGATCCCAGGTCAACAGGATTTCAAAAAATCGAAGGTAATTGAAACTTTAGGGGGTATGGAGGCCCATTTATTCAATGCCACTCACTGAGCTGACAGAAACCTTGGTCCATTGGGGAACCTTATCAAATATTTTTTCACCCAATGGCCACCTCAATTTATATGACTGTGCTAGAAGACTGCATTATAGGAGTGCAACGCAAGAAATAAGGTATGGTCCCATTATTGAAGTATATGCCGCTAAGCTAAGAAGTCTACCAATCAGTAAACTTGTGATTGATGTAGCTGACACTTAAACTGTAGGCAAAAATGCTGACAGTGGAGTGGCAGCTATTCGTATTCGCTCTTGTTAAGGGTGCTGACCCCAAAAAATCTATTTTAATTATAAAGTTCTAAGAAAGCAGCATGTTGTGGCACTTAAAAATTCTAGTTTGGATACCTTCACGATTTGTCTTGACGGCACACCGAAGTCGCACCGTGGGCCACTCTACACAATCAAAGTTCCCCTTTTTCTGTAACTGTAAAATGCCTGATGACGGCTCCCAAATGATTGCTTGCGATAGTTGTAATGAATGGTTTCATGTAGAATGTGTCCAAGCAGTAATGCTGAGGCACAAAACTGGTTTTGCGAAAATTGCACTGCAGTTGGAAGCGAAACAGAATCACAACATGCCCTGCTGACTAAAGAGAGGATGGAAATGGCTATGATTAAGAGTTCTAAAAGGAAAAAAGAGTATGCAACCTTACAAGGGAAAAGAAAACCCATTTTTTTAATCCAGTTGAAAGCTCATGCGAAAAGAAAGTTGCAGTAGACATCAATTTGAAAAGCTTGAATAAATTCTTACTGGCTTCACTAAATAATGGGTCAATTGCAGAAAAGCTAGCGATGTTTAGGAATACAAAATTACCGTCCGTTTATGCAGAAAATACGAATTTAGTTAGAGAAAGAGTATATTACTCTAATGGAAGTTGAAGCATCACAGGGGGAAGGCTACGAGGAGGCTGCTGAAATGATTTCCCTGTTCATAAATCAGAACTACAGTAAAGGGTTGAAAGTAAATAAATCCGACTGGGATATGTTGATAATTGTAACAGCCAAGATTTTAAAGGACTTCTTGTGAGAAGAAGGTGATGCATTTCCATAAATAAGAGCATTGTTACTAATATATTAAATGTGTAAATACCAACCTACGTAGAATAATATATATTTATATAAATGTTTCATGTTTCACTCTTTAGGATATAAATCTATGTATATAAATCAGGCCCATTGTAGGAAGGGTACAGCAGTCTACAAAAATACTGATGTTTATTTGTCCTTTCCAAGACATACAGCTCAACGCTAAACGGGCGAGCGTATGTATATAACTTTTCTACAACGACTACATTTACTTCCAAGAATGCATGATTAGCAAATTTTGGTAGCATAAAGTAGTCTTGCCTCCTAAAATGTTATTAGATTACAATTCGAAATTTGTATATTGTAACTTCAATACAGCCAAAAATTTTTTTTTACTGTGACATCCTTTAAATTTAAGAAAAATGTCAAAATAATGTCGATCTGTGTGTATTTTGTATTCCATGACTCTAGATTTTGTATTTTAATACCAAATTAATTTTTCTGTTCTGTTCTGTTTTGAGTTTATGATGAAGCAACAAATCAAAGAAAAAGATTTGAATTGTTTTCTTTCATCTTAAAGAGAACTTACACCAGTGGCGGAAATTATGTGATGTCGTCAGAAAATTCAGCGACGTTTTCGGACAATACGTGCTTTCTTTGATAATTGTCAACCGCTTAACGTGTTGAAATTACTTCAAGAAATCGTACTGAATAGGAATTTTACGCTAAACTAGCGGATGTAATTGGCAAATTTTCTGCTCACTTTAACCTCTCTGTGCCCTTTTGCAAAATATGGACATAGAATAGCTGATAAATTATTAGCCAGTACTAAATAATCAAACCAAAAATATATGACCAAAATCAAAACTGTGAATTGTATATTTAATGTCAATTCTATAAAGATTGACCAAACTTTCCATTGGATTCTTCGAAACAAAAGCTATTTTCAAACATATTTCCCAATGACGATTTTCATCAAAATGTGCAGTTTCCTTAAAATTAGACATGACACAAGATGTTATTTTGTCGCAAAATCGTAGGCCTGCCCCCCCCCCCCCAATTAAAGCCTGACTTACACCTTCTATCAGGCATGAGTAACTGAAGAATAACCTGATTATCAACATTGAATTTTTTTAAGAATATTGACGCTCGGTAAAAATTAAAGTATTTTTGAGAATTAAGAGGATTTTTGAACAAGCAAATAACGTAATAACACATGTGGATTTGATTTTCAGACGGCTGTTTCAGATAATCACAAAGATTGCTTTGTAACCTTGAGATCATAGCGAAACTTTCTAAACAAGGTAACATTCAACACTAGGAACCCCAAAAAACAATAAAAAAGGAAATTTAAACGCAAGTGCGCCAATTTCAATAGACCCTTTTCACAATCTATTTGACAACGAGGACGAAGCAGGGAAACAAGATAGTTGTTGTTCCAACATTACTCTCTCATCAGAAATTTACTATGAGACGCAATCATAAAAAGAAAATAGAAAATATGATACCATTTACATTTAATCAGCTGTATGATTAACTTGTTATTCGTACACTGAAATTCAAACACATTTTGTTAAAGAGCACATCCTATAAGAAGCGTAAAGCCTTCCAATTTTTTTATGAAGGCTCTGTAAAAAAAATTGAAATTCCAAGGATGAGAAGTTCACTTTTTTTGATGTGCGTGTAAAGGCTTCAATAAAAAGAACTCTGTATAAGACCATTGTTCAAGTTTAAAAATTTTCTGGTGATGTTTGTTCTGAAGCTTGCACATGTCCTGCTGGCATTGGGTTGGGGTGTTTTGATAATTGTTATCACATTGGTGGGGTTTTATTTGCTCTGGAAGATTTTAACCGCAAGGCCTACAACAGTCTCCAGATCCTGTCTCTTGCACTTCGAAATTGTCTGCCTGGAATTCTCAAGTGCTTCAACAAAAAATCTTAACCCAGAGCCTATGGACAAGGTTGTGATTCAAAAGATCAAGTTTGGGAAAGATAATGCTAAATCTGATGCACCTAGATATAATATCTATGACCCAAGATCATCTTCTGATAGGCAACTAGACTAAACTAAGCTTCAAATTTTGAAAACAAAACTCTCTTCTTTGATTCCTAACAGTTGTTTTTTTGTTTCCATAACAAAGCTACGAATGAACAATATGGACAAAATGAACTATCTTAACCAAATGAACCATTATCTCTTGAAATTGTGAGCTCTTTGGATGCACCATATGAATCTGCAGATGTTGAATTACTTGAACTTTCTGACTCTTCCCCTTTTAGTGATATATATGATATATCATGTAATCCTTTTAAAGAAAAGATGGATATTTTTTGGGATAATTTTAATTTAACCAAAGATGAAGTTGATGCTATTGAGAAATTTACTGGTAGTCAAAGTTCTACTAAAGAATGAAAACAGCAAAGAAAGTACAGAATTACTGCATCCAATTTTTATTCTGCTGCTGTGGACACTGTGGAGCCATCTTCTGAATTGAAATCTATGTTTTATGTCACATTTACTTCTGCAAGTACTAATCATGGAAACAGATTTGAAAGCCATGTGAGAGATCTTTTTAAAAAGACCACGATTGATCAAGGTTTTCCAATTAATGTAGCTGAAGTTGGTTTAAAAGTCTAACATACATAACCTTATCTTGCTGCTTCCCTGGATGGCATTGTATCTTGTAAAAGTGAAAAATGGGGCTTAGAAATAAAATGCAAATTTTCTAAATATAATTCTTCTTTGGTTGATGCTATCAAGGACAAAAATTTCTTTTTTAAACAAACTTCAGAAGGAGTGAAATTAAAGAGGAGGCATGAATATTATTTTCAAGTTCAAGGAGAGATGTTTTGTGCTAACCTGAGAAGAGTTGATTTTGTGGTATGGTTTGGTGACAACAAACCACTATTTATTGAAAGTATCTTCTATGATGTTTTAAATGTTATTTTACCCAGGCTGAAGTTCTTTTACTGTAAAGCTGTTCTCCCAGAGTTCTTTACAAGGAGAGTTCAGCGTGGATTAAAGCTTTACTTGCAAGATGGCTAGGAAAGTTATGAGAAGAAAAAGGCAAAGAAATAAAAATTTATTTTAAAGTTTGAAATTAAATATTCTAGGCTTACAAAGTCCTTTTACAAAGTTATTTTGCATCAAGAGCACATGGTGCTCCAAACACTTTCAACATTACAGATATATGGTAACAAAGTTTGTTCATATGGTAACAAAGTAACAAAGAGAGTATAACATCGAACATTTCCTGAGGAAGGGACATACGTAAAATTCTGAGTTGCAACTTATAACTGTCCTGTTCTATACACCTTGAATATGGCTCTAAGGTTGAGGTTAGACCTTTAGATACAAGGGTAAGTGGTTTGGGTCACTGATACACAAAACTATCACTTGAAGCGAAGACAGTCACAAGCTCTCTGTATTACCAAGCATAGGAGTCACAAGGTGTGGTCATATCAAGAGGAAGAACCTGGCACTGCTTGATAAGCACAGTTTCTCAATGTCTTTAAATCTACCTTTGAACAATTTTAAGGGGTACAGAACTTGAAAATGGCTTTGAAAAAGGAAACAATTTCTCAACATACTACTACTTAAAGCTTTTTCGTCTGACACTCCTCAGAGCATGAAATGTTAGAATAAGGGGCCGAAAGAACACAATGGAAAATATATACCCAGTTGTGGATCGAAATATGCCAATCAGAAAATGTCTATATGGCATCAGGCACTATATTACAGACAGATGAACATTAAATTTCATTGAATTGTCATATCTTACTAACTTGCATTTAGCAAGGTGTGCTAAATCCGGCAACGATGAGCAGCTGGTAACTGTGAAACCCCCGTTTCTAATGGCTAATACAGGAATTTTCCTGGGGGACCAGAAGACCAAGCTACTTATGAAATACTTATGAAATTGGTCATATCTAAAATATGTTGTTCCAATATGTGTAAAAATATTGTATGCAAACAAAAATACATTCACATATACACTACTGTAAAAGTGACTTATATAAAAAAAATTGCATTAAATACTAGAAATTATCAAATGCAAAGTGAAAGCAAAGATCAAGATTTTTATCAACAATATTAAAGCTTACAAAGTATTAAATCTAATAATCAGAGCAATAGTAAAATTTATTAATCTTTATTAAGATTTATTGTTAGAATTATGAAATAGAAATGGCTGAAAATTATTTAGATGGCAACATACTGAAAAAATTTGGTTTAAAATAGGTTGTAAACTTAAAGATATGACTCCATCCAGGATATGAAAATTCTTTACACAACCAATAGCTCTTTCAACATGAATGCGTACTGTTGCAATTCGGACTGTTTCTTCTGTTTCTTCTGCTGTTAGCTGGCTTCTAGTGCCTTTGAAAGGAGGGATATTAAGAGATACACCAGGAGGAAGAATATTAGGTGTCAAATCCTCTATCGGCCATGATATTGTCTCCATCCTCTAAAAGTTGCAAAACACCACACTTCTGAGTAATTTCTTAGATCTGACACTCTGCCAGACCAAAGCTTTGAAATGAAAGTAATACAGCCTGTTGGTGAGATTCCAACAAGGGCTTTCCAGGTGTTATGATGTTTGTACTGGGACCAAGTTTGAGACTGAGACTTAAGTAAAAATTTCGGTACAGTCAATAATGTTTCTCGTAGTAGAATATTCTTTGAATTGCTGTGGCATATCTTTCCGTATTTTTTCTTGAGATGGAATCGGAAACAAAAGAGGAAGTTCATGAAATAAAAAGTTAATCCAACTTGTAAAAATATTTGAAGCATGTCCAGTAGAGATTCCAAATCTGTCTGGTAAATCATTCATAAGTAAACCAACTTTAAGTCTCATTAAAAGAAAAATAAATTCTTCTAATTGTGAAAGGCTGCGTTTTGGACCAGGTTTCTGAGATTGAGAGGACTTTTGATAGAAAAGATCTGAAACCTTAGAAGATGTAGGCCCACACCATTAATGAATACCTATCAAGCCTTGGCTGGAAATACTTAAACAAGGCATGAAGAGAAGAAAATTTTTTCCAGTTTATCAATTGAGAAGAGAGAGTTTTTCAGCTGAGAAATTTGTTGTTCCAAGTCACCAATTTGTTTGCATAGTTCGTCAACTTGCAAAGAGAGTTCCTTGGTCTTTGTTGAATGATGGTCATGCTGGTTACAAATATTAAATATTCGATTACATTAGAACCAAAGGGAGAAACATCATCATCGCAGATTGCAGTCGCTGATGCAGAGAAAGAAAACGTATGTTCAGCTGGCGCTTTGCGGGATACTCTTGGCAACAAAACAACGTTACTGAACAGATTCAAAGAAGGGACAGCTCCACTCTTCAGACGCCACTGATTTTGATGATGCCCGCATCAGTAAAATGCTCTTCACAAAGGAATGCAGACAGTGTAACATTAAAACCATCACATCCATCTGCACGTTTTATGAGGTTACACCAACGAAGCTTGTCAGGGTTCTTTTGTGAGAATCTGAAGAAATGTAGGCCAGATGGCCATCCATCAGTTTTTTAAAAGGTGTTATAACCCCCATAAGCCTTGCATTGCCTACCAAATCTTTTCTTCGTCTTTGAAACACCTTCTACCATTTCAACGTCTTCATTCTTCATTTCCAAAAACTTGTCTTGGTTAAAAGGCAAAAGAATTGTAGAAATTTTATGTGGAAGCAGCGTACAAGATTTATGCCAAACAACAACTGTCTTCATTTCATTAAACACCCTCATTGTCAAACGGCCAAAAAAGGGATTGTGAAAAGGGTCTATTGGCCGGTGAAGCAGTTTCAGTCAAGATTTTTTCAAAACAGAGTCCTAGAAAGAACTTGACCCCCGTAGTTGTCATCTGAACGAGCGAGCCCTATATTCTTGCTAAAGGCTTCCAGGTTACTCGGCTCGATAGCTGCACCAAACTAGGTACAAACAAAAAAACGAAACTTAAACAGCTAAACTTATATTTTGTATGAATTTAAAGGTATAATCGGTCATAGAAAAGGCAAAATTTATGCAAAAATCTACACAGGTCCGTGCTGCTCTGAAAATCCTACATGTCTGACCTGGGGGTGAAGGCCCCGCACGTTTCTCTCACAACCTAGGTGTATTTCTTGGGAAAGAGAATTTTTGAAAAAGCAAATAAGGTAATGTCATATGAGGATTTGTTTTTAGATGGCTGCTTAGATTTTCAGCTTAATAGCTTTTGCTGAAACTTTAGCTTTGTATTTTCCATAGTTGTTTTGTTATTGATACATAGTTGAAAAATTGTAATTGTAAAATTGCAATTCGCTGTAGTACTGCAAGCAGTTAAGGGCCATCTCAGCCTAGATACTTGAATTACAAAAAAAGGTTTTATAAAAAAGTCATCAATCTAGGCTCATCATAAACAACGCAGCATTTTAGTTACACATGTTCTTTTTCATGACACTGGTTTGAATTTTGTTGAATCATTTTGTTTTGATGTAAATAATTTGGAGAAATGACTATATTTTGTTATTGCTAGCGGTGAGCTACACAAATGTCTTTCATGTACGGCTGTTACAACATGGTAGCTTACTGAATGTATTGCTGAAGGTCTGGCCAAGAAGCCGCTGTGTCTTGAAATAACTTCTATCTATCATCGCAACGATAATGCACTGAAAAGGCTTTGGCAGCACTTTAGAACTTAATTTTGAGGGACAATCCCTATAATGGGCGCCCTATACTGGGGCGCCCTATATTGGGGGAAGCGTTACCAATATGGTTGGAAAAACTAATGGGTGCATACAAATGACCACCTTAGAAAGGAACTAATTCTTTACTTTTTTCAATTCAGCAAGCATGATTTTAGAAACTGCCGTTAGTTCTTTGTCCTTTCAGCTAAGACAATGAACCTTGGTAGGATGATACTCTTATCTATTCTCGACATTTTAATGCTATTCTTTTATTTTTAAGTCACGTGGTTCAACGGTGATGTCATTATAACATTGGCCTACTGGAGAAAAAATTTAGAAAATTTTAGAAAATCTTAAAAAGTTCATTTAAGTCATTCAAGTCTTAAAAAGTTCATTTAAGGCTTAAAAAGCCTTCAACATCATTTGTATATGACTATCATATACAACTAAATGAAGTATGTAACAATTTTTTAATGATAAAATAGGTTCATTTTAAATACCTTAGCAGACAAACTAATCTAAACTGTCTTGGCTCATGCCATCAGCTTGCACTTCATTTCAATTAACGCCTAGAAATGTGTCAACAAATGTGTGTGCACAAACTTTGTTTTCCAGGGAAATGTCAAGGGCCAAAAACAAGGTTCTACATGGGATGTGAACTGCTCATAGATCTTTACAACGATAATCTTTTCAAAAATCATTTGAGATACTTCATTCAAGTTAATGGACAATGTCCTCTGTGATGAAAAAATTGCAGCAGAATTGAATGGAAAAACCAATTTTTTGATTTACACTAAATAACATTAAAATCAAAGATTTTTGACTTGCCAAACTGCTTCCTCGACCCTTACAAGCTGGAAGTGAATGCTGCTGCAAAGCTTCTTTGTCTCCACCATTACAGGCTCTTGAACAACCAACTCAAAAGACTCAGACTGGGAGCCTGGTTTTTAGGCAAGTTACTGAAAAACGGAACAGACGGAAGGGCAAAGTAAGGACGAAGAAGAACAAAGTACTATGCATGACAAAAGAAAGGCAATTCTGTTGAGAAAAGTTGTAGTAATGGCAAGGTACTTGTACATACTCCATCTATCTTTTTCTAATTATTATAGGTTACCCACAATGTCTCCCAAAAGTACTTGGAACACCAAGCAATTTGCGTTTTATTTGATATCTTTGAAACCAAAACTTTGTTCTATCCTAAGGTTTTCGTTGGTTCTAATCTCACTGCTGCCAATGAAAATACAATTTGAGGTGTGGGAGGAGTCGGTTGGAACTCTGAACGACTGATAAAGTAGATATCAAAGTATTGTTATATGTTACAAAAAACATTCTACTGATTTTTCCGTCAATATCATTTAATTTTTTTATTGAATACAAGTATTTTGTGCAGAATTCGAACATGGCTTTAAGAAAACAAAAATTTTCAAAAGCAAAAACATCAAAGTTTTAGTGCTTTTTTTGAACAATTTTTTTGCGGTGCAGAATTTGAAATTGGCTTTGAAAAAAGCAAACATTTTACAACATACTTAAAGCTTCTTCGTCTGACACTCCTCAGAGCATAAAACGTCAGAATAGGTTCCGAAAAAACACGATGGAAAAATATATACCCAGTTGTGGATCGAAATAAGCCAATCAGAAAAACGCAAGCACAAGACCGGTATAGTTGACCAATCAGTGCTGCGAGCCTAAAGAAAAATTACCAATGGAGTCCAAGAGAGAAAACGAACTCCTTTTGTCTACACAATGGCGGCTTTTTCGTTTTTATGTAGATTGACTCCAAAACTGCTAGATGGAAAGACGACCGGGCTCTGCCAATTATCCGAAACATGTCGTCATTATAGAGTTTTGCACAATCTGGGTTGTCTAAAAGATGTTGACCAATGGCAGAATCACTTGTTTTAACAGTGTTTCTAGACCTACAAGATCGAGGAGGCTGTTCTCTTTGAGGGGCAGTTTTGTTTCGTATGTTGGAAGGAACATGCTGTTTTATCCTATCCCCAATCTTTGGGTTGTGCGCCCTACGTAGCCAGAATCACACTGGCACGTAAATTCATAAATGACGGAACTTTTTTGTTTGGTAGGGACGCAATCCTTTTGAATGGATGGAAGGGCTCTCCTAGTGCTGTAAACAATCCGAGGATTGACAGCAAAGAAACAATTGGTTATGGCTTGCCTAATCTGACTCTCGAATCGCAAGGAAGTGTTACCAATCCATGGTAGTTTCAAATAAACTGGGCACTTTTGCGGACCAAACTTTTGAACAGCCAAAAAACTTGCGATCTTCTCCTTAGTATAAGATAAAATGACGTCTTCAGGATAGCCGTTGTCCAAGAAGATCGTTTTGAGTTTTTCCAGTTCAGCATGCAGTTTAGATTTCGAGGAGATCATAAGTGCCCTATGTACTAATGTTTTGACAAGGTTGACTTTGCGTTGTTTTGGGCAAAATGAATTCCAGCGTATGTACTGACGGGTAAAAGTAGGCTTGCGATATACACTGGTAAGAAATCCAGTGTTAGACTTTTCGACCAAAACATCTAAAAATTGTAAGGAATCATTTTCTTCCTTTTCAAACGTAAACTGGAGGGCTGGGTGTAGGCTATTTAGGTGTTTTAGAAAAATATCACACTCAGCCTCTGTTTTGAAAATGGTATATGTGTCATCCACATACCGAAAATAGACACCTGGCTTTTGGTCGTAGTCGTAGTTTAGTTTTTGGTGCTTTTTTTACTGAAAAGTCCCCTTATTTATGGCTTAATTGTTGATGAAAAAACACAAAATCCATGAGAATATCTATAAACTATACATGATATAAATGATTGCGAAATGCTGGTGAGAAACTGTTTAAATGGCTAAATTGCATCTACCATAATCCTTCCAAAACTATATACGAATTTTCCATTCTTAAAGTATGCTAGGAATTGAAAAAAACATTCCTTTCCTAATGGACATGTGGCGTAGTATGAAAATGCCTATAGCCAATGGTTACCAGCGGTCTACAGCCACAGTCTATACATTTCAAATGGCCATAAAAATCATATTGTTAAACGAAATTAGGCAAAACCTTGTGAGCTGATGTGGTTGGTGAGTTCAAAGAATATCAGTGTTGACTTTTGGCAGGCATTGCAGGTCGCTATGCCCTTTACTTTAACAGCAAAGCAAGACATTTTCCTTTAGCAATTAATCTAGTTTGCAATTTGACACAAAATTAATTTGATGTTTTCTGGATCTTGTAAAGTCTGAAATGGTTTTAATAAGTTTTTGGTTCAATTTTTTTAGATGTTGTAGTAACAGAAGAGATCGCTTTTAAGTTAAAATGAAAGGTTCATGCAATATTTCGATACCTTCTTTGAATAGATTTTTCTGCTGATAAATGACATGAATAGGGAATCGTAAATTTATGCAACGTCAAAGCTTTGAAGTAAAACGAACTTAACAAAATGATATTTTACAATTTTACCTTTTTTTTTCTGTAAACATACAGTAGTTCCATTAATAAAGTTTGAGTTGGGGAATGTTCTAGTTAACAACTGTTTGTGTCATCCACTGTGTGCAACAAAAAATGAGTTCTAAGAGTTCAAGTTAGTCTTCTGTGTGACTTCTGTGTATCTGTATAAAAAGTAATAGACTCAAATCTTGTTGCGAGATCACTTTTTTTATAAATGCCACCCTCAATTTAGCACACCTCTTGCATATGTCTGACAACTCAGATCTGCCTTCCTGGAAGATGATCCATTCAAACTTGTCTGAATCTGTTTTAAAATGAAGTTTGTCATAGTTACACCAACTGGAACCATAACAGTCTTTTAAAAGAAAAGGGAATCGTGAACTGGTCAATGTTGGTTAATGCTCTTGCTTTTTATTCAAATAATGTGTGATTTCAGGTTTGTTTCCAGAAATTTTCTCACGAACTATAAATCTAAATCAAACTTGCATAGCGATGAAAACTGTCACTAATTATTTAAATAATTCCAGCACTTGAGATTATTCTTTATTCGTAAAGATGTTAAACCACATACATAGGTTCTAAAAACAGGATTATTTGACAGTCTACTTTCAGAAGGAGGGTCAACCGCCTAGATATGAATTCACCTTTTTGTGACACTCATTTGCAAGCTATTTAGTAGTTATTTGTTACGACACCATTAATTTCTTTGGTATTGCGCCATGCAATGATCCTCTTTTCTTTTCATCTTGGCTTTCTTTAGATTAATTGACATTTCTGTATTGAAAGGGTGTTTGTTGCATGTTATATTTAAAGATTTTACTCGAAAACCAAGTTAGTCATGTTCAAATTACCACTAAGTCAGTTTCAAGGTTATATGCAGTTGTTTGTGACCATGCCAGCATGTAATACGCTAGAGCTTGTTCTACAAAGCAGAGCTGCTGCAAGAACATGAAGAATTCGTTGTCAGTGCTTTAAAGGAACTGGCAAAAATTCAAAGCCCAAACTCTGGAAAAGTGGTGCTTCTAGGAAGCAACACCGCTCCATTAACTGACCAAGTCTTCAGCTTACAGAGAAAGCTGAAGACTTGGTCAGTGAATTCAAGGTAGACCTTAGTTACCTCTGAAATTTCCACATTTTGTTATATAATTTTCTCATGGGCTTGTGAAATTACTGCCTGATCAATTTGATATATTTTCTTTTTACCTGTCTTTATAAAGAGGGAATACTGATAGTTTTGGACAGAAAGTCTAATTCCTTTGCCAAGTTAACTTTTGCTTACCTTGTTTTAACAGGTCACAGTGTTCTCTGACTCGCAGCTACGCCCACTTGTTCAGGTGGACGTTCCTGTTCCTACAAACTGGTACGTTAATTCAACGCCAGGTGGTTGCTTCAGCCATGTAAAAGAAGAAATTCTGGCCGCCAGAATTCCCCAAAGCAAGACCCCTTTGTAAGTCATTCTTCTTATTGCTTCAAATGATCTCTCCAAGCATGTGGTTATGGATAGGGCTAGAGGTGACTTTCATGGGCTTCTTCTCGCAGTTAAGAAAAAATTCTGGCTTTCAAAGGGAGCTAATAATTTTATCAATTACATCTCTATCAATTTATGAGACATTCGAATATTTGTTACCAGATCTTCGATTCTTCCTTTTCATAAATATTAAGAAAGAAAGTTCAAAAAGCGCTTCCTTTTGTTGTTAATTTTTATACTTTTTGGGATTTGTATATTCTTATATTTCATACCCGTTAGATTTCCACTACAGTAGATTACACCAAATTACATTACATGCCAGTTTGGTTAAACAATTTGGACTCATAATGCCACACAGGTCTGAAAAAAATTGGCAAAAAATTCCTCAAACGTGATCAAAACTGTACCCATAATTCCACACAGCAAATAACATTGTCCCCCCTCCCCCCTGAGGTTTAAATAGCATTTTAATTTTTTTTTATAAAGGTTGTTGCACTATCAATGTTGCTGCGTCTAGACAAATTTTGGATTTGCGAGGCAAAACACAAAGAAGTAATGGACCAAGAGTGCCAGAAACTTAGGGTTCGCTTCTTTGACGTGACACTGAACTTTTAAGTCAGGGATCCACATCTTTGGTCGTGGAAAGGCGGACTTCACATAAGTGAAGACAAAGGCATCCCACTTTTGCTGTGTCTTTTGAAGAAAGAAATAAATTCACTTAAAGCTGCTGTGGTCCAGGATTCATCGCCATCACCTCCACCACAACCTGCTCCAGAGCCCCAATACCCAGCGTGGCTATGGAGAGAACTCCGGCACCATCACTCCGAAGGTTAGCCATTTCTATTGAAGAGTGATATTTGACTCCGAACAAAGGCTTCTTTTTAACGAAACATCACCTTTTTAACGGAAAGATTGATATGGAAAAAAAGAGTCCCATCTGTTTTGTACCTCAGCGCGAGAATTTTTTCCTTATATCCCCTATAGTTCCTTGAAAATATGTATCCATTAATCGTGAAACAAAAGAAAAATGATCAACAAACTTTGAGAGTGCAGTTATTAAGCTTATTATAAACATTAAATTTTCAGTTGAATTCTTTAAATAAAAAAAATATTTGTAAAAACATATGTTTAGCCACAACTTTTTAGAACCTTTGATGGTAAAGGATTTATTTTCATGTTTACCAACTATAACGCTGTTTCATATCTGATTAATTGATGCTAATAATGACTTGGCGCAAAATTGACAACTCCAGTGAATTTCCTTCAAGGTCACCCAGCACCACCAACAGCAATCAGATCGCAATTTTCCAAGGATATAAACATTTACATATAGCCACAAAGAATTGTAACACCCCTTATACCGGCAGATAGCCTTATTTATTTAGCCACAACTATCCACCATACTCAAACAAAACCTTGACATACTACAAAACTCTAACGCATGTAAAGAAGCCTTTCCCGACACACCCATACTTAGTTACCGCAGACCGAAAAACCTCCGGGATTTACTGGTTCGTGCTAAAATTAAAAATGCCCCATCCAGTGATCCCATAGGTTCGTACAAATGCCGATCGCGACGTAACTGTTTAACATGCCAACATATCACAGACGGGACTACAACATTTAATTTTTCTAACACTGACAAAAACTACGACATGAAACAAAGACTGGACTGCAACTCCACCAACGTCATATACGCATTACAATGCAAACGCTGTCTACATAACGGAAACAAAAACTGCCAATACATCTGACAAACTAGCAGAAGACTTAAACGAACACAGACGAGACAATATCAACAAAAAAGAAGACAAGTCTGGTGTTGCAGAACATTTCTGCAGCCCAGCACACACCATCCACGACCTTGCCATCACACCACTACTTAGACTTAATGACAAACGAGAGAGTGTTCGTCGAGCTAAGGAGCAATATCTCATTAGCATGGCGAACACCCTCACCCCCAACAGCATGAACAGAACTACCGACTGTTAACTTTACAAAACAACTTATCACCTATCATGCCGCCCTCACAACCCACACCATATTTTCCCTACCCATTGTAATCATCAAAACCACTATCACTACCATCAACATTCCATTATTCTCAGTTCCATCACAATTATTGTTATTATTACTATTTTTTTTCATGTTTATAGTCATCATTATCATCTCATTGCATCAATCTCCATAGCACCACTCACATCCCCTTACATCACCCACCACCTTTCTCTTCCCCACTTCCATCATCCCATTTTTTCTCCACTGCGCTGCATTCACACCATTCAACATCCACCCATCCGGCACCACCATCTCACATTTCAAATCCATTCACTCATTCGTTTCATTTACTCTGATGAAGCCCTGTATGTCGGGACCAAATATTAGTATACTCTTCAAATTTAATTTAGTTTGAAAATTTTATTTCGTGACATTGGATTCTCGTCGTCGTATTGCTTTGTTCCTGTATATCTCTAATTTATTTGCATGCTTTTTTCTAAAAGAGTAACCAAAAGGTACATAGAAGTACCCACGATAAAAAGAAAAAATTGGAGTCAAGTGACAAGTCGCGGTATTGTCATGGACAATTTCTTATTGACGAACAAGAGTCCTGGTCTCTACCTGACTGTGCCTTCCCAGGTAAATGCTTGCAGAATAATACCTTCAACTCGGTCTTTATTCATATAACCACAAATAGCACCACATTACAGTTTAAGTTTACAACATATTTTAAAATATACAACTCTTTATGCATTTTTTATTAAGTACAAAATGTTCGTGAAATTCAAAAATTTCAAAGAGGGGCCAGAAAGTGCAACATCAAGGTGCAAAAGGTGAGTGCAGCCTTTTCGACTTTGTTTAACAACTAACAAAGTAATCAATTATTTTGAACAAAACAAAGCTAATTCCAAATATCATAGTTCCTGTATATATTTAAATATATAGATATCTATCATAGTGACATCAATATTCGATTGGATTAAAAGCAAAATTGATCTATTTCTAGCGGAAGTTCATCAGCATAAACGAAGGCAAATTATGCAAGATTCAACCGATCCAATCGACCTTCTTGTAAGTAGTTAAACCAAAATAAAATACGTCCTTAGGCAGAACCTACCAATATGTAATATATATCTGAGTTTTATATCCGAATATCGAAGAAATTATAGAATTATGAATTTCCTTCCTAGAACTCAATAGAACGAAAGATGCCAAGAAAAGCAAGGCACAACTCTGCTTTTAAAGGTATCAGTGATCTTTTTTATATCTAAGGATGTTTATTTGCGCGAAATTTATTCTGATTTATCACCTCTCTATCAGTATCTACCTTTATATAACTTTTTCCTTCTGTCCCCAATCAGCTTTTAAGCTAAATATGTTTTACACAAGAATAGGGACTTTCGTTGATTTATTGATCAATGGATTGAATAATTTGTCATATTATATTATATCGAATTTACAAAAGACAAGCAAAAACTACTGACTTGCTAATAACATCCTCCCGGTTGCCATAAGGATTTTAAGAATAATAAAAAATCGGTAACGCATATTTTTTCTTAAAAAAGGTAAACTTCGCATCTCAACAGTTCCACTGAAACACTTTCAGCGTTCATACTCAAAGGTTGTGCAAGGAGAAAGTATCACGAAAGATCGCCAAGAAAGGTTGCAAGTTCTATCTACATCCTTAAGCTTACATTTTCTTCGTATTTCAAACTCATATTCATATAGTGTTTATAATAGAAAAGCAATTATAGGAAAGCAGCTTTAAAAATTTATCATATTTTATATTCCCTCAATCGTTCAATGAAGTTCTAATACAATTCTCCCTTTCTGCCTTCTTCAGAGAGAATCGGAGCCAGTGCAAGGGGCAGTGAGCAACGCCTCAGATGAGAATAGACAAGTTGAGGTTTGTAGTAATTTTTTCAAAATCTTCAATTTCGTGGCTAAGTTTAGCTGTTTACATTGCTCAGTATCCACTCAATATCCATTGTTTTACATTCCCTCAATCGTTAGATGCAGTTCTAATACCATTCTCCCTTTCTGCCTTCTTCAGAGAGAATTGGAGCCAATGCAGGGGGCAGTGAGCAACGCCTCAGATAAGAAGCATGACAGAAATGGTAATGCTATTGAAATTTATATTTTTCTATTATGAAGCAAGCAATGTTAATTTGAACAGATAAAATTTCTTTGTAACTGTAGTTTTTTTTAGGAAACTCCGTATTTTCAATTTCTTTTTTTTTATTCGCGGTTGGTAAATGTCATTGTAAAAGTGGTATGCAGTGGTGGGAGAGTAAAGAAAAACTCAAATCACAGGAACGTAAAGTTGTTGGCAGAAGCGGTATATCATTCTTGTAAAATCACTACTGATGGTAAACTGTATGACTTTGACTAGGCAGCTATTTTTAAAAAGTATTACGGAAGGTCCTAGGCTAATCATCCCAGCACACTCAAAAAGTTTTGTTCCATGTATTACAGAAATAAGTCAATTATTGATAAGGTAATAAATTAAATTCTGTTAATCGAGAACAACTCCCCAGGGCCAAACAATAATTAAAGTTTTGTCTCTTTTGATGCCAAAACAATTTCTGAAAACAAGGACAAGATTGAGACTTTTTATGATGACTCTGTCTGTGGGCAAGTTTCTGAACAGAATACTCTAGTTAACTACGATAATAAGTGGGGGGAGAAAAGGCAAGCGATACAAATATATCTTTCACCAAGTCTGCAATCATATCTAGTACTACGAGCAAGCGTGTTCCCAAAGAACCGTCCTTTGGTTCTGAAAAATTTGAAAGAAGGAAACTTTCTAAGAATGAAAATATAGCACAACAAGGAAAGGAAAAGATTCCCCCTAGGAAAAGCAATAGTCTTTTAATAGAAAAAGCGAAAAACAAGTGCTTAAAAAGGTAAATGAAATCACGTAGGCATGAAAAGGCAGTAGGGGTTGTCTTAGGAGAGGCTGTGTCAGCCTATGCAAAGCGTATTTTAGGAAGGTTGTATGAAGATACAGAGAATTTGTGTGTAGAAACTGATAGTGGAGATGCTTCTTGCCTATCGCAAGACAATTTTGACGTCGATAGTGACACTTCCATTGAAGAAGATCCCCATCTTAATCAACTATACTCCCAAGATCTTATAAAAGCTTTGTCCAGATTAAAGTATGGCTTAAAAAATATCAGGGCCCATATTAAAAGAAAAAGCATAAGATTATCTCTACCAAAAAATTGGCAAAAAAGAATGTTTGTTTATAGCATAAACAACAGTCAGGAAGGCAAAAAAAACTTATCTTTCATCTGAGGGAATAGGGAAATGGTAGCTAAGACCAATAAACTTTGCGTTTTGATTTTTGGCTTCACACATATTCAAAAAACATGCTTAAAAAAAATTCAAATATTCGGACTTGCAAGGCTGAATGTACAATACCTGAATGTCAGTTTGAAGTAACTTTTTCCATATTAAATTTCTTGTCAAAACGCCTGTATTTTCACTTTGATGGTAACGTTTATCATCGGAAGGATTCTTTAGCAGCAAGGAAAATTTCTGATGAAGAAAAAGAGAAGCTAACATCTTTGTTTGTTGAAAACAGATCAATTTTGCCATCTGAAAAACATCGAGTTTTAGACAGAGGTCTAATTCCTTTTCCAGAGTTCTTAATTCATTTTTATTTCAGAAATTAATAAATAGCAAAGAGTTTTTCCCACTGTAGGGAAGTTATTTACAATATTACAGGATCAAGAAAGAGCCCAGTTAAAACACATCTTGAAAAAGAAAAGAGAAACCAAATTATGAAAAAGAGAGCTCTGACATAGAAAATGATTCAGAAATTACGGAGACACAGAGTAATCCCAGCCAAAAGCTCATGTTAATCTCCCAAGAAACAGACACACAAGAAACAGACAATGATTTTGAAACACTGGAGAAAGACGGAAATTTTGAGCAACAAGAAATTGGTAATGCTAGAATTAAATTGAAATCTGAAGTCTCAAAAACAAAGGAAAAATGTTTCCAAACGTTTGGTGAAAATGGTGAACCAATAACTGATCCAGCTAAATTTGAAAAGCTTTGTAACGAAGCAGGGGCAACAACAATTTTTCAAAATTAAGGAAGAACCTATGTCAACTGATAGACAAACAGCTGAAAGAAAAAAAATCAATATAAAAAGAGCTGTTTCAATTATATACAGCCTTGTCTACGGTCAGTCACAAAAGGCTAACTTTTTTCAAGTGGCAACCGCCAGAACTCTAAGAGACTTTTGGGTTACAAGTAGGGTCATGGAAATAAGTTTTAAAGCACACCCTCGCACGGTTATTAACACCAATGAAGATATTGCTGCAAATCATAGCAAAACCGTGAATGATTATTTTACAAATGCAGCAGAAAAGGGTATATGGTGATAATTTTGATAAAATGACTACAATAATATCCATGCTAATCGGCGTGCCACTACTTCTGTCACATCCTAAGTCACTCACATGGCAACACTTCTATTAAAGTCATTCCAAAGTGTTGAAGCAATAATTTCATTTTTGTTGGAAGTGCTATATGGTGGTTGGACGTTGGTTAAGAATGAGATCATTGCTGCCTTTCCAAATTGTAAAGATTTTGAATATCTTACATTACTCAATGTCCTTGACAGTTACATTTCTATAACACTGAGTATTTACTCAATGGTATTCAAAAGTAACATGGCAACTGAGTATTATCAATCATTATTTCGTTGCTGGGTAATGTTTCTTGTGTTCAGGAGAAGACATTATGACAAGGCTCCTTTCATAGCTCTTTCCAACATTGAGTACTGGAAATTGATTGGGCATCCAATCATCATTCCAATTTCTTCCTCTTTCCAGCTTTTGATGAATACCCTGTTGAAAATTTTCACTCATTATTATGAGCAAGTACCACAGAAACTGACAATGCTGAACAAATATCACGCAAGGCACTGAAGCATGAGCTCCATGACTTTGGAGCAACATTTGTGCCACCAAGGAGGCCAACATATAGTCAAAAGAGCATTGATAACTTGGAGGTTGAGGCAGCAGAATTTCTCACAGAAAAGTTTGCCACATCGAGCTCTAACATGGGACAAGCCACAAAAGTTACAAAAACAAGAGAAGGAGAAAAAACAAAAGAAACAAAATGCAGGCTACCAAACTTATTTGGGCAGAAAGTTGTAGTTGATGAGTTTCTTCCTACTGGCTGGAAACTTCCTACTGGGTGTGAGACAAATGCTCCAAATCCAAATCGGTATGGTGCTACAGTCTCTTTAGTTTAAGAATCTGAATTTGTTGAAATATTAGATTGGTATATATAATATATATTGCAGGTATACCTCTTCATAAAAGATATATATATACTTCTAGTATCAAAGCTATTTCATTCTGACATTTTGTAGTACCACATCCTGGTGCTTCTAATTTTTTCTTCATTCTTGATCAATTTTCGCGTTTTCTTACCACATAAGAGTAACAAAACCACATCAAATTAACATAATGCAATTTTAAGTCTGAAAACATTTTAAGTTCTGACAACCTGGATGACAATTAGAAAAATGCACATTTGTTTTACAACAAAAATTATAAAATCTAACTAATTTTCCATCAATGTTTTTATCTCAAATAGAAAATGTGATAAAGAGGACTGCAAGAAAGTATACCACACCTGGTGTGTATTTACCTGTGGCCACTTCTTTTATGTGCAATGCCTTCTGCATGCACTCAGCACATGTTTCACTTCCAAAAAATGCTGTCAGAGAAAGTACAGTTGCTCAGGGATAAAATTAGCCATTCTGTTTTCGACACAAATGGCTGTGGTGAGCATCAAATGATGGAGCCGATTTTTCCAATGCAGAGAATGAGGACAGTGCTGAGGACCACAATGTTCCTGGTAATCTTGAAGGCTACACTGGCGACACTGCTGAAGCAAACATTGACAAAGAATGAGCTGGTGTGTTGAGGTCCTCATCTACAAAAGTAGCCAACTGGAGGTGACCTATCCCAAAAATGGACTAGTCATTTGTTTGACCATTCTTTTAGGGGTTTTTGCTGATTCTAACACGTATTTTAACTAGCGTATTTTTTGCGTATTTTAACTAGCTAATTCAAAGTCCATCTTAATTATATCAGAAATCTAAAAGTCCAACCTTTCCCGCACTAACAGCAGCTGCTCAAAAAGCGTCCACCAAAAAAGTTGTCCCTTGAAAACTACTCGCTGTGGCATAAAAAGTTAGTTGCCGGTTAGCTAGGTATAAAACTTGCTTGTGATCTAAAATTTGCTGCCAATGTCTCGCAGAGACCAACTACCAGCTCGAGTGGACTTCATAATAACTAAGAGGCTTTCTAATTTGCATTATCACACCATGATGGAGATCCCCTTTCCTTGCATTGGTGCCTTAGATTTGGGCAGTCCCTCAACTTCGGCATCAGAGGGATGTATTTTTGACGGACCATAAGGGTCATTAAGGTAAATGAAAAGAGACTTATACTAGCTACAACACATTCGTTAAATTGATTGAAGAACCAAATTTTGTAAACTTGCCCCCTCCCCCAGAGATAGGAGAATTTTAACCTAAGATTTTAGGAATATTACGTTGAGTTCACTCAAAGGCAGCTGTAGTTTTTTAGTAAATTTAATAAACATTGTAGATTTTTATTTTTCGCTGATTTTATTTAAAGGAGACCTGCAAAATCAAAAAAAGTTATACTTTCTTGAAAGCTTATGACCAGATCAAGATGAAAATGATAATTATTGTTTTGAGAAATTAGTTTTTCTTCACTTTTGAAATTTTCCCCGCCCAGGCTTATGACATCAGAGGTTTCAATCGCAGTCAGCCAGACCACCCAAACGGTCATTTTCGTCCTAAAGATGGTCGGTTGTGCAACTTATAACTGTTTCAACTTATAACCCATTAGCAGCCAAGAAACATTAACAAGAAGCAAAAAAGAGATAATTTTTAACATTAACAGATGCGTCCCCTTTAGCTTACTAGTTTTGCATCTCTGTTTACCATATACGTATACTGCATGAGAAATGACTTTGTTTTCAATTCCACATCTCTTAATACTTAAGGTTATATAAAATCTACTCCAAAAATGCAAAGACCCCCAAACAGCCACATCGCAAGCACAGTGTCAGAACCAACCGAAAGTGTAAAGCTCAACCGAAACAATAGTGATAATGACGAAAACAACTTGCTTCAAACGATTTTAATTTCTAAAACAAGCTGTCAAGGAGAAGATACCGGGGAAAGGAAAAAAAAACTAAAAAAACGTTGACTAAAACATGATGTGAGTAATGATGGTACGCTTCGGATTCAAACTTCTTTTGTTATAAGACGATCTTGATGAATTTATACTTTTATGATGATCATCCAGGGTAGGGTCTCATGAATTGCATCAAAGCTCTGAGACAGGGTATCAAAATTGAGGAAATTGTTTGGGACAGGGCATTTACAGCAAAATATAAATTATTTCAATAATCTGCCCCGACAAACTATGTGTCTTTGTATACTTTAGCATTTTTGTGCCATATTTTTGCACTTTTGATGAGACAGGATATGTATTTGTAAAACTTTTAATAGGACAGGGTCTGGTTGCAAATTTTTTTGCGCACTCCATTACTTTCTAATCAAGCGACCCCCCTCCCTGGTGGTTGGGATTAACAAATATAAAACCTTTTAAGTTTTTTGTAAGTAGTCCCTTTAGCGATTGATGGTAAATAACCATTTTTCAGCTATCCAAGTCTCGTTTTGTTGGGACAACAAACAAACACAATGTTGCATGCAGAAAATTGAAATGGTTGACCACGAAACACAAGATGAGCCCCTTTTTAATGTTGATTTAGCTATTGCTGATTTGCCTGAAAGTCGAAACAACCATCATCATCAAACATCAGAAAAAGAAGACCCAGAATGGTTGCCAGAGAACGATGAGAAATCAAATTATGAGTATGACTGTGAATATAAGCATGACTGTGAATATAAGCATGACTGTGAATATGAGCAAAATCCACAGTCATACCACCAGGTAAGAAAGTTTATTGTTTTTGAATCTTTGCTTCAGCAACTTCTCATGAGATGCAACATTTGCTCTCCACCAACAAAAATTGAGAAGAAAAGAACTCGTGGTACAATGCTAATTGTTAAATCGATATGTTTAGAGGGTCACTCAACTGAATGGAGGAGTCAACCTGAGCATATAATGCCATGGAGAAACTTCTCTTGGCTGCTTCCACTCTCTTTTCTGGTTCTCAACCAGCTAAAGTATTAACCCTTTTCAGGCACATGAATATATGCTCCATTTCTGAACGCCTTTATTCCTTGATCCAGCATGCATACCTCCTTCCGAATGTGTTTAAACAACAACACAGCAATCAGCGCGCTCTTCAAGTCATTGCAATATTGCTCAATCTTATGTACAGCTATTTACAATTTAAAATATGGATAACCTTTCAATTACTCAAGAAACAAATACAGATACTTCTTCAAACAGTCGCCCTAGTTTTTTTCAAAACTCTAGGCCGGGGCAACTTGCTGTATTACACCAAAAGCCAGAAGCTGTCGATATGAGAAGAGACCTAAGGGTAGGCCTATGTGATGAGATCCCTGAGAAGCAATCAAAAGCTGGTGGATTTATGTGTTGCGTGCCAGGTTGTTTCAGCAATAGCAAAAGAAATCCAACTCTTAGTTTCTACCAGTTTCCATTTGGAAATCCGCAAGAGAAGATCGACCTGAGAAGATCGACCTGAGGAAAAATGGATATCCCTTATCAGTCGCAAGGACTTCAAACCAACGAATGGACACAGGGTTTGTTCGGTACACTTCGTTGGTGGAAAAAAGACTTACATGAACAACGTGCTGCTCATCGTTCCAAAGGCAATACGCCCCAGCATAACAAAACCAAGAGCCACATTTAAATGTCGTAACAGAGCCCTCATGGAAGAACGATTCCATCGAGAAAAACTTGTCAAAGTAATTGCAAATGGTGATGAGAACTTTCCTGACAGGCAGTTAATTCTGACAATCGAATGAGCTTGCTGCTCTGAGGAAGGAAATGGAAGCAAGGGAAAGACAGCACACAAATCTTTTGCAAAAATATTGCGTCAGGCTAAAAAAGGAAATGAATCAATAAAAGCAAAGATTGAACAAGCATCATTTCATGTTGATGATATAAAGGATGATATTTCATTTTTAAAACTGGTTTCCAAGATCATGAAACATTTGTGATATTTTTCTAATGCCAGCAGCACAGAAGCCTATATACTATAAGTAAAACACAAATGCAGATACAGTTTGCCCTGAGAATCCAAAGCGTGGACCAAAGAGGACACTGGCACTAGAGCAAGAGTTGTTTCTCGTCCTTTTACATTTACAGTGTGGACTTTTAGAAAAAGACATAGCTTATAGGGCAGGTAATTCTGTTGGGCATTTTCAAGAATCTTCATCACCTGGATTGATTTCCTATATACAAGGTCAATTAGACAGCTGCCAATATGGGCATCAAGGTCAACTATTGATGAAACAATGCCGAATGCATTCAAAGAAATGTATCCAAGTACACATGTGATATTGGATGCTACTGAAATATTCATGGAAATGCCTAGTTTACTCAGGTCACAGAGTGAAACATACTGTAACCAAAAATATTGCAATACTGCCAAGGGCTTGCTTGGTATTGCACCTTCAGGTGCAGTAACATTTGTGTCACACCTATATGCTGGCAGATGCAGTGATAAAGCAGTCAGAAGGGATTGTGGTATACTTAACCTAAGATCGCTAGTCAAATGGTTTCCCGAGATACTGAAAGCAGAAAGACCCGGGTACCATGTACCCCAAAGCCAAGATGCCCAGAATGGATGTGGCGTGAATTTCAACATCATAACCCGCTCGGTAAGTACTAACTTATTCTAGGTAATCTGCTTACCAATACTTTAAAGATAGCATTTTCCTTTAGTTTTTGGATTGAAGGAAAAGACTTTTGCTTTGCGATTAAGAAACTGATTAGCTAACCAGCAGGAAGAAAAGGAGGAAATGAAATAAAAACAGATTCATGTTCTTTTAATTACATTCGTTTGAAGCTGGTAATAAAGATGATGGGACAATAAAACTGCAACTTTTTTTGTTTAAACTTTCTTCCAATTTTCTTGATTCAGTGCAGGGAAACTACCGTTATCAAAGACCAACCCGCTGTTGTCTTGAAGCATCCGGTTATACATTGCAAAGTTCCCCAAGCAAGACAAGGAAGAAGAGTCATACCTCAGAGGTATGCTCCAGAGCTCATCCAGTTTTTCTGTTTGTGGGCCTACATTCTCTGTATCGTTGTGTTTTATCCCCTCTTGTATAAGTCAACTGAAAGACTTGCTAAACTAAATTCAGAGTAAACGAACATGTGACAGAATTATGGTTTCATTGCATTTCCGTGGATTTTTTGCTACAGAAGCTGAATGAAGATCTTTGTTGCAACCTTTGGCAGCGCCACAGAGAGCCTTGTCCCCTCCACAGCTCTGTAGGATGCACTTTGTTATTTTTCTATTTCTGTTAATAAAATTTTAACGGAGTGAATTCTTTTGGCGAACTGAATGGCACTATGTAATCAAAGGTTTTTAAAGTCCCTGCTGGTAAATATGGCGTTATCTGACAATAAAGGGGGCACGTGGCAACTGTCGCTGCGACTAGTTGCACGCTCTTGCATACACATGAATATTGTGTTTTTTGAATATAATTGAAAGTTTTCATTACAGTTCAGTTTCCGACTGTCATTAGTTGTTCAACGACTACCACAGGAAATGCTGCATTGACTAAGTTACACACTATGATTTTCCCTGTTTTGACAATATACAATGCGCCACAACCTAATATTTTATACAAAAATTGCGGTTTTCGAAATATTTTTATATTGTACTTTCCAAGTGTACAGAGAATTCATTGACACTGGTTTTTTAACTGGTGATCTTTACATGTAGGGTTTTATAGGCTCAAAATCACGAGGGAAAGAATGAGAACATTATAAGATGCACAACATGAAGACAGGTAAGCTAGAAAAGCTTCAAGATGTCATTCCTCAACTAGTAAATCTATTTTGTAAAACTACAATATTTTCATTAATTCAAAGACATAGTCGTTTCATTTTCTTGTAGGGAAAATCTCAGCGGTCTTCACGGTTGGATAAAGTCTTCAAGGTTTACTTTTGCACATTGAAACTGAAAGCCTTTCCTAGGGTGCCTGCTTCAAGAAGTGTCATTGCTTACCATTTTGTCCTTTCTTATGGATAGCGTCAGCATCTTTCCTTGGTGGGAGCAAAACTAATTTGACTGGAAAGGTAGGAGCAAAATCTCTACTTTCTACTCTCTACGCTATTACTCTAAATCGTATCAACGTCTTTAGACCACAGTAAACCGAAGTTACCGTGAAAACACAGAGTTATGCAATAGATTTGATCGCTGAGGAAGAAGCCAATGCAGCCCTGATGAATAGACCAAGGAAAGATTCATTGTCGTTCGTTCCACCGAAGGTACCTGGGTCACAGCATGATAGATGTTGTTTATTATAACGGTAACCATTTTGCATGTTTCATTTACTATTCAGATAGTAACACCCTTTACTACGGAGATTTTCTAGGCTATGATATCCCCAGTGAAGTGAGTAGGATATTTAAGGAGTTTTTGTGTTTGTTGGGTGACAATGAGATAGCTTCTCGGCGTTTGGTTACTTCCATGCATTGTAATGTATATACTGCTGGTAATCATGTTTGCTCTAACGATTGCTGGACATTTTCCCCTTGCAAACATACAGCAGTATCCGTGGAATTTCCATGACTGTTTGCATGTGCCTGGCAGCACTAGATGATGCATTCTTTATTTCTTTGCGTGGTATTCCTGGGTGTGAGAATTCTCATTACCGCTATTTGAGAAATGTTAGTCATTATAACTATTTTCTGAACCTAGTTGTTGCTAAATGGTTGCTTTCTGGATGCATAAATTTGTCTGTAGCTCGAGGGGAAGAATGTCCAGCCGTCCCTAGATACGATGTGCCTGATTCACATGTAAATAAGCCACAGAGTATGCCCTAAAGAATAGACAGTCATGGTACCAACTCCATGCCTTCCTCCACTTAGCCCAGACAAGAAGTAAAAAAGAATAGTAAAGCAGCTTCTTTGTCTGGGAGTAAAGAAAGTTCAACTAGAAAGGCATACAATAATTCCAACGTCCCTGTTGCTGAACTCACCAGTGAATCAACTTTGGCAACGAATAGGAAACATGTTAGTCATGTCCAAGATACAACTGCGTGGTTGGGTTTATTGATGACATCCTGTAATTATTCAAAAGCAACAAGAATATGTACCGAGAAAACTTAACACTTTCATTGTGCCTTGTGTCCATTATCTAAAGTAGATTATTTCATATCCTACGCTAAGGAACACATCCTTAACTGTCACTTAAAACCTGAGCAAATAGTGAGATATGCTTCGGTTAGTATTCTTCCATGCAAACCTTTGCACATAGAGAAAGAATTTAAGAATCCTTATGTCTCCCATTACCATTGTCCTGAATATGGGAATGTTATACAGCAAAAGAGCTATTTCTTGCAACATATTAAATCCCATGTGAAAAGTATTCGCAAGGAAAATAATCAGTGTAAAAGTAGAATTGAGAAGCAAAAGCCAATTAACGCTGAAATACACAAATCACAAGGTAATCATTTGAAAGAGGATGTGATACCAGAAATATGAAGACACGGTAAAGGAGAAAGGGAGCCTTGCCATCATTGCGGCAAGCTAATTACAGCAAAATATATTAAAAGATATTTGAAATCTAAGCATGAAATACAAACAATATACACTGCCTTTTGCTGTGACAGTGATCTTGGACATGGTCCGCAGGTCTAACCATGGTAGAAATTCGTACCGCATACATGTGCAGAAAGTAGTAAACACCAACCAGGGGAAAGCAGTAGATTGTGAGGTTATGAGTTGTAGAGAGGAAATGGCGATAGCCGTAAGGTTGAATATGAAAGGAAGAGAGTGTGCTCATCTTCTTCTTGTAAATTATGCCTACTTTCCCAAAAATATAGATCTTGACGAAAACCGTCTTCTTGAGTTGGGTTCATAACAAAAGTTTGAAAAGTGAAACTATTGAAAAATGCATTCAGCATAAAGAATTAGCAATGCGGGAAAAGGCCCCAATAATTATTGATTGGGATGATAAAAACTACATCCATTTATCAATATTTGATGGGAAATATAGTGACTTCAAAGTCCATTCTAAAATAAATGTAATGTATGATAAGCTTAAGTGTAAAATAGATTGCCGTTGACAAATGAATCATTTCATTTGTCTCCATAAGACATTGGCACTTTGGTATCTCCACCAATATGATTTAATTGTAGAAGACCTTGCTATTAATTCTGAAGAAGAGATTATGACTCGTGATGAGAGTGAGGAAATCGGTAGAAGTGCTGGAGATGATGACCTTGAACTAGACACCATTCTTTATCCACCCAAATCTGAGAAAATTCCATTTCCTCCACCCGCTCATTTGAAAACTCTTAACCCATCGGAATCAACTGTGATTTATTGTGTAGATTGTAATGATATCTACCAGACAAAGATGACGAATACACGGACTATGTGAACTGTGTAAACTTCTGGGGGATGATCACAACAAATGTTTTAAGTAAAGGTTTTCTCGGTAGAAAAATTAGCATTAGGCAAACCGAATTACCGAATTGAAGAAGCATTAGGCAAAGGAGAGGCGAGATTTAACAAAATATTCAAAAAACATTTTGGTTGCTCTGGTAGCATGTAAGCATGGTATTATCTATGCAGTAAAATTTCGTTTGAGAGCAGAAAGTCCTCGTGATTATATAGACATATTAAAGGTCATATGAAGGCAAATGTGAAATTTAGAATTTTCTAACTTTGAACTATCAGGAATGTTCTGGTAGCAATTTTTTTCGGATCCGGGTAAAATAAACTTGATTACAGGGGTTTTTAGAACAGTGCCCCCAACTGAAAAGCGCGCTAAGACAGAGATCTGGAACTAGTCAAGTCATGACGTGAGAAGAGTCATAATAAAACTTGCCATTGCACGACAACAATAGAATCTATGGTCGGAGTGTGAAAGCACGTAACTCGGAATTCACTTGAATACATTTAAAACTTCATTTTACGTTTATACAAGATGTCGGACATTGACAGTCTGTCTGATACATGCGAAGAGCAACAGCTCAGCGAAACATCGTCCCAGTTTTCTCTTGACGTTGAGGACCCTGGCCAAGGAAACGCACTCGCTGCTGCTGTTGGCGGAGTTGATTACATTGGTCCATACATGGATGAACCTCTAGCAGACGACGAGTGGATCAAAAATTATAATCGGGAGCGAAGAGAGGAAGAGCAACAAATTGAAAAGCTCAACAGACGCCTAAATGGAACAGAACCACTGGCCACATGGTAAACGAAATTTTCTTTTGCTTATTATACAACCCGCAGAAAGTAGAAATGCATTTAGGCCCGCAGGCCTAGGTCGGCCCGAAGGTCTAGATACGACCGATGGCAATAGGAGATCTTATCCGAAATGAGTTAGTATCTTATTAATGTCAAAATTTTGATTAAGTAGAGAAAAAGATTTATAGAAGCCTTGAGTGCTCAAATCTTGGCCCAGTTATGAATATATCATAGGTTTTACCAATAAAACTCCCATATATACGGAAAAAATATTTCGAATCAAAATACATAACTTTAAGAAAACCTTGGCTCCTCTCCTATCTCTTTGAGGTCTTTTTTAGGTGCAAATGTGGCAACTGTAGGGTTGAGCATTTGGAAAACCCAAAAGAGTGTCAATGCTGTAGAGAGGTTGAAAACTGCAAAATTGCTCTTCATGACCCTAGGGTTGTTCAGCAACTTGGAGTAACACCACAATGTTTTATAGAACACCCTGGTTTTAGTCCAGTTTTCTTGAATGAATGGACACTTCAAATAATGGCTGATCAATTTAAAACTTCAAAGCGCACACGTTACAAAAACCTTGGTTCTGAGAAGAGGTATGCAGTGAAACTCAATATTTATCACTCAATGTTTAAAAAAATTTCTAACCATTTTCTAATATAATCTATGTAAAATAAAGAGGGCATTAAAAAATTTACATTAAAACAGACTAATGCACGCTTAAACAGTTTGTTCTTACAAAAGCTATGCCAGACACATCAACATCTATTTCATAGACATTTAGTTGTCCAAGAGAAGAAAAATGTCTTTTTCTAATTTGGCTTTGAGGTCATATCTAATATGCTTATCCTAATGAGTACAATTATCCTTGTAGATTTATGCGATCTGTTGCCTACAGGTCAGCCTCCAGACTTATACATGGGAAGCTTGGTAAAACTCGTTTGCCTTTACCTGCCTGTGTTTATAACATCATTCGGGAAACATTTCAAATACCTAGCGAGACATTAACAGGTTTTGCTGAACAAGACGAAAATGCGGCTCAATGAGATTAAAGTAATCTGGACAACTAATTTTTGCAAACATTTTATAAAAGTTAGGGTTTTATTAATATCTTAATACTTAAAAAGAGGTAATGGTGTGTTTCCAGTTAACAAAATATAAAACAAAAAAAATGGGGTCTCTTTGCAATCAACTTTTCATTTCAGTATATTCAGTATAGCCCCAAGCTTAGCTGAAAGAACTTGCTAATGGCACAAATTAGCATAAATTATTGTCTTTGCTGGTTCCTTGGGCAATCAGATATATCTTTATGCCCTTTCATTGGGTTATTGCAAAGACGGCAATGTGGCGATTTTTGAAGTTTTCTGGGTGCAGCTTCAGTTGTATTGGATTCTGCAACTAAAAAAGAAAAATATCATAAACTGAGGAATATTTTTAGTGGACTTTTCACATCAGTTTATTTCTTTTGAAGTTTGATCATTGAAAAAATGGCAGAAATTGTGATTTCAAATAATTGACCACCATTTAATGAGCATGCTTTAAGTGAAATATCTCAGTTTTAACTTTTAATATTAGAAAATTGTTTGGTTTTTTCGATGCTTTTATATGAGTAAAATTTACCCAGACATGTTGCTGGTACTTCCTGCATGCACATGTTTTGCCGTTTTGTGCGCTTCTCAACAGCCTCTTCCCTTGTCTCCTTGTCAAACTCTGCACATAAGGGTTGTGGTGTGGCAGTGTGCAATTCAACCATTGCCTGCTCTTTTTCTTCTGCTGTCATATTTAAAATTGTTTCAAACAACTCAGAGACATAATCTAAAACGATAACACGAAGAAGCACATTAAAGTATATATACACATGAAAGGCATAAGTAGTGTTATTTTTCATTTTCACAGCAGTTCCACTGGTTTGCATAAAAAATACCTGGAAACATTTGTTTTAATGGTATATTTGTTATGAACACAAATAATCTTGTTATGAGCAGCAGAGGTACTGACCAAATCTTCACCTCAGACTTACCAAAATTTTGGTTTATTTTAACCTCCTTGATAGTTGCCTCTCCATTCTTAAACTTTGGGTAATGGACAGCTATTTGGGGGGTACCATCTTCGTTTGTTTTAACCTCTCTGTTTAGATTGAAGTTGAAATGTAAGGCAGCCAAAGCATGCCTAGAAAATAAAGATCTTTGCTGATGCAAAGGTTTCTAAGCAATTTTTTTATTTATCATGACTTTTAAAGAAGTGCATCAGTAAAAAGTTAAGCAAATAATGCAGAGCTCATTACTTCATGGGTACTTTTAAGAAAAGAAAGCAAAAGTTAAAAAATGATCTTCTTTCAAGTACCTGCAATACATTCCAACATAAGAGAAACCAATCATTTTAGGGCTGAAGTGATTGACCACTGAATGAAATGCTTCCAGACAACTTGTCTGAGCTAATGGGGAGGCCTGCTGAATGCCTTTTTCTAAAGACTTTGTCGTCAGGGATAACTCAAGCTTTTCAAAGGCATCAGACTCTGTCAAAAAAAGATCAAGAGAGAGTTCATTGATCTGAGAATAGAAATTATGTTAAAAAGTGGTAATGGTCTTCCCGGTTGAGCATTTGAGAAACAATTTATATGCTATTTTAACAGCCAATTCTTGCAAGAAAAGAAAAACATGTTGCCAATCCAAACATTTGATCTAATTTAAAATATTTTAAAGATTGATTTAATAACAATAGGTACCAAGTAACAAATGAAAGCATAATTAAGCCTATAAGGAACAAACTAGTCAGTTAAGTTTTGCTAACCTTTTTTCAACCATTGGCGCTGTTTAATATCATCACCATGAGCACATTTGTTGAACAAATGGTTTGGAAGGCCTTCATGCTTATTAACAATGTTGCTTAAAAAGGACTTGAACTTGGCAAGGATAATGTCTCCATCACCACTTGGTGTAGTTGTTGCACTCCAGTGGAGATGATTCACACATGGCTGTATCCAGTTTGTAATGTCTTCATAACCCTTCAACTTTGAAATATTTTTAAGGGTCTTGCGAACCTCTAAAGAAAAAAAGTAACCTTGAAAACAGTGAAAAAACTGTTGGGTAATGGTTATTTACGAGAAAGGAAAACTTAAGTAAAATTTTTGCATGGTGTTCCTTACTAAATGACTGTGGAGATTATGCAATGTGTGTGGAAAGGAAAATTTTGTTTGTTTTTATCTGTGAATGTTATGCCATTTGATTACAGTGGAATGAGTTCTTCTTTTTTCCATTTCATGAAGTTATTGTCTACCATTGTGCCAAATACTTTTTGCATTTATAGTAAATCTGAATAATATGACAAAACTGAAAGACAGAATTACCATTCTCTGCATGTTTTGACAAACATTTTCAATTTTTGCTCTAAACAAAATTGGAAATAACAATGTAACATACTTTTTTTCAAGTGCCACAGATCAAAATAGTGTTTGATATTAGGAAGATCCTCCTTCATGTGTCTTATGACTGAAGAGTGTCTGTCTGAGACAAATGTTGATATTCCAGTTGGCAGAGACAAGAGGAACTCCATACATCTTTTAAACCCTTCATATTCCATGGCTGAGCTGCTTCCTATTTCAATGCGCTGCAATGTAATTTAATTATTTGCTTTTTTATAATTTCCTAACACAAATTCCACAAGGATTGTAACAGTTGCAAAACAACTCCAGCGTATAAACAACAAAATATGTTTCATATTGCTGAACATACAGAGCAAGTCATACCAGAAAAGATAGACCTTTCCAGCGTACGAAGGAATGGTCTTACATTGCACAACCTCTCAAATTTATTCTACTTCAGTCATTGTGCTAGCCACGATTGTTTACTACTGCGTTATCAAAACGTACTTAGGCCTTATTACAGTAAAAATCTCCATAAAAGAACTATTCTTATGCAGACTTATTTAATGTTCTTAATCAAAAAATGTAAACAAAAAACCTGATTCTTAAAACCTCGTTTTAGCCAATGAGTTCTTATGTTGCCCTTGTAATTTTAATTAAAATTTGATGAGTTGGTAAGTAGGTATACTTCAGACATGTAAACCTACGTAAAGTGCAGATATAGCTTAGTTCTTGTCATGCTCTGATTAATGTCATTTAAAGTTTAAATATGATTAAAATGATCTTCCATGAGAAGAAGTATGAAATCTTTGTTATTTCAATATTGGGGTTATTTTCTGGCAAACAAGTGACCAGTACAATGCAAACGGATCAAAAGGTGAAAATAATTCAATAATCTCTTAACTAAGTACTCTTCTTGCATAAAATAAGGAAATCAAACGATTTACACCAATATACACTTTTAGGAAGAATTATTGATAATTGGAAATAACAAAAAATCGATTTTTAATTTTGAAAGTTACAAGAAACCTCACAAGCTCACTTTATTTTACCTTGTTTATACTCATTTTCTTCAATTTTTAGCAAGCTTTGAACAATGGTGTATTTATCTTGAAAGAAAACACCGGCGTCTTTGCTGAACTATTCAGATTAATATGAAAGCTTAGAATTTTTGTGGGTAATCTGTAACATGCAATTTGTTATTAAAATGATCAGAAACATGTATTTTTTAGGGTAAAGGTTTTTAAAACTGGTGGCTGTTTTTTGTGGGTTGTTACTGTAATGGTAACTTTAAGGAATCCCACCACCAGCTCAGATATTCACTGCAATCAGTAAACAAAACAACTTTACACTTAGTCAATGCATGCCAAGATATGTTGTCAGAATACATTACGGTAGGAAATTCTTGTGTGCTGGGTTCTGACAGTGAATAAAAAATTTAATCGCATTTAATTAAGTGCTCGCTGTCATTTCTTATTTTTACCAATTATGTAACTTGATTACGTCTAAGTTATTTTGGAATGTTCTGACCATTTGTTTGTTGTTTGTTGTCAGGGTAATCGATGATGTAATAGAACAACATGTAGGTAGAGACATGTTTTGTTACCACGTAACATAGATTTGTATTCGTCGAATGATGTAATTACAAATGACGTTATGAAGCCAAATATATCCATCAATAAGTATAAATTAGACTCTAGAATAGCTAGGGTCACACAAGGTTGACTCTAGAATAGCGATGTTTAATTGTTTACTCTAGGGTGAATCCTGAGGTAAATCTATGTCACTTAGACCTAGGATATACTGGAATATTTCTCGAGTTTTCAAGCTAGAAATAAGAGTTTCCAACTGTTTCTTGTTACGGAGATATAAGTCTGAAGGCGTCAATCGCCGTCTTTTTGTGTGAGAGATCAGCGCCTGGTATAAATAAGCAAGTTTTACAAGACGGCAGTTGGAACACAAAAAAAATGGATGTTGAGGAGAAGCCATGGGTAAAATACTTCAAACATAGTTTTTCCGATTACGAAGGATACGTAGCAACGTCGCAAGATGTTGAATGCTTGATTCGTGCCTTCGAAATTGACACTACTACCACGTTCGCGGTGTACAAGTCGAAAACAAAAAACTTCGGAGCTACAGGTAATATACTAGATTGTATTTTATTATTCAAGACAAGTGTTCTTATCCAAGTAGAAATCCAATAGCTAGACCACCAAAGTGACAAAAAAATTACTAGACGAAGACTTTGTTGGAAACGCCTTGATTCATTTGCACAATTTTCTTGTTTATACGTCATAGCCATTTTCGGCAGTGGCAACGACTGATAAAGAAACAGCATTTGAAAAAAATTTGATTGGTTTGTGTCAAAGTCTCCCTCATAAAAACCAGTCTCAACCAAGCTTTTGCCAAAAGTTCCAAATAACATTACGCAAATTTTAATAGCAATAATTTGTAAAAGTTCTTTTTGTGAGAACTGGCCTTCAAGATCTCTAAAATTCAAGGGTCTGCATTTCTGAAAAAAACATAGAGTGTATAACTTATATATGCTTTTCTCTATATTGAATTTAAAACCTTGCTCACACACTCTTTTTCTAATATGCAGCGGAAAAGGAAATTAATGAGTCCTTAAATAAATACATTTCTAAACAGCAGGTGTGTAAGATTTGTGTAAGAAGTGTTTGCATTCAAAAAACAAATAAAAAACACCTTTGAAACATCCAATTTTCATGCAGCAACTCATTGATTTTCAGAACTGAACAAAGAACAGAAGCACAAAACTATGTGGATGGCCCAAACACCATATATTTTGCTGAACTCTAAAATTTTGGACTGCTAGCGAGGCCCTGACCCTCACTTTGCAGAAAAAGTAATTTAGCGTAATAAACAGGTAGGGCCTATTTTTAGTGGGTAGGGCCTGGTGTTACCAAATTTGGTATAGAATCGGGTTACAAGTTTCACAACTTTAAAGATTTTGGTAAAAATTTTGGGAATGAATTTTGACGCCTTGTTCCAGCTTTTCGGTTAAAAGTTGTATTAAATAATAGCAATTTTCCTTTTACTTTGAACTCTCACCAGTGGCGGCTCGTGCAATGAGACCAGTGGTGCTCCGTCCTACCAAAGATTTTAAAGAACAAGTTTATATTCATATACATTATTAAAAATAATAAATGTTCATTGAAACTCTACCACTGTTCACTAGTTTGTGGTGACCTGTTGTTTCAGGTCATGAAAACAAGATAGAAGTTGCTAAGTGTTTTATAAACTTCAAGAGCTAAAATGATTGGCATTTGGTATTGCTAGTTTTATCTTACTTGACAGCTTTAACCAACTCTCCAGTGTTTTTAATGTTGCATGCCACTGAGGATCTACATTCATTTTTCAAATGTTCTAAATCAAAAATTAAATCAGAATATCAATTCAGCCAGAGGTAATTAAAGAAAAATTTAAATTGAGCCGTTTCCCTGCAGAAAAGACATTAATATTGTTGAAATGAAATTGATTTTTAAGCAAACTGAGCATGGCTTTGAGCGAAAATGTACTAAGGTGCAAGACACAAAGAAGTTTGACTGCAAGGCACAGATTATACTGCGAGAAATACTTTTGTTCACGAAATCCAAGGTAGGTTAGCTAGGTAATATTAAAAATTTTAACTAAAATATAAACAATGTAAATACTTAAATTTGGTGTTCTGCTTAATGTTACGGTGATTTTGTAACAAGAAATTATTTTTATCTTTCTCAAAAAGCAACAGAAATGATGATATTTAGCTTAACCATACATCCTTTGATGTGCAAGGCTACGGGAGACCAATCATAAAAGAACTTCTGATAAATATTATAAACTTACATTTTCCCAGCAAATATGCTTCCAAAAAGTGCGTACGAGAGCTACTTCGTACCCTTAAGTTTGACGCAACAATATCTTACTTATATCTGCATCAAGAGCAGGCCCTGGCTACAAAAGTATGTCTTAGATTTTTTTAATTCCTTTTCCTCTTGAATATGTACTATATAAAAATTTTGCAAATACCTTTTCTGCCCTCCCATAGGTTATTAGCTTGTATTTTACAAAACATCGATCGAGCCAAAAGTAAAGCACAACTGAAATTTCATTTGCAATTATTCAACAGCTTCATAAAGACACTCCTTATGAACGAAGGAAGGCTTCGGAAGCGGTGCAAAAGGAACTGAAAAAGGAAATCCATGACACAGATGTTGCTGTACGATGCATAGCTGTTAATCTGCCCAGCCAAGAAGAGCACTCAGGGCATGTCGTTGGACAGGTAAAATCTGATCGCAAATGTAAAAATATTTAACAGGGTTTTTCAGGTTATTCTGTCGGATAGACGGCTGTATCTCTGTGTGGAAACTACCCATATAATTATCCACTAGGGTGAGAGAAATGTGTTAAATATCATTTGATCATTAATATGTTTTTTATGTAAATGAAACATAGCGTTCAAGTTGAGCCTCAATTTTTCTTTGCTGTTTCATTTGTATCAAATCATATTCTAGTTTGCTTTCCATTTATGTGGTTCCTTCAATTTAGAAAGTTCATCAAGTTTAAAATAAAATTATTTTTTATCTTTCTCTGCCTACCCGTGAATCTTAAATGCAAAACAACTTCATCATGAATGCAAATCTTATGTATCTTATATACCCATTTATTAAATAAAAAACGCACATCAAACCCAAATTAATTTCAGGAAGCTGGCATTTGTCAACCGATAGACAAAATAGTCCTGAAAGAAATAGATAAGCTTGTTAGTGAGGGAGTCTATGATGCAGAGATGCAGCGACATCTGAAAAAGGCTGTGGCTTCACGATACCCAGAACAGAGCAGTCAACTTGAAAACCGCAGGTTTCATTCACAACTGCAAGATATCCGAAACCACATGTATCTCTCGCAGATCAGACAGCTTTATTCAAAAAATGACCAGGAGAGCCTTCAGTACAAGGTGGAGGAATGGAAAAAACGTTTTCCAGAAGACAACGTTTACTGCAAGCTGCGACTCGAAGACGAACGATTGGGACAACAAACTCAAAAATTCCTTTTCGTCTACCAGTCAAAGCAGCAAGCACGTCTTTTCGCTCGATATGGAGAGATCGTTCTTCTAGATGCCACGTACAAAACCATGAGGTACAGTCTCCCACTCTTTTTTCTTTGTGTCAGAACCAACGTGAATTATCAAGTCATTGGCACTTTCATCGTTCAAAATGAGACTAAAGAAGAAATTAAAGCTGGCATCGAAGTCATCAAGGCCTGGAATAAAAAATGGCATCCACGGTTCTTCATGACAGATTTTGACGAAAAAGAAATCAACGCATTAGAAGATTCCTTCGAGGGCGCAGAAGTTTACTTGTGCGACTTCCATCCGGAGCAAGCATGGACACGGTGGGTGAGTGCTACCAAAAATAAAGTGAACGAATACAAAATTGAAGTACTGGCACGATTAGGTAGGTTAGCTAAGGCAGAATCTGAGGTACAGTACCATAAGATGTTGCACGAGCTGAGAGAATCATCCATTTGGAAAGACAGCCCAGCACTGCAACAATGGTTTAGCAACCAGTGGCTTCCTGAGTACAAGGTGAGTGGCTTCCATATCGCATTATCCATACCACAAATCATTCTTACAGCACCTCTGTCTTTCCACGGGTTTAACTTATTGTTGAATGACAAAATTATGACGTAGCTCTACTTTACTTTGCATCTTGATTGAAATTGCAAGCTTTGTCAGAAATGCAGAGCTGTCTTATTCTCTATACTTCTTGGAACTAAAATGACCAAAAGTCCATTTACTTCCACAGAGATGGGTTTGGGCCTTTAGGAACAATTCGTTTCAAGTCCTAATCAAAACAAACAATGGAATTGAACGTCAGAATGAGATGCTGAAGTACTCCTATCTGAGGTGTAAACGGAAGTGCTCCGTGACGCAGTTGGCAACTATCCTAGTTGAGAATTTTTTTCCTTAATCCCTCTAGAAAGTAAGTGAAAATATGAACTTTGCATCTTTTTAAAGCAATTCTCTTCGAGCCTATTTCTCCAAATGCTAAGACGCTGGTGTGAAACCTAGGAAAAAACTTTGTGTCAACCTTGGCAAACTCTGAATGGATTAGTTGCCCAAACTTAGAAATGGCTTGTCATTAGCATACCATTTGAAGATTAGATGATATAAGATCTCATGGCAAATTTTTTAGCAACATTTACCTTAGCCATTATTTGTTTACCAGATGAACATGATTTCTCTTTTGGTCCTTTGCCAGAAGCCATCCTCAAAATTGTTTTGTACCATAACTTCATAGTTCTCAAACGATGCTATAGTTTTATCATCTTTTCCACAGATACGCCATCTTGAATAGTAAATCGTCTAGCGGTTATCGCAAATACAAGGCTGAAGTTCCTGAATTTTTAAAGGACCGACCAAGATTTTTCATTTTAAATTGCATGCAAAGCATTCAAGCAGCCAACGTCATCAAACGGGAGCATATTGCTTTAAGGCCAGATGGGAGCATAGAAGTTCAAAGTGTGCAAGCTCTGCCGCGGTTTAGAACATATCAAGTGTCGTTTGGTAACGAAAACACAATGCCCTCTTGTCAGTGTGAGAGCTGGCAACTGAATCTCCTACCATGCAAGCACATTTTTGCTGTCACACTACATTGTCCAGGCTATTCTTGGTATAGTCTTCCAGCAGTGTATAGAGAATCGCCAGTTTTTCGCCTTGATGACCTTCATGTTGTTCCTAAAGTTACTTCTCATCCAATGTCATCGAAGAAGCCTGATGACGATCCATTCATGTCTGCCTTGGTTCGAGATGAAGAGACTGCAAGCTTTGAAGAGGATATACAAACATCAGTCATTGAAGAAGCGTCTACAAGTGGAAATGCAGGAAAGTTACCAAAGAGCAGATCAGCAAGATTAAATGTTGCAAGCGAATGCAGGGATTATCTAAGTCAAATACGAAATCTGACATATCTGATAACTGACGAAACATCTCTGAAGAATCTTTTTGTAAAGTTACATGACATCTTGGAAGGCCTTAAAAATACTGCAGACAGAGACAATGGATTCATTCTTGAAAATACCGGCCAGAAAATTAGGCGCAAAAGCACTGCAAACGAAGAGCCACTGGGAAAAGATGAAACTCTACTTGATACAATCGACGTGACTACTAGCAAGGTGGTCCTTCTGCCAAAGGAGGAAACCAGCAAGCTTGTTAAGAGACGGTATGGGCAGGCTTATGAAACTCGAGTGGCTCACAAAAATGTCAATTTGAATATTGATACTGGCCTGCCAGGAAATTAAGCATTATTTGTAGATATGTTCTTTTTCCCCTTTTATCTAACAAACTTTTGGCTAAATTTTGTTATTGACATATTCTCAACTCAAACCATTTTCATGAAACAATTCATCCTAAGATCTTATTTTTAACTTACTTACATTCTGAATCTTTCCCCATTCTGCATCTCTACAAATTAATATCATAATGTGTATCACAGTGTATTGCTATTTTCTCCAGACTTCATAAGCAAGGCTGTAATCAAGAAATCAATGAGGATTAAACAAGAATATCAGGTAGAGCATGTGACATATCATGTGATAAAATTCATTAATATACTCGCATATTTCTTATATATACAAACAATAAAAGCAAAAAATATCCATACCATCCATTGTACCAAAACCCTACTTTCTTAAATATATATATATATATATATATATAGAAATTTGTCTTTTGATACTTCCGTAGCACAGTGCTCAATACGTTAGCACGTAGAGCGTGATATATCATAGATTGAAGAAAGTAAAACTACATGGTTTATCTCTACAAGCCTGTTTCGTGAGTAACTCACTCTTCAGGAGATGTTACAACATCTCCTGAATGGTATGTTGGAAGTTTAATCAGTAGCAATTCACAAAATCTTACTGCAAAAATGCTAAAACTGAAGGTGTTTCAAAAATTGCATTATGAATTCTAATAATTTGTTATGTTACGTTAGAAGTCTAACCAGTAGTGATTCATACAGTAAGATTTATATGAACAAGAATACTTGCAGTTTCTTGAAAAATTTCTTAGATCTAGGGGTAGGCAAGATTTTGAAAAAGCACAGAAAATTAATTGCAGTGCAATTTGTTGCATAAAGATAGCCTAAAAATGATTGGTGGCACTTTTTCTTCTCTCAAATATTTGTAAGATTAATTGTGTCTTCTAATTTCTAAAAGCAAATACTCAGTGTTTTTTTCTGCGTCTCTTTAGGGCTTAGAAAAGCGAGCGTAATTATTATATTTATGTGATTCAAACAAAAATATAGCTGGAATAAAGAAATGGAGTACGCATAACAAATACACTGTACAACACGTACTTCTTGAGATTTTATTCATTGCTCCTTTGACCACCTGTTGCTCTACCTGAAGCTGCAAGAACTCGGCCGCCATTGCATTGCAACTTCAATCTAAGCCGCTAAACGCGAATTCGGTGCCGCACGAAAAGGCGATTGTATGACGTCACGCTTCGCAACCTGAGGGGTTGTATTTCTTGTTGACCTATCATGGCGTGCATCCACAGTCACAATGAGTTTCTCGCCAATGTTATTTATTTTGTTTAATAATTGCTGCTGGTATTTTTTTCAATTCACAAAGATTGATGGAAATAACTTCTCCTAAAAAAATATATTGTAAATAAGACATTATAATTAACTTGAAAAAAATGAATGCCCATTCAATGCCTGTGGCAGCCAAAGAAACATAAAGATTCACAGATCTCATATGCAAAAATGCATATCCATTCTTTCAATGCATCATAAGAATCTAAACAAACTTTTTCAATTAACATGTCTATATCCAACATCCTAAGAATAAGCAAACAATGTTAACATTTATATGCGTTTCACCTTTTGATGATGATAATATGTACGAAGAGAAATGCATGCAAGCCCCATATGGTTAAAAACTGTTGAAACTTTTGTAGCAGATGTACCAGCCACCATAATCGCAAATGAAAGGAGAAAGTTTCCTGCAGGTATTTTTGTTCCTGGCATATCAGGCTGACTTTTCCACATGTTTTCTTTTTGGAGCACATAGGATTGGCACACAAAGTTGATACTTCTATCATTGTCCCAATGACTCTATATGTTGTCAGGAGACCATCAGCTTTACAAGTATGACAAACACGAAGCAATAGAAGCAGCTGAGAGAGGAAAACTATGAACTTGGGCTCTGTGCGCACTGTCCCTGATCCATTTTCACTAGCCCTGAAAAGATTGGATAAGCTTTAAAATACCATCACAATTACCAAAAAATCCATAAGAAAGTGCACATAGTCTGTCCAGTTCTTACATATGAATAAATATAAACTCAGTTTTGAAGTAGTGTAGTAATCATTATTGAAGAAAGCTTACTTGTTGTTTATGGCATCATCTGAGTCTTCAACATCATCACCCTCCTCCTCAACAATATATTCATCCTCTTCATCATCCACATTGATATCAGTTTCCATTGCATTATCATTGTCATCATCATCATCATCATCATCGTTGTCACTATTTAGCACTGTAAGCTCTTCATGATCACTTTCCTCAAGACTAACATCACTGACATGTAACCTTTTTGTCAAAGAAATGATAGATCTTGAAGTGTTATTATTTCAAACTATTGGCTCTGTAGAAGGAGTCTTATAGGTCAAATTTGATCATACACTTTTCATCTACAAGGAAAGTATGCCAGAGGAATTGTTATCTTTTCAAGTTCTGACATTTTATCAAAGCTTTTCAAGGTCAAATGTCATTTTATCAAAGGTCAAATGTGATAGTAAAACATGATTACTGTAAATCCTCGAATTAGTCCCCTGGGGACTTGTTATTTTTGATACTTTTTGATGGGGGCTTATTTGAGAGGGGCCTTTACGAGGGTGGCCTTATAAAATTATTGTAGATATTAAGAAGACATTATTGAAAGACCTCATTTTTAGTAGGAATTTCTTTATGCACATTTAATTAATTAGTACTAAAAGTAGCAATTTTTGTGGTAATCCAATAAAACACCAAAGGCAATCTCAGATGGGAAAATCATCAAATTGAGGGGTCCAATTCGAGGTTTTACAGTACCCATGGGGGCTTATTCAAGGGGTGGTGGTTTGTTTCGAGGAGGTTCGCCTTGATTTTTCATTTCTCTCTAACTTTAATTTGTGCTTTGCACCCAACCAAAGGTTTTTCAGCCTCAGGTTATCTGATGATAGTCTTTTGCAGCCTAGACAGGGGTCTTTTTCTGTTGAAGTCTCTTGGAACTAAAAGAGAAATACATGTCACTAGAAATTATTGAACCAACAGATTTGATGATAATCAATGCAAAAAAAGAAATGATAATAATGATGCGCAGCAAGTTTGCATTTGTTGGGGCCCCTACAGTATTATATATGTCTGAAAAATAAGAAAAAGAATCCTACTTGGTTGGAATTTTTACGAAAAATACTGCTTTTAGTCCCCCCTTGCAAAAAATGAACCCCCTTCTGCACCCTTAATGCTCTGCCAAATAACATACATTAAAAATCAATATATATATTCATGAGTTTTACAAGGCAAAGGCAATACCCGTTGTAAAATCTATAAAAAATCCGGGTAATCAATTATCAAAAGACTTGCCCATCACTTTGTAATCAGCAAACCGCTTTGAAACAACAAAATGTACCCATCTAACAATTAGTCACTTTATTGAAATAATGATTACCAAGAAAGAATTGCTTACCTGTTCATCTTCCACACAAGAAACAGGTTCAAAGAAATCATTATCGTTGCTTTCTAAGGCTTGCCGATCACGGGAAGTATTTGACCTAGACCCGGTCTCAGGTGCATCTTCGGAAGCTGTCGGTGCATTGCAATCACGCATTGCTTCGCGAATGATCTGTTGACGAGAAGATTTTTGTTAAAAATACATTTTCCACTATTAGCTTTCTAACATACGAAGAACAAATGTATCGGTAAAGCGAAAAAGAAAACAAGCTTCTAACCTGTCGATGAGCCTACTAGTATGTGTTGATACACTTTTCGACGTTGAGGCTTCAGCAATTGTCGGTGGATATATTGCTGGATATGAACAAATTCCATATTCATCCTGAGAGAGAGATCTTCTAAATGACCCTTCAAAGCCAGGTAGAGCATCTTGCGAAACGTAGGGCTGCCCAAAGTCTTCAGTTTTAAAATGTTTTGAGCAAACCCCTGATGTTTTCGTCGCTTTCCAATTCTTCCATGTTCTCTCGACGAAATCAGTCCATCTCTTCCTTCGACTAACTGCAATAGGCGTCTTATCCCCGAAGTAAGGTATAATGTGAACCGATACTCCTTTTGCTGCACTAGCCGATTCTCCACAACCATAAACAATGCACCTTCTAGGCATTATGATATTATGATAGGCATTATGATAACAATATTCGACGACGACGAAGACCCAAATTCAAGTATAGTAGTCTGTTATCATCTTACGTTCGCGTATCCACATGGGGCTATTTTGTGACTCATCTTATGTCACACCTTCGCTACTTCCAAGCCCTTTTGCTAGCGCGGCTTTTTAACAAAATTTGTAAGGAAAACAGAAATCAGGTGCTAATTTTAACAGGTTATTCAAATCAATTTAAAATTTTGTTTGAAAATCTGAAATCTACATAGCGTAATTATTAATTTTCAACAAAAAAATGCTTTGATTGCATATGACCTTTAAGGAGTCTGAAATGTGTTAGTAACCAAATGTTTTAGTTTGTGACATGGCACACATGGTTGCTGCTCGTGGCAACCTCTTTCACCATGATTTCTTCGCCCCATTTGAAGGGAGGGTAGCTGGAAGTACGCAAGAAAATATTGAAAATGCTACATCGGGGTCATTAATTCTTTCTTTTCTTTGGCTGGATAATAACAATGCATGTGATATTGCTTACTTGCAGGCTATCGACCTGCAAAACGAAGTTGGTAATGGAAACTTTCTAAAGGGGAAATGACACTGGTTTGTAAGTGAATTTTGATGCCATAGGAAGGCAGTCTTTAGTATTAAATTTTTTCCAAACAGTCGTCATGAGAAATTAACAGAAGGAAATGCAGCAACATTTCATGAAACAGATCCTATGCATCAGGTCAATGTTAAAAAGACAGAGGAAGAGGAGAATGAATTTGAATGGGACTGAGACGAAGTGGAGGCAGCAAGTTATGCTGATGATCATACATATAACCAAATTTTAGCTGATGAGCCCCTATCTTCAGGTGTTTGTGATAACTTTGCAAACGTAGATTTATCATCACCAGGTGTATGCCATGATTTTACATGTAATGACCACTTTTCAACAAAGAAAAATGCCGTTAATGGCTCTGGAGAGGAACAGGAAAGGAAAGTTGGAAGTAATGTTGAGATAAATGACGAAGCAGATAGCTTGGACTTTGCAGGGGAAAGTGATACCGAAGAGCTGATTTCAAATGAAAACAGTTCCCCAACCTTGAAGCGTGTCACATTTAATTTAATTTGCAGTCCTATAAAATCCCGCAAGAGGATATAGTACAACGTAGAGCAGATTGTTAAAACAAAGGTTATTAGAAGTAAGTATTTTAAAAGTGTAAGTACCAAGTAAAAGCATTATTAATGTAGCCTATTTTAGACGCAAAGTATGAACATTTAATCCTTTATAGATATTTGTTCTTCTAGAAATTCACCTTTGAAATTATCATATAAAGCGGAAGCACCACATAACCTGCATAAAAGTATACAGCAACCCCTGGAAGCCATTTGAGTAGGAACAGACTCTTTGTCGTTCTTCAATGAAATACCTAGTGTATTCACAATTCACAATACAATCTGACAGAGGCGGGACTTCATGTTTCAGGTGGGTGGGGGGGGATATCCTTGAGAAACAAGCAAATTTCCTGTCATACGACAAAATTTTAACGACAAAAGCGCTAAAAACAGTTTTCAATTTTTTCTAAATGAACTAAGAAAAATCTGGGGTGCTTTTGCCAAACCAACACCCTTGAAATTTTGTTCATTGCTATCTGACTCTTAAAACGTCTATTCTTCCTTGCAAGGGTTTACTGAACAGAAGCACGTGTAGAGTTGAATTGCATATAAGAAATTAGCAATTTTGCTTCAATTATTTGAATACTTTTAAAGCTACATAGTGAATAAATAAAAGAGATACTGCACCAAAAATGGTTTTTTATCACATTCGTACGTTCTGAAAAGACATTAATTTAAATTAATATGGCATCTAATAGAACGTATTGAAACAGAAAGAGTAAACAAGGTGCCTCAATTAGTAACATTTTAAAACAAAAAAGTTCAGTTATACATCTATGTATGCATAATTATATATTCACCTTCGCTGAAAGTTTTTTCCAATCGGAAGATTTTTACTAGTTTAACAATTTCCAAGAGAGTATTTTATAGAAGGTTTGAAGAAAAACAGCAAGCCTATTCCAGGGCCCTTCGGGCCAATTTTATTTACGCAGGTGTGTTTATCACAAGCACTAATGCGCAAAATTACTGGGAATCTTGCAAAAGTGGAAAAAGATATGCACGCAGGCTGCAAGCAAGCATTACCATAGGCCACTTTCGCTGCCAAGAGTCGCAGGTGCGGACGGTTTCCTCCCTCCTTTAAAAGTTACCTCAGATCTATGACACACAGTTGTGCTTTGTCTCTTGGAAATCTTTCTAATTGTAAGGGAGATTGATAAGCCCTCTTTCCTTGCTGAATTTTAGTCAGATTTGTATTATTTGAACAGTAACTTTTGCTTTTATGTACAATCCTCAGTTGATTAAGTGTTTTCCACTTATTTTCGACTGCATATGAAGTTTTTTTTCATGTTGACATTCCGATCCTAGTTTTGATTCTAAAAGCGATTTGATAGATTTTTATTCTTGAAAATAACGACAACACATTAAACTAATGGTACAACTGATAATTTATACCAATTCCAAGATCAAAATAATAAAAAAATTTAGAAAAAAATTCCGCTATATTCTGGGATTCCGGTATTCTATGGCTCCTTTATCTTCTGGGGCTCTTCACCACCATATCACATAATTTCATGTTCTGGATTTCCCTAAATTGTTACGTGTCCTACAAGAATTACTAAGGAGACCACATATCTAGTTCATCTCATTTTGACCAACATGCCACACAATATAACCAAGACTATTGTCCTCGAATTTGTTATAAGCGATCATTGTATGATTGGGACTGTGCAAACTCGAGCAAAAAACAATACCTGAGGGGGGCAGGCTTTAAAACAAGAAAACAGATATATAACAAAGAGATATATTTGGACAAAATCAAGGTCATGGAATAATAAATATGCGAAATTTTTGTGTTTTCGCTTTCACGCGATGTTTCCTATTTGGCCTAAAATCTGTCTAAGGCATGTTTTGATATGTTGATTTGTGAATTTACGTGTACCCTCGGATCCTGTATGCAGCGAGAACAATAGAAGACAATGTAAATGAGGTTTTATAGTATAGTTGTAAAATAAAATAAAATTATATGTATATTGTTATTTAATTATATATTCAAAATTGTTGAACGCCGTTCGCCTTTCTGCTTGTTGCCTGTTGTTGGGCCCTCTCTGGTTCCTTTGTATTTTATCTGTTTGTCCATAGCCAGGGTTTCTGCCCTCGATACAATACCAGCACCGGGATATCTTTTCCTGGCCATGTCTATATAGTTTTGTGTGAGATCATCTTGCGATGACCTCATTGATTCGTGATGAGAGGCCAGTATGTTGCACATGGTCCTTGCAAACGTGCAACAGGCCTCTGCCACTTATTTTTGCAAATCCGACAAGAAATCATTTCTGTATCGGACGTTGACTTCCGGGTAGAGAAAAGTAGGATATCGATCTTTCTCTGCGTGTCTCTGAAATTCTTCAGATTTGTCCTGGTGGTAGAAGCTACTCGCCAGGCTGTTGGATATGAGAGCAGTCAATTTGCCGTACTGCTCTTAGTGTGCCCCACTATTATGCTGGCTGGGGGAGTTTGTGTTTTTTCAGACCTCTTTCTGAGAGGGGCAGAAGATGGTTGCTTTTTCTTTGGTATCTTGTAACCAGAGAGGCCGTGCCTGGTGTTCTCGGGTGTGCGTTGGCCACATTCAATAAGTTCATCTTTGCTGGTGGTTTCCAGCACAATGTCAAGAAGTTCTTTTGTGTTATCTGTGCAAGTATAGGTATAACAATGTTGTGAGATATGTTGTGTGATATTATTCTATATATACAGAAATATATACACACATATGAATATTTGTATAGAGGTTTCACCATTTGGATGATATGTATGCAAAACTTTTTGTTCTCAATAATTTTTTGGACAACCGAACCTGTGTAGTCGTGCCTGTACCCTAAAGGTGGGTCGTGTGATTTTCATAGGTTGCACAATGAACCAATGTCATAGATATGTAGATACAAAGATCTGCAGATACACATTTTTCTATGTGTACATTACGTTTGCTTTATATTATGTACATGTATATATGTGCACAGACAGGTGTATGCTTTGCGGATTCTGGTATATATTGATATAAATATGATTTTTGGCTATATATGTAACGAGTATCATATGAAATACTGGCATAGAGTGCTAAACCATGTGAGGAGAACGAACATTAAAGGTGTGGATAATTTGTAATTTGTAAAGTAGAAATGTAGTACCTTTCTTGGTGATGGATGAATCACGTGTGTCTTCTTTGTCTTTTGGAATGTAGTTGCTGGCCATTATAACATGCTGATTTTGTAGATAGTCTTGTATTAAATTAGCAAGCGCAGGCTTGGTTTCGAGCGAGAGTGAAGCTCAGGGGCTGTCGTATGCCTATTTGTGGAGCATATGATTGATGGATCTTGTGGTTATCGTCATATAAGGCATCCACAGTGATGATGTACGAACGGCAAACATGACCGACGAGGGCGCCGTAGTAGACAAGCCTGAAGCATTCTCCCGCTGAGATCTTGGGGCACACTATTCTAACAACAACCTGGATCCAAGATCTTCTAAAGTCACAAGATTTTGTGAGAGGGCCAAGTGTGATCTGGTTGAGGTTGGTATTACACTGATTTTTCTTAGTTTTGAAAAGCTGTGCTTGTCCTTTTTTATGGTTTCAAACAAACAAGATAGAAAGTAATTACGTCCTTTGGCAGGGTAATATAATATTTTCTATTCATCCGAGGGACATACCTTGATTTTTTTAAGTAAGGGCTTGGCAGAGAGTATGTAAATGTCATTTAAGGTTCCAAAAATAACTCAATTTTTCAAAATCTTCAATTTCATGGCTAAGTTTAGCTGCTTCAATTGCTCCATTTCTACTGAATATCCCTTGTTTTACATTCCCTTGATCGCTTGATGTAGTTCTAATACCATCTTCCATTTCTACCTTCTTTAGAGGGAATTAGAGCCAGTTGTGAGCGCATTCAGCAACAAAAAGCATGACAGAAATGGAAATGCCATTAATTTTTTTATTTTACCACGATGCTTCAAGCAAGGCAAATTTGAACAAATAAACATTCTTTGCACTTTTAGTTTCAAGGAAATTCCGTAATTTAAATTTATTTTTTCTTGTACCGGTTTGATAAATGTTATTGTAGAAGTGGTCTGCGGTGGTGGAAATGGAAAGAAAAGCGAAAGTTGTACCAACCGAAAATTGCTGGCAGAAGCGGTAGCTCACTCTTGTGAAGTTATTCCTGATGGTAAATGGTATAATTTTTACTTGGCAGCTATTTTTAAAAGGGGGAAGGTTCTGGGCTAATTATCCAAATGCCCTCCAAAAATTTGGTTCCATGTATTACAGAAACAACTAATTTGTTGATTAGGTCATAAATGAAATTCTGCTTATGGAGAGCAACTCCTCGGAGCCTAACAATAATGAAAGTTTTGTCTCTTTTGGTGCAAGCAATTTCTGAAATCAACAACAAAGTTGATACTTTAATGATAACTGTCTGTTGGCAAGTTTCTGCCACAAATATACAAGGCTTCACAAATATAAATAAAGGAGATAAGGTTAGGATTAATATGATTCGAGATAATGGAATGATGATTAATGGAGTTTTCCTTATCCATGCCATTTTGTTAGGAGAAAGTTTGCTCATCATCATTGATTAGAGAAAGCAAGCTCTAAATCTTCTTCCACGTCTTTTCCAATGTATTCGTTACAGTCTTTTTTTCCATCATAATGATAAGTTGAAAATCTTGTGACATACACGCAGCAATGTTTGAAGTCCTTTTGGAGAAATCCACAAAAAAACAAGGCCGGTTCAATCTCTGCTTCACAACTGTATTGCTAATTCGGTTACAACCAAATATAAATGTTTCTTACCGGTCTAAGAAAACCTTAATATCACTCTTGTTTTTTCCCCACTCCTTTTTACAATCATTTTCTCCTCTCCCTCTCGCATATCTCTGGGTCTTGCCCCTTTATTGTCCTGTCTTCTTATGAAAATTTACCGGGAATGCTTAGAGCCCTCACAATAAAAATTGGGCTTACTGGTGCTTCTTTTCCTACTATAAATGCTTGAGTGATCAGAAGTACTTTTCAAACAAGCTTTTTCCGAAAAACTACCCATCCTATAGCTCCAACTTTCTTGTTTGCTTCCTATTGATGGGGAATCAAATAAAGTTTTGCTTTCTTCAAACACATTGGAAGTGGAGATTCATTAGGTCAATTTTGTTGTCAGGTTACATTGCCAGTCTCTAGATAAGTTTGTCTATGTATTCAGAGATTCTACATCTATCTCTCCATCCATGCACCATTTGGCAATTGTATGCCTAAGAAAATTGCTGTAACGAGATATATTTTTTAAATAACGATAATCTATACTTAATCTAAGCAGCCAAGCAGATAAAAAATAATTGTTGAAACCCCGCAAATGTGACTACCATGCTGTAGAGTGAAAAATTGCCAACAACTGCTGTTGCAAGCATGCCTGCTAATGACAAAATCTAGAAGCCTTTTGCGTTCACAGTTTCTGACATTTCTTTGCAAAATCTTCCCCACCAAGATGCATCAGCAAGTCTTACAAGGTCATCAGCTTCCTCTCCAGCTTTGACCAATTGTTTGCCTGAAGAAAAAAGGAAAAAATTATCAATTTAATAGTAAAAAAATGGAAACACTTATGACGAGGGTAGACTTGAGAAATGCAGGTATTTTCAAGCTAAACTATCATTTTAAAACCATGGTGAAGGTCATGATGAAGGCTCTTTCTGACATTACAAAATTCAAGGCTAAAAAAACACTCTCAAAGAAACGCACATTGACTCTTCAACTGACTTTTATCTCATTCAGATAAAAGCTGCTATCTTTCAGGTACATGTACTTTACAGTTTCTTTCACCAAAAACTCACCGAGAGGGTTATGGTTTTTCAGCTCCCTCCAAATGAATGCAGGGCATACCCTTGGTCATCACGTTATGATAGTAATTATGATAATATTACAGCCTCCCTAGAAAGGAACATAGATATTTTTGCAATTTTGGCATGAGAACCTTCCCCCCCCCTTCCAGCTTGTGCTAGGGTCATTCTTTAAACAAATTTTTCGAAAATTATGTCATATATCAGAAAATTTGCTTGTTTCTTGAGATTTAAGACCCCTAACGAATTTACAGTTCTGCAAAGGCGCTATTCGTTCCTTCATTGTACCTAAACGAAACTTTTGGAAATTACCCAAAACAATGTTGTTACAATGAAATGGTTTGATAATGTTTGCAAATTCTCAAGTCGGGCAGTTATTTGAGACTAGTCACAGACCTGTCAGGAAAAACTTTGTGACTGTTGCAAGCAAATGACAGAAATTATCCTTGGCTCTATCCAAAACCATGTGTTTGGCCAAATCGTTCGTACCGACCACAAATGCAACCCATTTTGAAGAACGTTTCTTTTTTATTGCTTCACCAACAGTGGCTAGTTTGATTGCAACGTGTCTGAACTGGCCTCCAGGTGCAGAATTGACGCACCAGTCATCTGGACAGTGAAGGGTGCCATCTACAACTGGTCTAAGTTGGGAGTCGGAAAAGATACAGGCGTTTTATGCTCTGAGGAGTATTAGACGAGAAAGCTTTTAGTATGTTTTATAATGTATGCTTCCTTCAAAGTCATTATTAGAAACTTTATACAGTTTTGTATGATAGTGTATAAACTGAAAGCTAAAAGATGACTTATATTTGGCCTCTGCCATTTCGGTCCACAACTGTTAACACTGTCGCCGCTCAACATTGTTCTGTTTAACAGTTCTGTTCACACTTTATCTGTACGACCTTTATTCAATGGTAGAACATTATTGAAGGAGGCTATATTTCGTCAACTGAGGCAATCAAGACTTGGACTGGAAGACAATAAAAAATAAATACGGAGACAAAACTGTCCAGAATCTTTGAAGTTTTCATCATTTCTGTTCAAGAACTTGGGAATAGAAATCACTAGATGTTAACTAAACTGTAAGCAAATAACAATGCAACCAACAGGTTGTGGTAAAAAACCTATAAACGAGGTGTTATTAACGGAACAGTTAATATATATAGTAAAGAAATACATGTAAAGAAAAGAGCAACAATAGGTAAAACAAACAGTTTGTATTCAGAGAGCAAAACATTGCTCTCTAGATTAAGGATTATCATGCAATTTCTTCAATATTTTTCTTTGTTCTTTCTTGAAAGACGGTGGTGACCATTGTAAATGGCTGCTGAATTCAGCCCAGCAATGGCTGCCACTTCTTCAAGATGGCGATAAGGAATTTGAGTTTTCAACAGCCATTTTGACAATTTGCTCGTCTAAAAATCGCTGGTCCAACATAACTGCTGTTTTTTCAGATTATACCTTTTTATTGAGGAAAATGTGTATGAGTAATATGCGTTAATCATGCTTTTTGTGTATGAAGAATAAGTACACTTCGTTTTCCTGATAAACAAACGATGACGAATCATTAATCTACATATATATTTTACATTTGGATTTTATAAATTTTGATATATAGATTTTTTTGGTTTTTTTTATATGACATATAAAATTTGCATTAACGTCACCTGACACCTTTGCCAGCTGATCTAACGCATTTTTATTTTTGGTTGCCAAATTTAGGGTGTTCCCAAGTTCCTCAATTTAAAAGTTCTATAACAATTTTATTGATATCAGTTGGTTTCTGGGACTAAACAACTTTAAAATTTGTGTAACCTTTGATTTGCCAAAAATTATTGCCTAAAACAAAGCAGGGTCTTTCTTGGGTGGCCTGCAGAGCGTACAACTTGCAAGCTCCATCTAGCCCAGCCTGCGTAAGACTCGCAGAGGAGAAAAATGAGAGGAAAGTAGAATCTGTGGAACTGAGTGTGTTTTCTTGTTCTGCCAACTCAGCACTTTTCCTATTTCTATGGATACATAGCAACAACAGTGATCAAACAAACAGTATTCATGGCGTCTGCATTTAAGCCACTGTGTGCAATCTGTCTCTTGGAATTGACCACAAAAAAGTGGCAAAAATAATTACACTGAAGATATACTTTATCTATCATTTGGAAAGATCATAAATTATGCAAAATTCGAATCCAGATACCTTGCAAGATTGTCTTCCCTTGTTACGTCAAAGGCGTTCTACTAAAGCTGAGGCCCAAGAACTTGCAGAGAACCTAGAAAAAAGGTATGAAGATGGCCACCAAAAAGTTGATGAAAAGAGTAGCTCTTTGCCTTTATCGCTCATTGAAGCTGCTTGGAATAAATTATTCACCAGCACCCCAAAAAGCCTGTTGTCAGCACCAAAAGTGTTTGTATTGGGTGAATCTAGTATGCCGGCTGGAAAGTCAAGAACAGCAAGGTCTTTAGACCTTTCAGGTTCCCATGAAACAACAGTCAGCGTCTCCGTAAACTGGAAGTCAAAAACCAAAACATACTGCTTGCCAAAGGATCTTGTTCCTCTTGGTAGCATGATTTGCCATGGGACATACACCCAAATTGCAAACGCTGCTTTGAGGCATGAACAAGTGAGAAAATGCCTTACAAATGAAATTATTTATGAAATTGACAAAGAGTGGCGGATGCTCTCATTAAAGGATCCAAAAGGAAGAATACTTCTCCAAGCATTCTTCCACAGACCAGCACTATTATAATGCATTCAGGCTTGATGATGAGTGTTTCAACATGCAATGTTTCTTGCTTTTTGATGGCTATAACTTTTATTTACCTTTCGTGGGATTGGTTTTTGGGCTGATTGACTGAGCATTTAATTTTGGGTCAGTATATCCTACTTGCAAACTACACCAAAGCACTTCAAACAAAACCAATACAATCTGAAATCAGCTTTTCTATTAAGTTAGTTACATGCTCATCCCTTAAATAATTGAATTTCAAATGATTCAGACTATTTGAAAGCTGGCTTAATTATTTGGGATGGACTCCACTAACCTCCACTATTATTATAACTTGGCTTAAATTTATTCAGTACCTTTTAGGGTTTAAAGGCATTATATTTGGTTGTTTCCCACACCTACTTGCACAAGAAGTATAAGAAAGGTAGAAGGATTATAACCAATTGTATATATACCATCGTAGCACAATATACTTTTTGTTTGCTGTTTACTTGAGAGTATGATATGCTTATTTTATCGCCAATTTTGTAACATCTTCTGGTTTTCTTTTACCGAGAGTGACTGTTTGAAAACTGTTTGCAGAGCTAATGACGAGAGCTGAAAATTGTATTGCTGAATCTCCAGAGCAACGCATGCAACCTTTGTGTCGTCGGTATGAGCGTCCACATAATGAGGAAGCAGTTCAGTCTCTCGATCTCGTTTTTGCAAAAAATAATTGTAAATAACCTTTATGTAAATCAGTTATAAATGATTTTTGTTAGACATAAAAAGATTACAAGTAAATAAAACTAATTAAATATCAGGGAGTTTGAACCCTACAAAAGTAAACTCTTCCCTATTTCCTGGAGGTGGAAAATGAGCTTGAATGCAAATGCAGAGCTAGGTAGTACAACTCTAACATGCCTGCCAAGATTGTGCCGAATCCATTGAACCATTTGGCGATATGCAATGTGACAAAATTTCTCATGTCTGTGTCCTTCATAAGCATCTTCATACTGCTGTTTATAATAATGCCAGGCAGTTTCCAGGGTCCACACATTTGAACAGACAGCAGAAAACCCTGGGTGATCAGTTATGCAGGTCAAAGGGTTCCCCTTCCCTTTCCTACAACTTCAAGACGATTGGAATTGAGCAGCCCCAAATATTTTCCTTTCTGGACTTTTGAGGCTGGCAATGCCCACACAAACACCTTATAAAAAGAATGGTAAATTAATTTAGGTCATTTGAATAATTTTATGTCGCTGTTTCCCGCTATATCAATTTTTGTTGTTATATCATGTATCATTTAAACAGCATAATAGATACCCCCTATTATTAGCTGGCATCTGTTATCCTGGCTTTGTATGCGTCGCAAATTACATGTAGAATATGTTTAAAAGTGGAATATTAATTTATGATAGAAATGTATTGATTAGTAGCCTTACCAGTCATCAACTTGTTGTGCCACTGAAAGGAGGTACGGTGGCTCGGAACGCAAGCATATGCCTGAGCAAGTAAATAAAGGATTCCCGTCAAATAGCAGAATTTTTTCTAACAGTAATTTTGAGTGATTTAAGGGGTTGAATGAGGTCAAAAACGACATGAATTCATATTTGTCGTTGTTTTATCGCATTTGAATGTAGGAATTTGCTATTTTCTCAAAATGAAAAAATATTTGAAGTCAACAATGTCTGTAATGTTGAGATATCAAGCTAGATCACTTCATTTCTGCTTAAAACATGCAAAATCAAAAGTTTTCTACCTAAAACAAAAAATTGACAAGACAATCGTCAAGAGACACAAGAAATCCCCAAAGTAAAACTTTTCGGGCCTACGGGCAGACTTTCACTGGCCGAAGCAAAGGCAAATGTCATACTTCCAAGGTCGTTTTTTGTAGACACGCGGAAGTGTTGCTCTTTTTTGAGAATCTTCCCGTCAAATTGCGGAACGTGTGAAAAATTCCCAATTCCAGTGCTCTTTGCTAGGGAAATGATAGGAAACCATAAAAGATTGTAAGCCCCTTGGTTTAAAGTGTTTTGCTCATGAAAGCATGGTAGTAAAAACGAAAACGGTTGAAAATGCCATTTGGGCTTTCAAGTGAAAGACCGCCAGGATATCTTGTCAGCCCTCAGCCCGAACAGTTTTTTACAATTCTCTGAAAAATATTCACAATCCTGTCACTGTGTTATGCCGTTAATGCTTTTAGAAGACTTTAAAACAGTATTTTGCAGTGAGCTATCTGCAGATAGCACGTTATTAGTGTTGCCCGTTTTTGAGAATCCCTGCGTCAAATAGCAGAATCATGTGAAAAATTCAAATTTCCAGGACTCTTTGCTAGAAAAAAGACGAGAAACTATGAAAGATTGTAAGCCCCTTCGTTCAAATTGTTTTGCTGAAGAAAGCATGCTAGTAAATTTGTGATTAAAACAAAGAAGAAGAAATTCTGTATTGGTTTTCTGGAGAATTATTTTTAATCTCTTTTTCATAAAGAGCAAGGTAAAACAATATTTATCTATTATTATGTCTATTCAATAATATATACATTCGGTATATATGAATAGCAACTATACTATATGAATATAAGGCATTGTCATTACATTCCTTACAAACAAAACACCTGTGAATCAAAGGAAGAAAAAAAGGGGTTCAGAGGCATCTTGGCGATCAAATTCTAGGACGGTCCTAAGAGCTAAATTATCCGACATATTTTTGTTTTTGAGTACGCGAATTAACAAATAGCTGGTGGAAGCCTATTGTTTGGGAGATTTTTAGCTGCATGAAATATGGCTGCAACACCACATAAGGCATTCTTATTTGGAGGATTTACATCAGCAACATTTATTAATAATTTGTCCACCTTAATGTTAAGAAGTTTATGGGCGTATTCTTCGAGTGATACGTGACTATGGTGATATCTGACTTCATTGTTGCTGTCATATCCCTGCGTATTTATAAATTCCCGACAATGACTGCAGTCTGGACAGTTGGCGGTTCCTTCTTCTGATTATATCCATTGCTGCGTCGCAGATCGCTGCTGTGACTGGGTCTCAAGAGGAAAGATTCAACTTATCGTGCTCAGTCAACTTTAGTACACCTAGCCACCTTATTTGTAAGGAGGGGACACTACTAGGGAAGCTGTTTTCGGTTTTGTTTGACTCCTCTGAATTTCTTTTCCCTTCGTAATCTAAATCACTTTGTTAGTCCATAATCTTTACATCAAGTAAACCCTCGCTTGTCTCTACAGTGATCGGATCTTCTGTGGCCTTTCTTTGCAAAGCGTATGGTAACAGAATGAGAGACAAGTCTATCAGGGCAGACACCAGGAGACAAAAGCTCGTTTTGTAAACCTACACAAAATTCTTCATTTTCGGTTCTACTTTTCATAGTTCTCAAAGTTCGCGCAAACACATGGAGATAAAGACTGTGTTGTTGCATCTCTTTCCAGCCCCTTTCATCATTCCTGAAGTCGCCATTTCTTTCAAAAACGTTTTCTTGCTGTATGTTTGAAAGAGCACATGGGGATTCAACATTGAGGGACACTTCAACTTCTACCTGTTTCGCAAAATCTTTTTCAGCTGAACTATCTATTTGCCTCGGTGGTAGCATTGTTTTTTTCAATTTCTTTAGAAATGCCTAGTGCAGCACCTTTATTACTAAATATGGCCCGTCCTAAAAAAATTTACCTGTAAACCAGTATTAGTCTCCTTTCCTTTTAAAAAATTGCGATTATGAGCCTCATTTTGCAAATCAATTATAGATTGAAATCTCTGCTCGCAAAAGACTATCTGCTCGGAAAAGAAATTTCACAGTATATTACACCGTGTTTACATGTAACAGTTAGCCAGCCCCCAGACCGACCAAAATATTTTTTTAATATTTTGTTTAATGCTGCCCCCTCAGTGCCTTATGATTCCTTAATTCGACTGATTATATCAAGTTTTGATCCTTTGGTACTAACGTTTACTTTTCCCCTTAATTTTTGAACATCAGCCAATTTACTTTCAGAATTTTTTTTTAAAAAAGTCCCCACTTAGTTCTCTACAGTCTGCCTCCATTTCCCCAGATTCCCTATGAACTTTTCGATGTTAGCTGTTCCCAACACCATCGCTGTTTTTTTGAGTTTAGGCCAGTGTATGCAGACCAAAAAGACAATCTTGGTTTAATGATAAATGAATTTACTTTCCTACCAAGGAACACTTTATTTAAAATATTTGACGAGACTCCTTTCCAAAAAACTTCACAATTTACGTAGTCAGTGTTTGCGTCATTTATTTCTGGTAGGTCGTCTTCATAAGATTCATACCTGAAAACAACTCTACGGTTTAAATCAGCCATAAGGATAAATCAGCCAGTTGAACTGGTATATCCTATTACTGAGCGCTTCAAAGTGAGCATAAGAATTTAATACCTTATGTTTGCCTATCTGAGATTTCAACATACCTTCTAGTATATTACTTTTAGTGCCAATGGGAACATGATTACGGGTCACCTCGTGAAGAAACCTGCAATTATCTATTTCTAAAAGGAAAGCATCATCAAAATTGTGGATATCATCCGCATATTCTTGGTATCTATAAAATCGATTACATTTTTTGCACAATTTAAAAAATGACCTTGCATTATTAAAATTTTGGCTTTGTGGGTTATTCTATAAGGCCCTGAAAGACTATAATTGGAGCTAATGCAGAAATTTTCAGCTTCAGTGAAACGGGTATTTGGGAAGGGTTTAAATTTGTCATCCAGTCAGAGAGAGAAAATGGGATCCTTTTGTACTCTTTCATATACTCTATCATTTGTATTAAGGCTTCGTCTGAGTTAGGTGGATATAGAACGGTATCAAAATCGAGACCATCATTTCCCAATTTAAGCCCCCTATTGTCAACTTCATTCATAGAAAGGTCTTTTGGATTGGGAACCTCGTCTTCCACAGGTACATACACATGTATTTTATTTTGGTGAAGATACCTGAGGGCCAAAGCCTTATGCATCCAAAAAAAATTAAGTCGACAAATACAATCAAGCCGGTGCTTTATTTTATCGAACGTTACAATTACCCTAGAACGCACTGGTAAGTCCATATACTTCCCATCAAAATTGATAGATGCAGGTAGTTGCTATCATTCCATTCAACAATGAGAGGTGTGTCTTCCCGCACTAAACATTCCTTGTGCTCAATACATATTTCTATAGTCTCATTTTTCAAAATTTTGAACTCTTCAGATGACCCAAGTTCACAGAGTAAGGTTTCGTCAAGTTCTACAAAGTTAGGTAAGTAGATGCGCACACTCCCTTCCCTTCATGTTAGTTCTTGCGGCTATTAACATTTCCTCCCTGCAACCCAACACCTCACAATCTACAGCTGTGTCTTGTCTGGTATTAAAAATTGTTTGCACATGAATTGTATAACCTTTCCCTCCATGACTTGACTTATGTGTACCATATATATACCCCGTTTACTGTCACAACAGATGGCTGTGTATTCTAAATCAGTTTCGTGCTATGTTTTGCAATGTCTTTTCATATTGTTTGCTGTAATGTACTTACCACACTGATGACAAGGTTCCCGATCCAAAGCTTTTTTTCTTTGTACTTGTTTTGTCTCTATGTGGCGTTCACCGTTGGGTTCAATGGATACCTCCCTATTAAAACTATTTGTAGTTTTTATGGTTTCTTGAATGTTTATAGAGTTTTTTTAGCTTTCATAGATTTCATTTGTGTTTTCTAGCTGGAATGAGATTGTAAATGTTGCGTATGAGAAACCTCCTTTGTTGAATAGTTTTCCCATATACTAGACAATGGTAATGAGCAACTTTACTTTTTATGAGTTCTTTTTCATTGTGCAACAACTTGCATGGCAAAATAGAAAGCGAACCATATTGAACCACTCGTTGAGGTTTCAAGTGGCAGTTTTATCGTTTTCCATCGTTTTCCTAGCAAAGAGCCCTGGAATTTTGAATTTTTCATACGATTCCACTATTTTACGGAATGATTTTCAAAATAGAGCAACACTAATAATGTCCTATCTGCACATAGCCTTACTGCAAAATACTCTTTTAGAGTCTTCTAAAAGCATTAACTGCATAACACAGTGACAGGATTGTGAATATTTTTCAGAGAATGGTAAAAAACTGTTTGAGCTGAGGGCACACTTACGAGATATCCTGGCGGTCTTTCACTTGAAAGCCCAAAAGGCATTTTCAAGCGTTTTCGTTTTTACTAGCATGCTTTCTTGAGCAAAACACTTTAAACGAAGGGGCTTACAATCTTTCATGGTTTCCTTTAATTTTTTTAGCAAAGAGCACTGGAATTTGGAATTTTTCACAAGATTCCGCAATTTGACGGGAAGATTCTCAAAAAAGAGCAACACTTCCCCGTGTCTACAAAAAAAGACCTTGGAAGTATGACATTTGCCTTTGCTTCGCCCAGTGAAAGTCTGCCCGTAGGCCCAAAAAGTTTTACTTTGGGGATTTCTTGTGTGTCTTGACAATTGTCTTGACAATTTTATGTTTTTAGATTGATTATGATTTTGCAAGTTTCAAGCAGAAATGAAATGATTTAGCTTGTTATCTCAACACTCCAGACATTGTTGAACCGAATATTTTTTATTTTTTTTTATTT